>CM035118.1:15080878-15395064 GCA_020205555.1 Panax stipuleanatus | reverse complement strand
TTACCTTTATCAAGCTTATTTGTGGATATTAGCACACACACATTACATCATTGTCAGCAGGCTTTGATTTTCAGATTGTATGTCTTTATGACTTTAGCTTGGCTTGATGCTTTGTTCATAGATCTTGTTATTTCTCTGAGGCACCTCCTATTGGAATTCTTATTTGACTAAAATTTGGGATTCATGTTCATAGTAGCGTAGTTTGCATAGCATGTAGTTTGCATTTGTGTTTGTTGCTTGAGGGCAAGCAATAATTTAAGTTTGGGGGTATTTGATAAGTAGGTTTTATACCTACTTATTGGTTATCAACTTGCTCTAGTTATAGTGTAATCTCAAGTGTTTTAGTTGCTTTTTATGCGTTTCATCTTCATTTTGTAGTTTGCATGAAGGAAACTCTATTGTTAGCATCGTGGATGGAAACTGGCATGGAACCGGCATAATGGCGAGCTTGAGGATTGTGGTGAAGTGAAAGTGAGCATGGCATGTGGAAATGACATGGAAGTGAAAAGAAGAAGTAGCTTGGAGCTAGCAGCAGCAGCTAAGGTCCAAAAAAGGCACCAACAAAAGACTTGCAGCATCCTGCAGGAAAACACAGCAGCGTGGCCGCGTCACTTTAGGCCTTTGACATGGCGCGCCAGCGCCAAAAGGAAGAGTCGAGCAAAAGCAGCGAGCCCGCTCCCCGTTTTGCCTATGGGGTGGCGCGGCCGTGCTAGGGAAATATTGACCAGATTGACTTTTCATTAAAAATTCTTTTTACGTGTTTTTCCTCAAGAGGGTGTAATTGCAAGTTGAGAGACAATCTTTTAATCATTTTTTTACTATTCTAGGTTTTTGGGGAGACACAGAGAGTTCATAACATTTACTTCTATCTTTTGCCTTCTCTCTTGTCTCCTTGTTAGATTTACATAACTAGGGTTTTGAATTGGTTGATTTAGGGGATTTTGACTCAGCTTTGAAGATTTATATTGGAAGAAGAAATCTCATATTTGAACTTTCTTAATCTCTTGGTTCTCTTTGCTTTCATATTATAATCTCAATGCTTGAATAGATTCCCATAATGGTTATTGTTTCAGTTATGAACTAATCTCCATTATGGAATTCTAATGGATCTTTTTGCTTAGTCAGATTTTTATGCCTCTTTGTTGAACTTGATTGGACTATGAATGGGTTGCCTAATATGGTTTGTTTCGCTTGTTTAGATGCTTGATCACCATCTACCGTATTAACTTGTATAAAATTGGAAAATGAATTACAAGTTCAGATTTGGCCATATTAACATGTGTTCATGATTTTTACATGTGATAAACGTCGTGATTTGTAATTCGGATAGACATATACTGTATTACCGCGTGTAGTCATTTGAGGGGGCTTGTGCTTAAATCTATATTACTCTTAAGCCACATAGAAATAAAGTGGGTTAGGTAATATATGATGTTCGCATATATTCTATCTTTTGTGGATTGTATGTGATATTAGCATGGTATATCGAGAGATAGCCATGTTTTACTTTTGTGCTCTCGACTAGCAATCCAAAGTAATCAATTAGGCTTAACAAGAGGTGTATAATTTGAATGATGCATTAAGTGAAGTTAGAATCCCAGATCTTCCTAATCTGAATCATTTGCTTGTTAGTTAGTTTAATAGTTGATAATCATTCTTGTTAGTTAATTCACATCTTAATCATTCGTTAAGCAAACTGAAATAATTACAAAATTATTGCATGCTAGATTAGAAATACTCATTTTTCTCCGTGGGAACGATACTCTACTTATCGTATATTACTTGTGGACCGGGTGCACTTGCGTGTATGTGACTGTTTTGTTAACATCGAAATAAGCCAACAAACTGGCATCCCGGTATTGGGATCGGGGTTGAACTGGCATCCCGATATTGGGACCGGGGTTGATCTGGCATCCCGGTATTGGGACCGGGGCTGAAAAGACGGTTTTGCCCTCCTGCAGCGTTAGTAACAGGAAAACAAAATTTTGAGTGTCTACAAATGTCATACTACCCCTCTAACATGAACTTACTCGGGGTTTACATAACTATCCCATATCTCATACAAAAGATTAGAATTACACAACAATACATACATCACATAAATATAACTATCACTACTACTACTAGTCTAATAGGTCTCAACCTAACATCCCGCGCTCAGCGCGATGGTACTCCACCTGAGTCATGTGCGCCATCGTATCTCTACTCAAGCTATAATGGGTCTGCCCTTGCTCTGCTGGATAATGGTATATACCATCGATCAAACTCTCCATAGCTGTGAGAAAAGCATAACCCATTCGGTTCATCTTCCTCTTTTTACTCCTCACCTCATCTTCCAAGTCTCCTGCCCTATCATTAGCTCTTTCCCACTTCTCCTCGAAGTGGATCCTCTCTATAACCTCTAACTCGAGCTGAGTGCGAAGAGCCTCCTTCTCTGCTTTCTCACTCATCTCCTTCTGCTCAAACTCCTCTAGTTTACCTGCCAATTCCACATTCCTAGATATCGAAAGGTAAAAAAGAGCTCCCATCTGTATACCTGCTTCCTTGCGATATGCAAGTTCTACTTCCATCTTTTGCATCTCCAACTTCCGCTTGTGGTCCTCATTTCTCGGCTTCTGCATCTCGGTCTCTCTCTCCTGAGCTTGGGTCTCTAGCTCCTCAACTTGGCATTCAAACTCCAGGATTTTCTCTTCATACTCTCCAACATACGATCCTCGATCGGGGTCTCGTCAGAATCTCCCACAGGCTCATCCTCCATAGGTTCCTCCAGGGGATTCGATTCTACTTCTATCGGCTCTTCTTCAGTATCGGACTCCATCTCCTTGTCCTCCTCATCATCTACAGGTGCCATTATCGTGATGGGTTCAGCCACTAAAGGGGCCTCATATACTACGTTTATATCACGTGGCTCCTCCTCGGTGATCCTACTAGGTTCTCCCAAGTCCGACATCCTACAACCACATCCACAAAACAACAAAAAACAAACTCCATTAGATCGTCAGATAAAACATAAGTTCATTGTATAGAATGAAAATATATTTTACGATGCTACTAACTCTCTAAGAAACTCTACATGAGTTTTATCGCGTTCTATTCTCTAAGTTCTTCTAAGGTTATAGTCTAAGGGTTCTCGCTCCTAAAGTTTATAACCTAACGCTTTGATACCAACCTGTGACGCCCCAAAATTCAGACACTCATATCTCAAATTCGATGCATCACGATCTATTTCTAAAACTAAAATCAACAGAATAATAGAATAATTTACATTGATTTAATATAAATATTTGTGTTCTCCAGTCTCGCAACCATGACTAACTTAATGCATAACTTAAAACATAAATTAAGTTCATTACAACATAATACTAGTTCTAAAGAAGAACAAAGTTACGCCGTAGCCTTGCCTTTGCCCTTATTGGTGCCAGAGGGTCCGCACTGTTCTGCCTTAACTGAAATGTTTAAGGAAAGAAAGAATGAGCAACAAATTTGCTCAGCAAGTAATATAGTAATAAGGGTAAGCATAATTATAAAGCTAATAATATCCAAAGTATAATGTCAAGGGATAACTCAAGAGTTTAAGGAATAATGTTGTAAACAAAGAATATCAATATTTTCAAAACTTTCCTTTGAATTGTAAACGAAAGGTCATTATAGATCCAAGCATTATCAAAAGGATTCAAAGGTTTCAATGTTTTCCACAAGATAAAGTTTAATACTGAGCAGTCACTACGGACTAAGAACTCCTGCTAGAATTAATAGTGGTTTATTGAAAATTCGATATAAACACGTACAACAGGTGATCAGCCTAAAATACCTTACATTATGAATAATATTTACAAGCCAATTGTGCGCACGTCGGTTCCCCGACAGTTATATAGATTCCCTTTCAATAAGGGTTGTTCATCTCAAGAGATTTATAAGATTTTCACACCAAAGCAATTGATTTGGATTGCTTTCTAACTCATGATATTGGTTTAGCCGAATCAAATGGCGTAGACAACTTTCACAATGTATATAGGAACAATTTATAAGTTCAATACTCGTAACATGATTCGAGGAATATAATCGTGATTTAAATCAAGCTATGAAATATTAATTTATAATACAAGAATTATTCTAGCAATTATTTACTCGTGCGATCAATAAGAGTACAAGTTTAAGTACTTGCTCAATAAAGAGTAAGGTTCGAATACTTGCCTGAGTCGTTGACTAAATCCGACCTTGACTTCTTATCCTCAGAATAACCTATTGTTAATATAATGGTTAATCTCTATCAACTCATGAACATATAAACCTTAATTGGTCTAACACATTCACCTTAGGTATCTAAGACTTCACGAAACAATATATATTTCATACATTGTTTCTCTAATTATTATCTCCTTCATTTTATCATTAATCTTGCACTTCATTAAGTAATATTTTATTATCCTCATTATTCGATCAAGGGTTTATACCTTATTATATTTATAAGGTATCCTTACTTCATTTAATTATTATCTGAGTAATTTTCTTAACCATCATTAGTTCATAATTAGGAATATTTATTTTAATTATTCATGTCTCATTGGTCCACAATTAAATAATCTTCAAAAGTATTTAATTGTTTATTAATTAAAGTATTAGCGTTCACAATTAAAATGTTCATTAATGTCACTTTAATTGTTCACACTTTATAAATTTCACAATTAGAAATAGTCTTCACTATTACCATATAAATTTTAAGTTTTATCGATTCACAATTAAGAACTATCTTAATTGTTTATTTGTTTCATAATTAAAACCTTATTTAGTTTTAATTGTTTATAGTTTAGGAAATTTCTTAAAGAAATCCTTTTATTAGAATAATTATCACTTATTAATTTATAATTATTTTAATATTCTTCAAGTAAAATAATCTTAAATTTTTAATCACAAATTGTATTTAACAAATTCACCATTAAATTACTTTAATTGTTTAATTATCTTTAATAAAATCTCTTAATATTAATCTAATTAAGTATTATTATTATTTAATTAATTAGTAATTTAATTTAATTTTAGTTTAGAAAATTTTTATGTTCTGACCCGGTTTGACCCGACCCTACCCGGTTCACCATGAACCGACCCGTTTTGACCCAGATTCGGCCAACTGTGAAATTGGCTGCAGGCGGCGCGACAGCGCCAACCTTCCAGGGATTCTTTGATTTTGGTGTGGCGCAGCAGCGCCGTGTTTTGTACTACGGATGGCGTGGTAGCGCCGGTCATCCAAAAACTTTATTCTTTGAAATGCTCATGGCGCGACAGCTCCAGTTCTAGTTCTCTGGGCGGCGCGGCAGCGCCGGCCAGGCAGATTCCTTAGACTTGAAGTTTTTCAATATTTGATATTTTACCTCTTTTGATTCAATCTTGCATAACTTGTTCATTTTACATCCAAATGAGTTGAAACCACTTCCATTATCTCATAAACTTGCATATCTTCAATATGTGATATCTTGAACAATTTTCTAAAATATTTATTTAATTAAATTTATTGCTTTTCTGAGTTAGGGTTTACATTTTGACATGATTTACGAAAAGTTCCGCTACGAGTTCGTTTTATGTCCGATTCCTACGATTCCACTTACGTTACGTCCATATTTCATAGAGGTTCAACATAACCTTTTTAAATCATATACATGGCTTACTCATTTTATGACACTTAACAATATATCTCATGCTTTCAAGTGTTTTAACTTAGATATCAAGCTTAACATGCATTTCTACCTAACTAACATACACTAACTCATTTATAACAAAAGTAAACTGAAGTTAGATGGTGAACCTACCTCTTGATGGCTTTCTTCCTCTTAGCTAGGAACTTCAAATAGGCCTCCACCTTGATCTTTCTTCTAGTGCTCCACTAAAATGCAAACACTCTCTAAGTTTCTTCTTTTTCTCTCTAAATTCTCTCTAGCTCTCTATATCTCCAAGCACTTAAGATTTAGCAAATGAAGAAATGGATTGGGAGAGTGGTATTTATAGAAAAACTAATATCCAATAATCTGGACATTAACCAAGGGTAAAAGTGGAGTTGGTGAAAAGTTTTACCAACTCTCACTATTCACAACTCATTACTTCACATGGGCCTTGCTTGCTAGACTCATTAAGCCACAAAAATCAGCATTTTTCAAAGGGAAAGGGGCATGGTCGGTTGGGAGGGGGTACTACCCACTCATGTCACATTTTTATTATTTCTTTTGTACACAATGCTAGCTTATTGCCTCTTAATTGTATACATACACATATAATTCTCTACACACACACACACCCACACCCACACACACACACACACACACACACACACACATATATATATATACACACACACACACATATATATATATATATATATATACACACACACCTATACACTCACATATAATGTAAGTATACTACCCCTTTTTATCCCACATTACACATTGGGCTAGTTCTAAATTAAAATTGGGCTATACATATATAGTAGTATAATAACTTTATTGGGCTACCAATTTATATCTATTGGACTCCCAACTTAATTACTTGGGCCACATTTATTAACACTTGTAACTTATTCATATTGGGCTTAGTATAACCATATGTCCAATACATTATTAAATCATCCTTTAATTAATTCAATTAAGAAATTAATTTTGTCACACAAGGCTTAACACTTAAGCTTAATTAATTATAACCAAGCTTATCTTCCTTATCTATATACTTCTTAATCATTTCATACATGATTCAATTTAAATTGAATTATTAGTCCCATGCCACACACACACACACACACACACACACACACACACACACACACACACAAACACACACACACACACACACACACACACACACACACACACACACATATATATATATATACAAGTGCACAAATAATTGCAATTACATTTGTTTTATAACTAAAATTATTTATAAAATTCTCGGGTATTACAATAAGACTCCTCTTATTTATAAATTAACCCTCTTAAATTATTTAGGAATAGGATTTGATTTTAATTAAACTCTTTTAATTAATTAAGCTCCTAATCCAATTAGAAAATTATAATAGTACTTTTATTATTTAATTCCCAAACTCTTTTAGGAATTAAAATAATAATAGTAATATTAATAATAAGACTCATCTTATTAATTTATATTTTATATTTTCAAAATATTAAATAATAAATATTAAGCTATTTAATTTATTCTATCACCATAGATTAAATTAAATATACTTAACTCATTATTATAATTATGTCATTTATTTCTTAAATAAACATTTTCCTTTTGCGGCGTAATCCTTTAGGTTCTCCATTTTAAACCGGTTATGAATAGATCAATTAGAACAATTTTAATCTTATTTAAATAAATAAATAAAATTATTTAATTCATTTAAATGATATTTATTCTATAATAAGGGTAAACCCCCTTAGCGATCAACGACTTTTCAAATAATATATTTAACATTAATCATAAAAAATATTTCAGTAAATAGTTACCGTACAATTCAATGCTTCTACCATACAATAATCTAATTAAATATAAGACATGAAATTACTGTCAAGTCTTATTTTTGATTCTCAAATGCTCAACTCTAAATAATACCAATTAGAAACTCTTTTCTAATTTCATTCTATATTGCCAAGGATTACTGAGTCATCATTTATCGAATCATATAGAACATTCTCTCCTTTTACTAGAAGTGGTAGATTCTTTGTTGATCATTTATTATCTCCATGTACAACTTGTCGACGCTGGGAAAAATTTTAAGGTCTTGTTTATTTCTTTATTCTTCCTTTTTTTTCCTTGCTTCTACCTTTTATCTTTTGATATGTCGATTTGATTTGTTAAAAGGTGATTTTTAAGGAAAAAGAACGACATTAGTCGACTTATTTTACAAAGTTTGATTTTATTAATTAATTTTGATGATTGGACCGAATGAGACAGAGCCGCCAGTTGGTATGGTTTAAATATATGTACAAACTCATCCGAATTTTGAAGGTTTTCTCAATATGATCCAATATGTGACTCCATAGTATTGGTTTTAAATCGAGATTCATAAAATTCGGGGGACTAGCTTAAGCGAGGGGAAGGTGTTAGGCAACCCCCAACTTTCGTGAAAAATTGGTTACCACATCTTATTTATTTTCTATGCATAAAATGTGTCTGTGTGTCTGAGAGAGAGAGAGAGAGAGTGTGTGTGTGTGTGTGTGTGTGTGTATGTGTATGTGTATGTGTGCATTTTATTGGTTGGTTTATTCTAAACCTTATTTTTAGTTATTTAAAAGTAGTGTTGTTCCACTTTTGCACCTATGTACGAAGGATTTGATTTAGCGAAAAAGTTCATTCTTTAGACAAAATATATATTGAAGTCATATTTTGGAAAAACAAGGTTTTCAAATCCTTCGCTCAAATAAGAATCAAGGACCTTTGATACTTCCTTTTATCTTTAAGTTTATTAGGTAGTTTACCCCGAAACGCTTTATTTTTAATGAAAGCTCTTTGCGGTTTTAATTTGATAATCGCTTTGTGTGACAATGCATGCAAAGAAAGCGCAAAAGAGGGTCGAATCATCATCGGGCATGAAAGTCATCTTTATGAATCCGAACACCCACAATTATAATTTCACTATCACGGGATCTTAAATCCGAACTCTCGGGACTAACCCCTTGAATTCGTTTTCAAGATCCAAACATTACATAGACAATGATTTCGCATTATTTAAGCATTACACCGCCAAAACAAGTCCATCGTGGGAATTAAGTCCAGATCCGATCATTGGATCTCGACACTAGGATTCCTAGGCTCACATTATTATACTTAAGTATGTATGTAAAATATATCCTAAACTCGATAATAGGTGATTTTATAGGTTAAAATCTCCATTACGAGCCATTAGGACCCCCTCACCTCTAGATATAGATCTAGGGCTCTACGGAGTGATCGGAACTGACCATAAGTAGTAAAACACGTAGATCTACCATGGATCTAAACCGATCTAGCATACGGGTTCAATCTTCATGCTTAATAACCACTCAAAAGTCTAGATCCTGCTTAGATCTAGGTAGATCTAGCCTACGGACTGAATCTAGAAGTGTAAAAACATAAAATAATCGGTGGGATCTCTAGATCAACCACCCGCTATGCAATATATATGTAAAACAACAAGTTATACTATGTCTAAATAATATATAACATGGATTTAATGTATTTAACAAAATTTACAAAGGAATAGGCTCAAAATGAGTGTTTTTCACCTTGGGGGACGCGTAAACAAGGCTCTCAGAGCATAAATATAAGCCCTAAAACTCAAAGTGTATGATATGTGAAAGATATGAGCTAAATTTAGTGTTATAATGCTAAATCCAAGGATTTCTCTCTAGATCCGAGCTTCTCTCTCTAACTTCTTTTTCTTTTTTGCAAATGAGGTGTTGGCTGCTGTTTAAAGAGCTAGGAGACCAGCCGTAGGTATATCTGCAGATGGAGCAAGTATGTCTGAGGCTGGGCTCCACTGGTCCCATCATCTCAAAGTTCGTTCCTTAGGTCTCGGTCCGGTGAAAGTTGAGCTCCGTACCCAAAAATCCAAGAAAGTCCTTCCGGAAGGCTGCGAAACAAGCTCGAGTCTGACTGAATCGGAGTCCGGGAAGATGATGCAATAAGCTGAGAGGTATCTTCCGGTATCCGAGGGTCCTCAATTGACTCATCTTAAATAGCACGTAGTTCAATGGTTGCTGCGGTGACTTCTTGTGGTCACATCCTTAGCTTTTTGATACTCGCTCGGTTCGCGTCGTGTTTAGGCATCCTTGCACTCTGATTTCTTCCCGAGGTTGTCTCTCTGATGAAATGATTATTTTGTCCTCCCTCGGGGTTATCTCTAAAGTAAAATTACACTTTTACCCTCCTGCAAGAATAGTCCAAGGAAAGCGAAATTTTGAGTGTCTATAGATGCCCCTCTTTGTCATGTTTATGCAATGCAATTGAATGAACACGACAAAGATTACTAGACACGAAGATACATGACAAGGTATATCTAATGATGCAATGCCATGTGTAAAGTATGCAATGATATGTATGAGTTAGATCTTAAAAATATTACTTCTGTCTACTGGGGAGGATGATGATTATACTGATGTCATCGGGTACTGCCGATGTCTTCGCTAATGGCATTGCAAATTTCACATCATAGCACATCGCACTTCGCAAATCGCAGATTGAGTCCTTATTAAATCACATCGCAAATCGCATCTTGAATTATTATCAAATCGCATTGCAAATCGTATATTGAAATATTATCAAATCGCATCGCAAATCGCATATTAAATTGTTATCAAATTGCACCGCAAGTCGCATTTTGAATTATTATCAAATCGCATCGCAAGTCACATACTGACTCATTGTCAAATTGCATCGCAAATTGGATATTGACTCATTGTCAAATCGCATCACAAATCGCCTATTGACTCATTGTCAAATTGCATCGCAAATCGCATATTGACTCATTGTCAAATCGCCTCACAAATCGCATACTGACTCATTGTCAAATCTTATCGCAAATCGCATACTGACTCATTGTTAAATCGCATTGCAAATCGCATACTGACTCATTGTCAAATCGCATCACAAATCGCATACTGACTAATTGTCAAATCGAATCGTAAATCGCATATTGACACATTGTCAAATCGCATCGCAAATCGCATATCAATCTAATCGCATATCAAAACCAATTGCATATTAAATTATATATTAAATCACAAATTAAAACACATATTAGTTCACATATTAAATCACAATTCAATTCGCATATCAAATCGCTTATCAAATCACATATTAATTCGCACATTAAATCGCATAATAATTTATATGTCAAATCTAATCTGTGACACCCCCAAATCCGGATACTTCATTTCCAAGAGATTTGGTGTTCACTATCGAAATAAAACATAACTAACTTCCTAAAAATAGAGAAATGCAAAATAGATTACAACATTTAATCAAAAATCTTCCTTATAAAAGGATTACATCATTGTCAAATCGTTCCCCAAGTTTCTAACCTTAAACAAACTATATAAAGTGCGGAAATAAAACATCATATAACAATTAAAGTCTTATTACAAAACCACATAATAAATATGAACAAATCTTAGCTACTTGTTCATCTTGCCCTTGCCTTTGCTGGTTGACGGCTCATCAACCTTCTCAACTTTGACTGCAATGGTTATAAATGCAAGAGTAAGCAAACAAATGCTCACTTTAAATAACAATCAATAATGATAATATGTTCACTGAATAAGTTCAATTGAAGTGAATAACAATCTCTATCATCGATAATCAAGAATTGAATACAAGGTTTAGAATTAATCTGAGGGTCACAAGACCTTGAACTATGTCCCAGGTTATAAATATTTCTACTTAAACCTTTAACAGTCGTTAGACTATATGGACCTTCTAACTCGTACTTAAGGGGATCAGCCCTTCGTACCATGTATTGTGCACAAGCATCTTAACACTTTTGCATGGTAATCCTCTATAATAGGGTTGTTCATCTCAGCTTTAATTAACGAGTCTGCACCAATGAAAGTTTGGTTTGGATTAGCTCAATGGGTAATTTAGAGTTCAACTATCATCAACTAAGGAGTATTTGAATTAAACTTACAATAATTTAAGAGTTCGATAACAAAAGAGTTATGGAATAATTATGAGTCACAACAATAGACATCACACTTAACAGTCATGCTTTAGAAGTAAACTTAAACCATTTGAAAGATACAATAAAACCTTGCTTGAACAATTAAGTCAAGGTTATATCATTTCAATAAGGAAACTAAATAAGGTACTTGTCCAATATGGAATTCAAGAATTTACGTAATCAATAACAAGTCAGGAATAGAAACTTGCGTAATCATAATTGAGTTAGGGTAAGAAAACTTACTCAATTCAAAAGAAAGAATTAGGAAACTTGCCTCGTGCGTAAACTAGCACATTATAACTCGTTCCACAATTATCCTACGTACACATTATTAACAATAGTAACACAAATTAGTTACCATATAGCTAAGTCACATCATTAGTTAACCAATCCAAGTTTACTCACAACACTTAATCATTAGGTTTAATCATTAGTTAGTTCATAGCATAATCAAACCATGCTTCCATGTCAAACTTAAACTTATTAATAATCAATCAAATAACAATTTAAAATCATCAATCTCATATTACAAATATGATCCATATTGTTTAATCAACATATAATTTCATTAAGATGCTTTTATTATCATTATATTAACATTCTCAAAGAATTGTACACTTAAATAGAAATCTCTGGCTACACTGCACAAGTGGCGCTGCAGCGCCACATAATGAACTACCAATGGCGCTGCGGTGCTGCCTTAGTGCTGCAGCGCGAGTGAAAAGGCATGGAACCGGCGCTGCTGCGTCATGCCACGTCATCACGCTCAGCGTTCTGGTCTCGGCGCTGCAGCGCTCTAATTAACATATAGAACTGGCGCTGCGGAGCCGTGCCACATCACCCGACTCTGTTGTGGCGCAGTAGCGCTCTATTTACTCACAGAACAGGCGCTGCAGTGCCACGGCACAGTGGGACGCAGACAGCCTCGCGAAAATCACAGAATAAGCTAATTTAGCTTATTAACTCTGATCAAACTTAAATTTTAACTCACATAATTCATATAAAACTTTACGAAAACATAAACTAATATTTTTAACATGATTTAACACATATAAACATCACAACAATCAATTAAAAACCTTTTAATTCTATGATTTTGAAGAAAACTCCATTGTTAAGTGTTCTTGACAAAAATAAACATTGTGACTTTGTTTTTAAACCAAATCACTTCATTCAAATCATGTTGTTTTTGTTTCTTAACATATTATTACAATCTATAACCAATTTACATAAAATGGCATGAATTAGACATCAATTTTATATTCAAGAAGCTATTTTTTTTAAAATACTTCACTGTAAATTGCTATGAACATGATTTCTTCATGTTCATCATATTTACATGAATTAAACCACTTAAATACTCATATAAATCATATATAACAGTTTATATATACAATTAACATGTATAAATCATATTTACACAAAATCTCATGAAAAACTCAAACATAGAGAAGTAAAAATATACTTTTTCATGAAGAACAATAATTAGAAATTCTAGAGTTAGATTACTACATTGTTAGCTTTAGAAGAAGATGATGATAGCAGCCCTTTTTTTGATTTCTCAATTCACAGAGTTTCTTCTTCCTTTCTTTTCTTCCTTCTCTCTTTTCTCTCTAGTTCTCTCTCTGTTCTTTCTCTACTTCTAACTCTAACTTACGTATTATAAAAAAACTGATATAATACATAATACATATAATAATATAATAATTAAAAAACTTAATTCCTCTTAATAAATATAGCAGTTACTTATTTTTAAAAATCAAAAGCCACTAAGGCTTGTTTGGCAAATTTGAATTAAAATAGAATTTTAAAAGTCTTAAGGCTTGTTTGGTAAAACTATATTAAAACTCTTTTAATTATTTTAATAAATCATTTACTACATAGTTTAAATGTCATACTTTATTCAATTAAATCCCAATATTCTAATTTAATTAAATTAAAGTTAACATCAACTCATTAAATAAAATTGCCACATAAATTAAATTCTTACACAATTATAATTTATTTATTAATCATAATTCCATGTAACAAATTAGTAAATCTCTAATTAAATTAGACATCACTATAGTTATTCAATAAATCATTACTACCAAATTACTACATAATAATTCATCTAATTTAATTATCTCAATTAAATTAAAACTTCAACTACAAAATTATTAAACATCAATTTAATTAATATGTTGCACTTAATTAAATTACTCCACCACATAATCACATCAATTATTTATTCAACTCAATAAATAAATTAACTAAAATATTTATTTAATTCAATAAATATTTAAAATTAAATTATAAAATTCTCGTTTGTTACAATCTTCCCTCCTTAAAGGGATTCTGTCCTAAGAATCACGACTCAAAAAACTCATTCGTCACATCCTTCCCTCCTTAAAAAGATTATGTCCCCAGAATCGTTATACAAGAAATTAAACAAATAATTGGGGATAGGTTTTCATTATAACATCTTCGAGTTCCCACGTAACTTCTTCAGCATTGTGGTTCTTCCAAATTACCTTAACAGAAGGTATCACTTTATTTCTACATACTTGCTCTTTCCTGTCAACTATCTAAATAGGAACTTCTTCATATGTTAAATCTTTATCAAACTGTAACGGCTTATACTCTACAACATGCTTGTAATCGTGTTTGTACGGTCGCAACACAGAAATATGGAAAACATTATGAATATGGTCTAATTCTTGAGGTAACTCAACCTCATAAGCTACTTCGCCAACCCTTTGCAGTATCTCAAAGGGTCCAATAAATCTGGGACTCAGTTTCCCCTTCTTTCCAAATCGAATCTTCCCCTTCCAGGGAGATACCTTCAGAAAAACGAAGCTCCCCACTTCAAACTCTCGATTCTGATGATGATAATCAGCATATTTCTTCTGTCTGTATTGAGTAGCTACCAATCTCGTTCTGTTGACAATCTCAGCAATTTGTTGTACCCGTTCCGGTCCTAACAGTTGTCGCTCACCAATCTCATCCCAGCATAATGGAGTCATGCATTTTATGCCATACAATGCTTCGTAAGGCGGCATGCCAATACTTGCATGGTAACTGTTGTTGTAAGCGAATTCTACCAACGGTAGATGGTCATCCCAACTTCCCTTGAAGTCCATACCACAAGCTCTTAGCATATCCTCTAAAGTCTGAATCGTCCGCTCGCTCTGCCCATCAGTTTGAGGATGATATGTCGTACTCATTCGCAACTGCGTTCCCAAGCATTCCTGTAATCACTTCCAGAAATTCGACGTGAAGCGCGAATACCTGTCTGATATAATTGATACCGAAACACCGTGTCTATAAATAATTTCCTTAACATATAGCTTTGCCAACTAATCCAAGCTGAATCTAATCTTGATCTGTAAGAAGTGCGCTGACTTCGTCAGTCGATCCACGATAATCCATACCGCATCAAAACCTCTCTGAGTCATTGGAAGACCAACCACAAAATCCATCGTGGTATGCTCCCACTTCCATTCTGGAATCTCCAACAGTTGTAACAATCAACTTGGTCTCTTATGTTCTGCTTTGACCTTCTGACATGTTAGGCATTTCGCGACACATTCAGCAACATCTCTCTTCATATTTGGCCACCAAAAATATTGTCTGAGATCCTGGTACATCTTTATACTTCCAAGGTGAATCGAATATCTCGAACTATGAGCTTCACTCAAAATATCTTCTCTGACTTCTGGTACTGGCGGTACCCAGATTCTCCTTTCAAATCGTAGCAGTCCGTCAGTATCAAACTTGAACTTTATCTCTTCCCCATCGATTATTCTCTTCCTGATCTTCTCACACTCCTCATTATGAAGTTGTGCTTGCTTCACCTTGTCCACTAAGGTTGGACTAATATCTATTTGAAACAGTTTTTCATCTGATTCCTTTGGATACTTAACTTCCAGTTCCAGCTTAGCCATTTCCTCCACCAACTGCTCCTGAGCAGTTAACAACATCAACTTCTCCTGACCCTTTCTGCTTAAGGCATCGGCAACGACATTTGCTTTACCCGGATGGTATAGAATCTCGCAATCATAATCCTTGATAAGTTCCAACCATCTTATTTGGCGCATATTCAAATCTTTTTGTGTAAAAATATACTTCAGACTCTTATAGTCCATGTATATCTCACACTTCTCTCCATATAGGTAGTGTCTCCATATCTTCAGAGCAAACACTACTGCTGCCAATTCCAAATTATGGGTCGGATACCCTTTCTCATAGTCCTTCAACTGATGTGATGCATAAGCTGTGACGCCCCAAATCCACGTTCCTTTGAAACCTCGGATCCGGTGCAGTCACGATACTACTATCGTCAAACTATTACATCTTTTATTCATTACTTAGAGAATATAACTTTGCTTATTACATTTTAGAATATAAAATTCTATTCATATCCAAGATATCGTCTTTTCATCATATTCGATGTTACTAAAATACGGAATAATTTAAACTTTTTCAATCTTCCTTGAACAAAATCTTTTATTGATTCCATAACTTAAATCCATTACATTTTTCTGAATCAAACTATATCATGATTCACTCTAATTAAATTTCTGTATAATCGTATACATCTTAACTTAATATCCTCTATGTATTATCTAATACATCTTTACAGTATGACAAGCATTAAACCTCGTAAACAAATATCAAGTACAACGACCAGAACCTAAACATGGTTCGAGTAATAATCTAAACAGTATTCTTCATTGCGATACTATCTATCTTTATCAATCAAAAAGCACGAAGTCTTTATCGTAAGTCCTTAACCTGCAAAAGTGGTTATTTACAAGAGTGAGCTCGACAGCTCAGCAATTCTAACAGTTTTCATGCATCACATAGCATACAACATCATACTCAGTTCATGCATTTATAAATAATTTATAATTACTACGCATGTTACTTTTCATGTAACAAGTATATCATTAAAGATCAACTTTCAATCTCATTTATATCTCATATACAGTTCATATATAAGTTCACATTATCACAGCATAATATAATTCAACTAACAGTTATTGAATTCATATATCAAATAGGAACTGAAAGACTTTCCTGATGCGTAGTTTAACAACTATGACTTAACTGCTTAAAGATATCTGCACTTCGTGTAATCCTACACAATTATATAATCATGGATTCACACTTATCAGTTATATGTATCCACACATTCTCAATGGAATAATAAAGGTTACATTATTGTCTAACTTGGTTCTTAGAACCTTCGTCTCACTTTCTTATCGTATTCTTAGAATAACTATGTAAGTATACATATCCTTTAACCATACGTACTTACTAACATTCTTCATATACACATGCCTGTCTACCACTAATCTATTTACATATAGCTAGTGTAGTCTATCTTTTGAGTTAATCATATATCATTACTAACACATAAGACCATAACAATTAGCGAACATACTCTATTAACCATCGAAATTGGTATTAACATATGATCTTACATAGCATTTATACATATTAAAGGATACTTTCATGCTCGTTCAACCTTTTCACGTTCAATTTATATGATATAGGTTCTAAGTTAATACCCTTAATAAATTAAGTCCATTCAAGGTTATAAAGTCACACATTCTAACATGCTCGCCTTTAAACACATAAGGTAATCCTATAACCCATGTTAGGTACGCTCATGAATATTCATATTTCATACATGTAGCTATCATAGTTATTTGTTTGAAAACATGCTTTGTCTATGCTAAACTTGGATTCACGACATGTAGTCGTGGTATATATACATATATGATTCATGAGAGAGTCCAAGCGTGCTATCACAGATGTCTATAAACATCAAAATCCAAATCTTAAGGTAACATGTTAACGTCCACGTTCAAAGCTCGCATTTTCATTAGTGAAGCTCATTAACAAGACCTAACATGTTCACGCTATTCATATACATATGTTAACATTTCCAATATGCATTTCTAAGTCATCTAAACATGCTCGCAAAAATCAGAATGCGTATATGGTATTTACATGTCAAGATCCACCTTCAAAACTTGCATTTTTGTTAGAGATGTTCACTAACGAGGTTCGATATGCTCATGATATACTTTGAAACATATATTCGTAAGTTAATACGCTTCTCATGCATTCCTAAATCATATATTCATGCTTGAAAAATCAGAATTTAAACATGATATGTCTATATCCAAATTCATTTTTTTGAAAACTCTAAGTTCAGTTAACGCAGTCCACATGCTCATGTTACCTTCTGAAGCATGTATACACCTATTAACATACTTTTCATGCCTTGCTAGATCCTACTAATTTACATCAAAAAAAATCAGAACATCAATAACATGCACTCTTGTTAAAACGGATACAACATGCTAAGCCCCTTTGAAACTCTAAGTTTATTTTGAAAGCCATAGGTCGTTTCATCTATCGTGTGTGAAATCATATTGGAACACGCCTACACAAGGCTAATGTACTCATATATATACATTACACATGCTTGTATGTCTGCCTAAGATATAGCAATTGGTTAACACCTAGCAATTTTGTAGCAGAAAACCCTAGCTGGAGCAGGCTGCCGGCGCAGCTGCGCCGTGTGCAATTCGTGCGAATGACTTCCCTGCTTCGGCAGGAATCCAGCCAAATCACAAAATTCACTTCACGAAACGGCCATATTGCCTTACTGACATACTTGTAAGCATATATAAACACTAAGTAAGTATTTTTATCAACTAACTAACTGCTTTCAGTAACCAAAATTCATGATCCTGCAACTTTTCTATATTATATAGTTTTCTTGAAGTGTCACACTTCATTTCATATTATATAGATGCAGCTACTATATAACTTTTAATTACACATCATTGCACCTAGCAATTAATCCACAAAATAATACTAATTAATTCCTTTAATTATTCATTCATAAATTATTTAATGAATGTCTATGCCACCACTTTGCCACACTAGGCATACCTCACAAGCTCAATATTAAGCTTATCATTACTTCCACCACACTTTATTATTCCTTTTAATATAAAGTGTGTGTGACACATGCACTCTAATGCCAAGCTACCTTAAATAACTATACACTTATAATATATATAGCATTTATGCTTAGAATAATTAAGATTTACTCTATTATTATAAAATCTACGATAAAATAATAACTTAAGTTAGTTAATACATTAAAATAACTTAGCTTTTTTTTATTAATTAACTCTCTTGAAAATACATTAGAAATTATGTATTTTGTCATAACGTGACATAAAAATATTTTTATCATGTTTTTCTCTCAATATAGGCATTAATTATAATAAAATGACTTACTCATTTTCTCAAGATATTATTTTAATATAATATCTAAGTATTATTAAAATAATTACATGTATGACACATGTACACCTTTTATATAGAAAATAGGCCATAAGTTTATTTTTATTATGATATATTGTTCCCATCAATTTATTACATATAGCAAATATGTTTTAATATATTTACCTTATTAATCATACCTACTACCTCCTATCAAGACATATAAGGTAATATTATTATTTAAAATAACATTTCCTCTTTTATTAAAATAATTCAATATTAAAAATTATTTTAATATTCTTTATTAGAAATATATAATATTCATTTCTTTTTCCTTTCTATAAATTGTCTCCAAAACAATTTATTTCATCTATACATTTAACCATATCTCAATATTAATTAATTCTCTAATCAATATTCATTTAAAGATATATTGGTTTAACAACATATTTTATTAACGTCGTTCGCACATTCATATAATACCATGCCAAGTAATATATATAGGCACTTACTATAATCACATACTCTGCGCATGTGTTAACTCACTATTTACTTAAGTGATTCTTAAACCCCTTACTATATCACCATAGTTAATTAAGGCTTTAATATTCAAATTATATTATTCCATAATATAACTTTCAATTGAACTTAACCAATATTTATACTTATTAGTTAATTTCCTTAACTAATTCATGCTTTATTATCTCAATCCATCCATAGATAGCTTAAGCACTAATAATAACCTATATTACAATCATACTAGTTACTAGTATATATATTCGAGAAAATGGTGATTATTCATCAAAGATATTTAATGTCACCAACTTACTATGATAAAATAATTCTATAAATTATTTAATATCGATAGGAAATCTTATCCACTTCCTTTATCTCCACTGAACTGTCTCCAAAATAAATAACGAATATATTTTAATAATATATTTATTAACCACAAAAACACATGTTACATAGTCCATATTACCCTATGTAATATAATACCACATACCTCATATCACATATATATACTCTTATTCGAACCCATCTCATAGTTTAAGAATTTTATTTATTAAATCCTTAATTAATAATATCTGAAAATTCAGGTTCTTACATAAGCAATGACTTTGCCATTTTGCATCAACACACAGCCTAGTCTTTTATGTGGCGCATCACTGTATACCACGAAATTCCCTGTACTATCAGGCAACGACAACACAGGCGCAGTACTCAACCTTTTTTTCAATTCCTGAAAACTTTCCTCACACTTTTTCGTCGAAACGAACTTCACCGTTTTCCTAGTCAAATTCGTCAACGGAGTTGCGATTTTAGAAAAGTCTTGAATGAATCTTCTATAGTAACCTGCCAAACCCAAGAAACTCCTAACTTCTGACGGTGTCTTCGGCTGATCCCAATTTATCACATCTTTAACCTTTGACGGATCTACCGAAATCCCATCTTTGTCAATCACGTGGCCAAGAAATTGCACAAGTTCTAACCAGAATTTGCATTTTGAGAATTTTGTATACAACTTCTCCCGTCTTAGCTATTCCAACGTCAGCCTCAAATGTTCAGTGTGTTCCTCCGTAGTTTTGGAATACACCAAAATGTCATTGATGAACACCACCACGAAGTTGTCTAGAAAAGGCTTAAACAACTTATTCATTAGGCCCATAAATGTCGCAGGTGCATTCGTTAGACCAAATAACATCACTAAGAACTCGTAATGTCCATACCGAGTTCTAAAGGTCGTCTTCGGTATGTCCTCCCTCCTTACCTTCAACTGATGATATTCGCTTTCTCAAATCTATTTTCGAGAAGTACCTTGCTCCCTTCAGCTGATCGAACAAATCATCAATCCTTGGAAAAGGATATTTATTCTTGATCGTGACTTTATCCAACTCCCTATAATCAATACAAAGCCGCATTGATCCATCCTTCTTATTCACGAACAATACCGGCGCTCCACACGGCGATACGCTCGGCTGAATATACTTCTTGTCCAGCAATTCCTACAGTTGAACCATCAACTCCTTCATCTCCACCGGAGCCATTCTGTACGGGGCTTTTGATATCGGAGCAGTCTCCGACACTAAATCAATCACGAACTTTATTTCTCTATCCAAAAAAAACCTGGCAAATCACTCGGAAACACATCCACAAACTCCTTAACAACTAATATTTCTTCTAATTTTGGACTCTCCTTACGAGTATCCACTATGTAGGCTAAGTACCCTACACAACCTTGTTTCAATAACTTCTTGGCCTGCATAATCGTCAGACAACTCGCTTATCTAGGCAATTTGCTGCCATAAAACACTACATTCGACGGATTCGTAAGGTTTACAGACTTCTTCTGGCAATCAATTACCGCCCCATGGTTGAACAACTAATCCATTCCTAGTATAACATCGAATTCTCTAAGTTTTATCAGAATTAAATCTACCATCAACTCATGACCATTAATAACCAACCTACAGTTCTTGTGCACAAACCTAACAGGAATAACCTCTCTATTCACAATCCATATATTCAAAGGATAAATTAATTCCTCCTTAGGCAAATCTAAATTCTTAGCAAAGTCATCGGATATAAATGAAAAAGTAGCACCCGAATCAAATAATACATAAGCATTAACACTATTGACAGGAATGATACCTAACACCACATCCTTTGGCAGCACAGCATCCTGCACAGTCATGTTGAATGTTCTGGTAGTGGGTCGGCTCGTCTGTGGTGGTCCAGCGATAGTCAACGTGCTGCCACTGTTGGTTCCTCTTCCTCCACTAGACCCTCCAGTTGGCTTCTTAGGGAAATCCCGAGCCATGTGATCCTTTGATCCACATGTAAAGCAAGCTCCCTTCTTCTAGTTAGGACAATTCAGCGCAATGTGGCATGTAGCACAAGCTTCAAACCTTCTCTTCTGCTGACCTCCCTGTTGACTCCCAGCAGAAATATTGTCGTTCCACTTCCTCTTCTGGTTGATCCCACTACCACCAGCTTTATTCTCAGTCTCAGTCTTCTTCTTCTTCTGATCTTGGTTGTATTTGGTCAAGGCATTGCTTCCATCTTTTGCGATGATCGCCTTTTCCAACACTGCTGCATATGTGTTCAGCTGAAATATGGAAACTTTGTTGTACAACTAGGGCTTCAATCCCTGCTCAAACTTTCTTTCCTTCCTCTCATCAGTGCTGACCTGGTACTTCGCAAACTTTGCCAGCTCATTGAACTTTGCTGCATACTCTGACACAGTCATCATTCCCCTGCTTCAGTTCCAAAAACTGAACCTCCATCTGGTTATGCGAGCTTACTGGAAAATACATCTCAAAAAACATTTCTTTGAATCTATCCTATGCTATCACGCCTTCTCCTCCTCGAGCCTTGTTAGCTTGCCACCAGTAGCTAGCTTCCGACTTTAGCATAAATGTAGCAAAAGTCGTCTTCTAGTCGTCGTTGATTCTGGCCACATCAAAGACCTTTTCCATCTCCATCACCCACGTCTGGGTCTTAATCGAATTTATGGATCCTTTGAATTTTGGAGGTCCTACCGCTTTGAACTCCTTGAACGTTAGCTTGTTGTTGACGTGATGGTCTTCTTCTAGGAGGCATCTTTCTGTTCATACATACGCTTACTAGATCCCTACTCATCTCTTAAACATTTAAGTTCAAACTTAAAAATTAAAATAAATTCACACTTAACCACATCACACTTTAATAAACTTAAGTATTTTATTCATTCATAGTTTTAAAACATAGAATAGGTAGCATCTCTACTATTTACATCATCTTTCCTGAACTGGAACTAGTTACAAGATTACATCATCATCTTATCCCATTACTATCACAAATTCTGGCACTTACATTTATTTAATACATAAATAAACACATATATATTATTCTACTATCTAGGCATGTTAAGACGTCGCATAGCCTCTCTACATTCCTCCTCCATCACCCAGAACACTGTTCTACGATCCACCATATACCACGGTAAATCCTTGAACTGAGTTGGGTAATAAAATACTCGATCCTGGGCCTTATCTATAGCTGAATGGAAAGCATAGTCTGTCTCCTTCATCTTGGCCTTATTCGCTTGAACCTCGTCTTCAACACGATCTTCCCGTTGAGTAGCCTTCATGCAAGCATCCTCTACTCTGGCACGCTTCGCCAACTCCTCTTTAATTTCGCTCTGCAGTTTCTCAAGCTCAGCCAGTGCATGTTTTGCATAATATATATATATATATATATATATATATAATACTTAGCATGCACATATAGAATACTATATTCTACCCGGATTGATTATGGACTTTTATTCTAGTTTGATCACTCGAGCCACCAAATGAACCAAAAGGTCAAACCTAGGGGTGCAAGAATTAAAATTTAAATATAACAATTACATTTAAACCCGGGCTCCATTACAAATGGGTCTTCACGCACTCCTTGCTCCTTGGTCTCTAATTCTTCATGATAATTCTAACTAGTCTTATTACATAAACTATTTAATTTAAATAGAAACCTTGATCAGCAGTCAAGGGGAAGTACATAGGAGGGAGATAGAATTTTACATCAAAAAAATTTAGAGAAGACGAGGTACGCAGACCTCATTTAATAAAACTCATTCATTCAAGCATTCAACTAAAAATAAAATTCAATCACATTGGTCAATAGTCCCATAATCAATCTCATTTATTATCATACATATCACAATATGCATCAATAAATAAATATTCATCTCATAAATTAAAACATTCTATATATATATGAGTATCATTTAATGGACAATTTTAAATTGCATGAAATCCAATTTCAAGATTAAAATAAACTCTTTATTTTAATTATAAAATTATTTAGAATATAATATATAAATATATATATATATATATATATATATATGGTAATCATTTTTTATTTTTATTTTTAGAATCTGGGCACCTTTATAAGAATCAAAATTCAAAGCAATCACTTTTAACAATCAAAGCTGCAAGTCACTTTTGAATCAATAATAACGTGAGGTCACCCTTTAAAACAAAAATCAAACCACCAATTCGTCTCTTTTTTTTTAAACATTCGTAGGTTACCTGTTAACGTGATTAGCCCAAAAAACAATTTGGCTCCTTCTAAAAAAAAAAAATCCACAGCGAAAGAAAATAAAAAGGGTTTTCGCCTTTTTTTCTTTTATAAACAATAATTTTATACAATTAATTATGCCCAATAAATTATTTTAAATACATACCAATACATATATAAAATAAAATAATTAATAATCGCATAAAGGTTTGGCTCTGATACCACTGTTGGGTTTATACAAAATCATGGACGCAATCAAATTGCAAAATTAGTAAAAGCATGGTATATCAGAGTTTAAATTTTTTTACAAAACTATTACCCGGATCATCCTTTATGCATATTATTACTTTAAAACGATAAATAAGAAGTTATGGAATTCATACCCTTGTAGAACGAAGCTTCCACATATACAAGTTCAACTCCTTGTTCTTCGCGATCTCCTTGAATATTCGGGTTAGATACCTTCCTTTGATCAACGTTAGCCACCCAAGTGTTTGGCCTCTATAGGTGATCCACCAAGGAAGAAGAATTATCAAGAAGGAAGGTGGTTGGCTAAATCCTAGTTTTCTATCCTCTATAGAAAATGAGTACTCTCCAACAATTGAAATTGTATCAACTGATATCTATTATAAGACTCCTCTTATATAGATATTAGTCAACCCTTCTAATCCTATTAGACATAGAGTTTCATTTAATTAATTAAACTCCTTTAATTAATTTAGGCTTCCCACCACATTGGAATTAATTAATTAAATGAATTTAATTAATTTGCCTTCTAATCTTATTAGGAATAAATGAGAGTACTAATATTAAATTAATTCCTAAACTTATTTAGAAATTAAAAAAATTGTAATAATATTAATAAGACTTCTCTTATTAATTTATATTTAATATTTTTAAAATATTAAATAATAAACATTAAGCTATTTAATTTATTCTATCACCATAAATTAAATTAATTACACTTAATGCATTATTACGATTATGTCATTACCTTCTTAAATAATTATTCTTCCTTTTATGGTGTGACTCTTTAGGTTCTCCATATTAAACCGGTTGTGAATAAATCAATTAGAACAATTCTAATTTTACTTAAATAAATAAATTAAACTAATAATCTATTTAAATAAATAATATCTATTCTACAATAGGGATAAGTCTCCCTAGCGATCAACGACTTTTCAGATAATATAGATTTTAACATTAATCTTAAAAGAACATGTGAGTAAATAGTTACCGTACAATTCAATCCTTCCACCATACAATGTCCCAATTAAATATAAGTCATGAAATTACTGTCAAGTCTTATTTTATTTAATTATATGTATTTCGATTGAAAAATGCACAACTCCAAATAATGCAAATTAGAAACTCCTTTCTAATTTCATTCTGCCTTGGCCAAGGACTGCTGGGTTGTCATTTAACGAATCACATAGGACATATCTCTTCTTTTACTAGAAGTGGTAGATTCTTTATTGATCATTCATTATCTCTATATGTAACTCATTATACCCAAGCATACCCTTTGATATACCCTAAGGGTTTTTAAGAAATAAGTCAAAGTATAATTCATTACATACAAAATACTATGATGATCTTAAGTCCAAGGATCACTTGTACTACTATCACATTAGGAATTCCTATTGAGAGGCAAGTAAAACTACATTAGGTATTCCATAGAGAGTCACGTTCAGTGAACTTATTCTCTAATAAGCACCTATATACTTGATTTATTGTCTTCACACAAATGATCATGCAATCAATCATCCTCGTCCAATGAGTAAGCAACATATGTATCAATCTATCCGGATTTACTAACTCCCTTTTTATTAATCCAACGATCGGGAACTATTTTAGTTTTAAGCTTTCTAAGAATTTTGATCTCATTAGAATGATCAACATCATGATTCTAAAAGCATTACTTAAAACTATGGGTTATTTATATATTATAAAAATAGCATCATGTAGATAATTAAATGCCTTTAATAAATGAATATTTTTATCAATAAATAAATAAGATCGTCTCTAAAGTATATGCTTTGTCATCATACATGATTGGCTTGTATGCATACTACTTTCAATATGGTGGTCTGACGCACATCCACCAGTTCCTCTAGCTCCTCGACTCTACCCTGTAGCTCAATGTTGCTGTCATAAACCTTCTCGTACATCACAGCGCTGATAGAGTTAGGTGGAAACTCCTCTAGATCCTCCTCTTCTTCCTCTGACTCATCCTCATCCTTTTGGTCAAAGACTGGCTCATCCTTCTGACCCACTACTGTGATTAGTGGAGATGACTCTCTTTGCACCAACTGCTCCTAGACAATATGGATGTCTCGGGGCTCCTCGCCCTAGGCATCTGAGATAACTCCTCCCTAGCCTGACTAGACTCTCCAACAATCGTCATCTTGATAACAAAATTTTAAGGTTTAATTATTACGTGATACCGATCGATACTCTCGAGTACATAAACATAAGCATATAAGGTAGTTTATTATCTTAACTGTCATCACTTTCTTTTCAATCTCCTATAAGGCTACTACCTAAGGTTTTCCCACCTAAGGTTCATAACCTAAAGCTTGATACCAACTTGTGACACCCTCAATTCCGGATACTTTATTTTCACAGGATTTGGTGTTCACTATCTAAATAAAACATGACTAACTTCCCAAAAATAAAGGAATGCAAAATAGATTGCAACCTTTAATCAAAAATCTTCCTTATAAAAGGATTACATCATTGTCAAAACGTTCCCCAGGTTTTTAACCTTAAACAACCAACATAAAGAGCGGAAATAAAACATCATATAACAATTAAAGTCTTATTACAAAACCATTTAATAAATATGAACAAGTCTTCGCTACTTGTTCATCTTGCCCTTTCCTTTGTTGGTTGATGGCTCGTCAACCTTCTCAACTTTGGCTGCAATGATTATATTTGCAAGAATGAGCAAACAAAAGTTCACTTGAAATAACAATCAATAATGATAATATGCTCACTGAATAAGTTCAATTGAAGTGAATAACATTCTCTATCATCGATAATCAAGAATTGAATACATGGTTTAGAATTCATCTGAGGGTCACAAAACCTTGAACTATGTCTTAGGTCATAAATGTTTCTACTTAAACATTTAACAGTCGTTAGACTATATGGGCCTTCTAACTCGTACTTAGGGGGATCAACCCTTCGTACCATGTATTGTGCACAAACATCTTAAAGCTTTCGCATGGTAATCCCCTATAATAGGGTTGTTTATCTCAACTTTAATTAACGAGTCCGCACCAATGAAAGTTTGGTTTAGATTAGCTCAATGGGTAATTTAGAGTTCAACTATCATCAACTAAGGAGTAGTTGAATCAAACTTACAATAATTTAAGAGTTCGATAACAAAAGAGTTATGGAATAATTATGAGTCACAACAATAGACGTCACACTTAACAGTTATGCTTTAGAAGTAAACTTAAAGCATTTGAAAGATACAATAAAACATTGCTTGAACAATTAAGTCAAAGTTACATCATTTCAATAAGAAAACTAAATAAGGTAATTGTCTAATATGGAATTCAAGAATTTGCGTAATCAATAAGAAGTCAGGAATAGAAACTTGTGTAATCATAATCGAGTTAGGGTAAGAAAACTTACTCAGTTAAAAAGTAAGAATTAGGAAACTTGCCTTGTGCGTAAGCTAGCAAATAATAACTCATTCCACAATTATCCTACGTACACGTTATTAACAATAGTAACACAAATTAGTTACCATATAGCTAAGTCACATCATTAGTTAACCAATCCAAGTTTACTCACAACGCTTAATCATTAGGTTTAATCATTAGTTAGTTCATAGCATAATCAAACCATGCTTCCATGTCAAACTTAAACTTATTAATAATCAATCAAATAACAATTTAAAATCATCAATATCATATTACAAATATGATTCATATTGTTTAATCAACATATAATTTCATTAACATGCTTTTATTATCATTATATTAACATTCTCAAAGAATTGTACACTTAAATAGAAATCTCTGGCTACACTGCACAAGTGGCGCTGCAGCGCCACATAATGAACTACCAATGACGTTACCTCAACGTTGTAGTGCGAGTGAAATGACATGGAACCGGCGCTACTGCGCTATGCCATGTCATCACGCTCTATGTTCCGGTCTCGGCGCTGCAGCGCTCCAATTAACACATAGAACTGGCGCTGCGGCGTCGTGCCACATCACCAGACTCTGTTGTAGCGTTGCAACACTCTGTTTATTCACAGAACAGACGTTGCGGCGCCACGGAACAGTAGGACGTAGTTAGCCTCGCGAAAATCAAAGAATAAGCCAATTTGGCTATTTAACTCTGATCAAACTTAAATTTTAACTCACATAATTCATATAAAACTTTACAAAAAAATAAACTAATGTTTTTAACATGATTTAACACATATAAACATCACAACAATCAATTAAAAACCTTTTAATTCCATGATTTTGAAGAAAAAACTCCATTGTTAAGTATTCTTGACAAAAATAAACATTGTGACTTTGTTTTTAAACCAAATCACTTCATTCAAATCATGTTGTTTTCGTTTCTTAACATATTATCACAATCTATAACCAATTTACATAAAATAGCATGAATTAGACATCAATTTTTATATTAAAAAAGCTATTTTTTTTTCAAAATACTTCACTGTAAGTTGTTATGAACATGATTTCTTCATGTTCATCATATTTACATGAATTAAACCACTTAAATACTCATACAAATCATATATAACAGTTTATATATACAATTAACATGTATAAATCATATTTACACAAATTCTCATGAAAAACTCAAACACAGAGAAGTAAAAATATACTTTTTCATGAAGCACAATAAAGAACAATAATTAAAAATTCTAGAGTTAGATTACTACCTTATTAGTTTTAGAAGAAGATGATGATAGCAACCCTCTTTTTGATTTCTCAATTCACAGAGTTTCTTTTTCTTTTCTTTTCTTCCTTCCCTCTTTTCTCTCTAGTTCTCTCTCTGTTCTTTCTCTGCTTCTAACTCTAACTTACGTATTATAAAAAAATTGATATAATACCTAATACATATAATAATATAATAACTAACAAACTTAATTCCTCTTAATAAATATATCAGTTACTTGTTTTTGAAAATCAAAAGTCACTAAGGCTTGTTTTGCAAAACTGAATTAAACAAGAGAGAGAAGGGGGGTGGAGTTCGGCCAGTATAGAGAGGAGAGAGGGAGGAGAGTTTTGGATGTTCCATAGCTTCCTAATCAAAACTTATGGAGAAGAAGAAGAAGGAAGAAAAGCAAAGGTATAAACAAAATTCCTACTTCTATAGTCTATTTTTTTTTATTTAATTTTAGTTTGGATTCATGAAATTGTGTGATCTTGTTGGGTAAAATCTTATGATAAGGTTAGATTTTGAGTTATGTTATGTAACTTGGTTATATATGTGTTATTGTGTTGGAAAGTTTTGGGTAAAATGGAAGTTAGAAAGTTTTATGAATTTTTTTAGTTAATATGTGGGATCCATGTGATTTTTTTGAAGATTTATTTTTGATATTTGAGATTTAATTGTTGATTGTGCTAGATCTATAAGTTATGAGTATAATCCCTTTTGAATGGCACAAAAATGTTAAGGAATGAATAAGTTATGAAATTTTTAGTAAAACACTTTCTAGTTGGAAAAATAAGAAAAAAAAAGTTGCTGACCAGCCACTTTGGGGCTGTTTTAGGAAGCTAGATAGATCCAAATTGAGTGTTTGATAAATGGAAACTGTAGTTCGGAAAGTTACGAATTCAACGCCTCCGACGGAACTTAATTCCGAGTTGTAGATTTCGTTTTACAAGCGTTTCCGTAAAGGATGCCAAATCTGAAAAATTTTAGGCAAGAATGGCATAATCGTAAATAAGTGGAAGTGATTAATTATTAAAAATAATTATTTAAAGCCATTAAATGGTTAGCTAATTAATTACATACAAAATTAAATATAATAAATTATTTAAATATTATTTAAGTGATATTAAATGATAGTTAAGTAAAGTTAGTGTTAATAAAGTAACTAGTTATTATTTAATTATGATTAAATAATAATTAGATATTAACAAATTAATTAATTATTATTTAATTAATATTAAATGATGATTAAAAAATGTTTTAGTAAAGATTAAGTAATAATAATGTAATTACTTAATTACATTAACATAAAAGGTTTTAATTATTTATTATTTAATTAAATATTAAATAATGATTAAAGACAAGTAATAATTAATTATTCTTAACGTTAATAAGAAAGAATAATTAAAGATTTATGGGATGAATTAATTAATTAATATTAGATAATAAATAAGGTCAAATGTTAATTAATTATTCTTTAAATAATAATAAGAAATAATTAAAGACTAATAAAATAATTATTTACTATTCAAGGATACGAAATTAATTAATTATTATTTAATTAATATGAAATAATAATTAAAGACAAACAATAATTTGATTATTCATTATCTAGTTATTATTAAACAATGAATAAATCTAATTGGCTATTATTTATTAGTTAAATAATAACTAAAGGTAATTAATTAATTACTATTTACCTAATATTAAATGATAATTAAATGAAGGTATAAGATTAATATTATGATAATAAATTTATTTAATAATTGTATTAAATAAATTATGTAAAAATGGTTTTAATATTTTAAAAATGATTTTAAGGTTATAAAAAATATTTTAAGTTATAAAACATAACTTTTAATATTTTGTCATGAAATACATTAATATTTTAATATTAATGGCTAGTTATTTAATAATAATTTTAAATATTTTAAAATCATTTAAAAGTGATATTAAAGTATTAAAAATACTTTAAAATATTATAAATAACTTCTAATATTATGACATGTATTTCATTAATATTTAAAATTAAATAAATATTAATGATAATGGAATATTGTGGTATTTAAATCATTTAAATATGATATTTTTGATTGAAAAATCATTATAAATGATAATAATTATTTGAAAATTATTATGAGCTTGTGAAAAATATTTTAACATGATTAATAAATTATCTAAGATAATTGTAAAGCATTTAAGTAGAGTCTTATTAATATTAAGCTCGATAATTATCCGATTAGGCAATCGGGAGGTTGAAATAGGACCGAACTCAACTCAGACTGAAATAGTTTGACTTGATACTAGGTCTTATGTATTCTGTTGACTGATAAGATTATGTGATAATGTGTTTAGGTTATTTTATAACTGTAATTAGCAATAGTTATTGCGATGATATTATTCTAATATGGAGATCGGTATTATTAATATTAGATCTTCAGATGAAGCTAAATAAACTGCGTAGCAGTAGTCGGCGATAAAGGCAAGTTCCTATAACTCTTTTATTGAGCAAGTTTCCTAACTCAAACTCGAGTTGTTATTGTAAAGCATATTCGTGATTAATCATTGTTGATTATATCACATCTATGATTCATTGATTCGCACGTTGTGCATATTGTATATGTTCATCAGGTATGAAAGGCTGATCACCTTCATTACCATTTGGTTCAGTTGACTTATTCATGTTCATTATTGACCATTCATTTTTATTGTCTTGGTCATTCAGTTATGTAAATTTGATTCATGCTATTTCACAATTATTATATTGTTGAAAACTTGAAAGCTTATTGTTCATTCTTTTCAATCATGATATATCCATTTTATATATAAACTTGCTGGGCAAACTTGTTGCTCACTCTTGCTATATCATAAAAATATTTTCAGATTAAAGCGAAGGCTCGAAGAAAGACAAAGACAATGATAGAATCCAATAGTAGATGATTATGCACATTAACTATTTGGTTATCTGATGCAAATTATTATGTAAACCTTTAAGTAATTAAGGTATGTATCAATATAAAGGTTGTAGACCTTGGGATTATGTTGTTAAAACTTATTGTATAAACAATTTATGTTTATATCTTCCGCATTAGTTATAGAATATGTTTCAAGATGAAGTACTGTAACGTACCAGGTCCGAGGTTCAAGGGACCCGGATTTGGGGACGTCACAAACATTGGCTCTAAAAGGAGGGCTTTCTAGTGCTACATAATTTTCAATCACAAGGAGTTTCGGTTAGGATCATGGTGAGTAGTTGGAAGACGGTTTCAGCACGTGACCAGTCAATGGCGACCACCCTCCTCATCAACTAAGTGGTTCAGCCAAAGACAGGTTGGGGCCATCAGTTTCTGAATGGTTGGGGTCTCATGCCGATTCCGTCGCCCCATCGAAGGACAGGGCAGGCGGTCCTAGACGAAGACTGTTCACAACGGCTAGCAAAGAAGCAAGATCCAAAGACCGTATCTCGGACGCTCTATCCTAAACTCATCCCTAAGATGATGGTCGAGATGGGAAGAGGATGATTTTGGACAAAAAAGCACAGGAGCCAGATGATGCTATGAAAGCTTTACTCCTTCAGTGGAAGGAGATCGACCAGCAGATGGTTCTCTTAATAAGAGGAGAGAACGGTGCTTCAAAGCCACAGTCAAAAGCTGGAGCGATAGCCAGGAAATCAGTCTAGGACACATTCTTGGCGGACTGAGAGCAGGCTCCGAAGTCGCTCTTGGGAAAGGAACAGACGACGAAGCCGCTCACTAGAACGTTCACCAAGGAGCCAATCCAGGACCCATCGTCCGGACGGTTTTGGCAGACTGGGAGCAGGCACCGAAGTCTCTCCAGAGAGGCAAGCTCTGAAGGCATGGGTCTATCCGATCGAAGAAGATGGGATCCCATTCCAAATAGAAGAAGGCGGGACAGACAAGATCCTTCCCCCTGAAGGAGTGAAATCCAGGTACTGGCCAAGAAAGTAGCAGAGTTGGAGAAAATATTGACCGAAGGAGATCAGAATAAAGGGACCTCGGTCAAATCTTCATCGTTCTCCCCGGATATCGATCGTGAAAGGGCTAATCCGAACAAAAAGGCCCCCCACGTGGAGAGTTGCGATGGTTCGAGAGATCCGTATGAACACAGTCAGGCTTATGATCGGCTGATGAATTACTATGACTATTTTGATGCTGCAAAGTGTTAGATGTTTATAACAACCCTGAAGAAGGATGCTTAGCAGTGGATGATAACGCTAGCCCCGAACTTAGTTTCATCTTGGAAGGAGCTCTGTGATTAGTTCCACGTTAGATTTGGCAACAACAGAAGAAGGGGTAAGCCAATCGGGTCCTTGGCTCAGATCAGACAATATTCGAACGAGACTTTGGGCCAGTATGTTAAGAGGTTTCGGGAGGCAGTCGAACAGGTTCTAGATTTGAATGATCATCAGGTCCTCGGACTATTCCAAAATGGTTTAGATGTGGTGAAATCAAAAAAACCTGGTGAAGGACTTAATTTCCAACCATCCGAAGGACTTGGCCGAGGCCTTTGACAGAGCAGAAGGGTTCATAACCGTGGAAGAAGTAATGAGCAGTCTGAAGTCGAATACAGTAAAGAAGCAGAAGGCTCGAGACATGAGCAATTATCTAAAGTCAGACAATAATAGCAATAGGTCCGACAATCAGATGAAGAACTTCAACAACTGGGGTTTGAGAAGAGGTCGACTGCCCTTCCCGGATCGTGGAGTTAACAAAGTCTATACTCCTCTCAACACGAACAGGGCAGCAATATTGGAGGAAATGAAGGATAAGCCCTATTTTGAGCCTTGCCATAACAACACTCATCCGGAGAGAGGAAATCATAACAGATACTGTAATTATCACAACACATTCAGCCACTCTACAAAAGACGACAGGGATTTGAAGGACCTAATTGAGAAAAATGTTCAGAGTGGGAAATTGGTTCAATATGTCACGGGCCGAGAAGGTTCAGGAAAGGAGCTGAATAATATCAGTCAGGAGCAGAACCCTCAGCCACAACCAGTGAAAACAGTTCGGCGAGTGGTGGACGTGATAACAGGTGGCTCGTTCGGGAAGGTGATAAGGAAGAAAAGGCGGGGGGTGCTAGATTCAATGCTCACAATGTTCGATCATCCTGTTAGGAAAAAAGACAGTACCCGAACACAGTTATATCTTTTGCAGATGAAGATTACCCATCGAAACCTATTGAACCACATAATGGAGTGCTGATAATCACTGCACAGGTTGGATCGGTGGACATGAAGAGGATCATGATTGATAACGGTTCATCGGTCGATATATTGTACGCCCATGCACCAAAGTATTGATTTGGAGGGAAGGGAGATGGAGACTGGGCAGGAGTCCCCTCTATATACAGATTCAGCAATGACCCAGTTCGAGTAGCAGGTGTCATCGAGATGCTGGTTATCTTCGGGACAGCTCCCGGGAAGTGTAAGTGATCTGCAAATTTTTCGTGTTACATGTGGATTCGCCTTACAACGCCATACTCGGGAGACCGACATTGATGGCTCTACAAGCTATGACTTTCATACCCATTTTAAAATAAAGTTCCCCATACCAAACGACGTCGGTGAAGTCACTAGGGATCTTGACTTAGCAAAGAGATGTTATCGAAATGCTTTAGTCTCTTCGGGAGTATAGGTCAGCATGCAAAGGGATCAAACCAAAGAGGTTCAAGGTTGAAGTACTGAAGTCAGGAACTTACCGGCTTTGATTAATGGATAGTACAAAAGTTAAAAACACTTGGCATGTTGGGTTTATCAAGATGTTTTCTTTTATGAATGTAAAAAATTTCAAGTTATTAATAGGAGTGAGCATTCAATTTTGCCAAAAGATAGTTTTCGTCCATAGTGATGTTTTGTGTATCGGAGGTAAATGGTCGGATGACATTATAAGGTCGGATTGAAGCTTCCCACAAGGATCGGGAAGGCTATTATGATAGAAGGAAGGATAACATCCTTCGGGAAGGATCGACGTCCTCCCTTAACAGATAGCATCCTTCGGGACGGATCGACGTCCTCCCGAATGAATAGCATCCTTCGGGATGGATCGACATCCTCCTAAACGGATAACATCCTTCGGGACGGACCAATGTCCTCTTGAACGATAACATCCTTCAGGACGGATTAGCGTCTTCCCGAATGGATAACATCCTTTGGGACGGACCAACATCCTCCCGAACGGGTAACTTCCTTCGGGACGGATCAACGTCCTTCTGAACGGAGAAACATCCTTCGGGACGGACCAACGTCCTCCCGAACGGATAACTTCCTTCGAGACGGACAAACGTCCGTGCTCAGTAACGGATAACATCCTTCGGGACGGACCAGCATCCTCCCGAGTGGATAATTTTCTTCGGGACGGATCAACATCCGCCCAAGAGGATAACATCCCTCGATTAACGTTTTCCCTGACTAATTGATGTACTTTCTTATTTTAAGTTCCTTATAATAAGAGATTGGGGGTAATGTTGGGGCATGATTATTAGGGCCCAAATTATATGGTAGGCCAAAGTCTACGTGAAGGTATTTACCCTGCATAGGAATCTAATTTGGCAATTGAGTATTTTAAGGAATCCAAGATTCCTAGTTACATTTAATTTCATAACTCATAAGGAAAGTGTCAAGATATGATTCAACTTTCTTTCCTTAATGAGATTATGTTTGATCCCATTAAGGTATCTTACCTAATGAGGAATCTTATTCCTATACGGGGAAGGGCTTGGAGGAGGTGGTGTGATCACTATAAATACAAGGCTACACCTTGATTCTAAGGTACACACAATATTATTTTACAGCACTAGAGCATTAAGCCTCCATTGTTAAACCTTATTCAGCATGTACTTATTCTCACACCGGAGCTATCCCCCGGCGGCCCAAACTGTCAAGCTTTTGGTGTGACTTCGTTGCTGTGCAGGATTTGACGCGCTTTGGTGATTGAGGCGCGTGGACGAATCTTGGCGTTAACACTATCAAATTATCTTTTGGTACTCCAAGGTTTCTATAAATTTTAATTTAGCCCCCAAAGTTTTTGAATTTTTTAATTTAACCCCTGAAGTTTAATTAGTTTCAATTCAGCCACTATTTCTGTATACTTTCAGCACCTAAGCCCTAGAGCCTCAAAAAAACAAAAGTTTGTATTCTTTTTTTTCCAATTATGATGACTTATAATTGGGAGGACCATCTTAGAAGAATAGAAGAATCCATTGCAACACTTATAACAAATCAAGAAAATATCTCAAAATTCATCGTCGCAATTCTAACACGTGGTCAAGAAATCAACACAAATGTCAAGCTATGACGCCAGATCCTACAAATAAAATACAAGGAGTCAATGAGACTTTTCATGAACAAGAACTTCTACATGTTGCAATTTGTGAGGATCTTAAACTGGTTGGAGTTAAGGATGTTATATCTGTTGAAGATTAAAAGGTATTTTACATTAAAGGAAATGTGGTCCAAAAGGTGAACCATGTTGATCAAGAAGTTGAATACAAAAAGAAAGACACAATTGAGGCATCTATCGGACTGTGATTTATTACTCTTAGATATTTCAAAACTCGAGGACGAGTTTTTTTCAAATGTGAGGAGAATGATGCGGTATAGAAGAAGAAGTTCAATAAGTTTATTATTAATTTTGTATTGTTATTTAGAGATAAATGTTGGATTATTAATGTAATTAATTTAGTAGGATATTCTATGACTTTTAATTATGGTAGTAAATTTTAATTAGGAGAGTTTTAATTATAGTATATTATTAATTTTGTATTGTTATTTAGAGTTTTATTATGCTCATTCATCTGCTCTTTAAACCATTGAAATGGGCAGATGCGTAAGAAGATGAGACAGATTCAATGTTAAAATAACACACAAGTTGTTGGGTATTTTTAAAAACAAAAATTAATACCATGAAGCTAAGCAACCTAGCAAATATTGGATCTTTATTCTATTTGACATTTTATCAAAGAGGTAAGTTGCATATAGACAAAATTATGAAATTCCTTCAATTACAACGAAACAGCAACCCAATTTAACAATATTAAGCTTCTTGGTTGAATGAACCATGAGTCAAAAACAATAATTGAAAGGCTATTTTCATAGATAATAGATATGTATATTGGATAAAACAAAGTGAATTATCTGTGCAACTAAATAATGTTTTCCTCTTTTGAAAGAGAACAATTTAATCAACTAGTTATGAATGGTGTGTTTGAACTGTAAATGCGAGTTAATCTCGTGTCAATTAAATTCATATATCCTGATATGGTGGAAAATAAAGAGAAAGATTTGAATTTCCATATATTTTAATATTTATGGAACTTTAATTTATTTGATGTATTTTTATTTATTTGTTAGAAAAATTTAGTAGTTATTTATATTTAGCCCGCTTATGTTTTGGGCTTTAGCTTTTCTAATTTTATTTAGTTTTAGGTTTTAATTATTTCTTTTTCCAATAATTAGTCATATGAAAGTAGTTTAGTACTATAAATGTGTTAGGGTTTATTTACATGGAACGTTTTATAAATCAATATTATTATCTTTGTTCTCTTTGTGAGTTCATTATATTCTTTGTATCTTATATTCTTGTTGATGAGTTTAAATCTTTAAATCATGTTTGTGTTAGACCGTTACAATCTAATCACTTTCTGTATTTTCAATTGACATCAGAGCCTGGATAATTGTATCTGAATAAGGTAATAGTTGATTGAGTATGTGCATTATCTCGAGGATTTTATAGTTTTTGGTGAGAACTAAATCCTAGAATTGAAGATTGCGTAACTCATATTGGTGGAACGGTCGAGTGTAATTTTCATTTATCTAAAAAAAAATTAAAAAATTGTCACTGTTCATAGTGTCGCAGCCTGTCACCGTAAGGCTTCAGCCCCCGCCTAATCTTTTGTGGAATTTCAATCTGCATGAACCAGCATGCAGGGAAAGAGGTGGGTTTTGATTTAATATTGCAAACTATCAATTTGATCCCTCTTAGTTTCTCTAAGATTATTTCTTCAACCATTAACTTCTAAATACTTGCATACCAAACCCTAAACTTTTATACATGCTGAAAATACGCCTCAAAATTGTATTGTTAGGTGAGTTTTAATACTCTTGTCATGGTGGAGAACGTTTTCATTCCGGAAGTGTTTCGACATAATGATTCGCGACCCGAATCTACTTTTCACACTTATGTTCTCTGCAAGTCAAAGGTGTGTAAACTTGTTCTTTACAAAGATAGCGACTTTAATATTATTTCACCCAAACATGTGAAAGAATTAAACATTCAACCCAAACTAATTTCTTATCCCTTTAAAATTTCTTGGCTCAATAATACCTTAATTACAGTTTCACATTGGTGTGTTGTGCCAATTAAATTTAAAAGGTATACTATTTAGGTGGTTTGTCATGTTTTGCCTATGGATGTAGCTCATATTTTGCTAGGTTGGTTATGGTTGGATGATTTTCATGGTGAATTATTTAATTCTGAAAGTGTCTATAGTTTTTATTGTGGAAAGAGAATTTGTTTGCTTCCTGGCCAATCAAACATGTATACTACTGTGAAATCTTTAAAGCTAAAATTTAAATTGGATGAGTACGAGATTGATGGTAGTGAACAAGTAGAATATTGGGTTACATATTGTGACTTTCAAAAGCCTATTGGTACACCATAGATTGAAGAAGTGTTATGTTTGGAAGCTCACATGGGTACTCTTTTGGAGGAAAGACAACATGAGATTGAAACTAATACAGTTGAAAATTTTAAAATCCTTGGTGAGTCACCTATTATCGAGGAAAGTATGAAAAACTTTGTGGCGTCTAAGGATGAGTATACTACGGTAGACACCATTGGTTAAGAATTTGTTCCTATGCAATTGTTCGAAGACGTTGAAGTTATTGATTTTGTTATTCCTGGTATTTTTTTTGTAATGCAAGTAAACTAGAAGGTGTTAGTGTTTTCTCACATATTTTCATAGACTATTATTTGAGAAGAAAAGTCATGCAGTTTTGATTCCGCGAATATTGAAGATTCATTTTTGTTACTTAATACCCGTTTGCTTTAAAATTTGAGGACGAATTTTTTCTAAGACCAGATGTATACGGTGGAAAATAACGAGAAAGATTTGGATTTTCATATATTTTAATATTTATGAAACTTTAATTTTTTTGATGTATTTTTATTTATTTGTAAGAAAAATTTAGTAGCTAAATTTATATTTAGCCTGTTTATGTTTTGGGCTTTTGTTTTTCTAATTTTATTTAGTTTTAGGTTTTAATTATTTATTTTTTCAATTAGTCATAGGAAAGTAGTTTAGTACTATAAATATGTATTAGGGTTTATTTACAATGAACGTTATAGAAATCAATATTATTATCTTTGTTCTCTTTATGAATTCATTATTATCCTTCTGAATTCAAGAGTTTATCTTATGTTCTTGTTGGTACGTTTAAATCTTGAAATTACGCTTGTGTTGGATCATTACAATCTAATCATATTCTGCTTCGTCATATCGTATAATCAAAATCCAATTATGGGAATGTCTTTTGCTTATGGGTATTAAAATTTAAAAGGATGAAATAAATACAAATAAGATACGGGAGGGGGAGAGATAGAGAGAGAAAGAAACTCTTCATTCCTAAATCATGGCAAGTAAAATCCTTTCTATAACTTGTAAAAAAGCTTGCATTCAAATGCACAGAGCTTCAATTTAAGTCCAATATACCAATGTAATCAAACTAAACTTTGCTCAAGTTTACTACTTTTTTTTCAAAAGTTTTAAAACTCTCTAGCGACGGACTCCATCATTACTACTTTCTTCCAAAAGTATTAAAACTCTCTAGTCACGTACTCCATCTAGAAATCTCCAAAAAATTTATCATGAGCTAGCTTAAATTCCTAAATTTAGCATTACCTTATTTCAAGTTTAGAAGATGGTTAAATTCAAATGTGGAGGGAGAAATAGAGTAATTGGAGATGTTTAAAATGTAGGGATTTTATACGCATGCTATTTCATATATTTACATATAATGGGAGAATTAAAGGCATACTTCTTGAAACATGATTAAACTTTTGATGCGGAAAACCTCCTACCGTTCCTGAAACCCAACAGCGTCTCCGAATTACGTTCGAGAACGGAACACTATCTCACGGTTCGTAACAATTTGGGTTTGGTCTGTATTTGGGAGAGCTCTGTGTATGGCCAAACTAAATGAATTGTGTATTAATCGATCGACTGAGGCATGGGTATTTAATACGGAAGTGGTTGAACCACTTCCCAACTTTTCTCCACGATCAGTCAAGCCACGTTCAAATAAATAAACGGCTCATTTGACCTTGTCAATTGGGAAAGCTGTTAATTAAACCATCTGGGTCGGACCCTTCATGGGTGACCCATTTGGATACCCAAGATCCAACATCTCCCACTCGCCTATGGCAGGGACAATGTAATCCTCATATCTGCCAAAACCAGCTCAAACCAAAACATATAAACCTCTAATTGCCAAATCGTGCGACCGCTGAGTTCACCTGCAATGTGGGAGCTCTATATCAAACTCGTTAAGGCCAATATAGCGACATCTACCCTTTTAAAGAAAAACAATACGGGAGCTCTCACACCAAACTCAATTAGTTCACGTAGAGGCTACAACCCACAAACTCAGAGTACCCCAGACACATTTGAATTTTCACTAGGTTAAGTATCTTTAATCCCTCAGAGAGTCTTACTTGACCACCTTTGGGCCCAGGTCCATTTCGTATCTCACTTATTACAATAGCGCTATCAAAGCGTTATAGTTGTCGACAATAAGTGCAAAACGAGGTGAAATCAAATTGTCTTCCCTTTGCCCTAATACTACTCAAAAATGAATCAACTGCTTTCCCAGAATTGATCCTTATAGTCAAAGATCACAAAGAGCACTTGATGTAGAAATAAAAACTTGTTCTACAGGACTCACACAGGTGAGGAAACAGGAATTCATTCTCTCACCTTCTTCGCTGAGCACATGTAACTCGCTCATAACATGCTATTATATAGCCTTGTTGTGCGGACCTTAGAATATTTCAAATTGCTCTCTTATCTAAGCTCCACATTTGAAACTTCTCGTCAGGTTATCATGTCACGACAGACAATCACATCTACATGAGCATATGTCCAATGGTCATGCCGTGCAGATCTTAGCTCAGTCGCTTTATAAGCTCCTACCTCGAATTTTTAGGTTGCTCGCTTTCCAAGCGCCAAACCTAAAATTTCGTATCCGGCTATCAGTACAGGTCAATATAGATGGTGAGGCATACTATATTCGGTTAATCCAAGTTAACCTCATCTTGGCTCATGTCAAGGCGACTTCATGTTTCATTTTGCTAGCTACTAAGCGCCAATTGATTACTATCTAAAGCATCAATAGCTCGCTACTCAAAGTACCAATAAATGAACTATTTCAACCTTGCTCGCTTTTCAAAGCGTCAAGGGTGATTGCTCGTGTGAGTGAGTCAATCAACCTGTTGACATATATTTAGTGTTTGCATATCCAATATGCATAATAAACTGTGAACAACTAAAATTTATCATATGAGCTAAAAGAACCAAACATAAGTTAAAACAAATGAATCTCACATAAATAATAAATATCTCGAAATAATAATGAATATCTCTAATATACAAGCTAAATGATGAGTGATATACAATGAAATAAGAAAGTACATCAAACCCTAATGCGCTAACATGCCTACAAAAAGCATCTTTAGGAATTGGCTTCGTCAAGGGATCAGCTACCGTAAGTCCAGTGGGCATGTACTCCAATATCACCTCATTATTTGCTATGTTATCTCTGATAAAATTCATCCTCAAGTCAATGTGCTTCATCCTGCCGTGATACTTGGGGTCTTTAGTGTAATCTAGGGCAGCCGTGTTATCACAATAAACAGTCACAGAATTCGAAGCATGAGAGACGACTCTAAGATCCTCGAAGAATCTCCTCAACCACATGACTTCCTGAACAGCTGACGTACATGCTACAAACTCCGATTACGTGGCCGAAAGAGTAACGCAAGTCTGTTTCTTACTACACCAAGTAATGGCACCACCATGTAGCAAGAATGCATATCCTGAGGTTGACTTGCGCATCCCCTGGTTATCTCCCCAACTGGCATCGGAGTTACCAATCAAACGCAGGTCCGGTCCTCCATAGCACAACATGTAGTCCAAAGTACCTTTCAAATATCATAAGATCCTTTTGATTGCTTTCCAATGAGCAATCCTATGGTAGTATGGTTTGAATGACACTGACTAAGATAACCGACTGCGTATGCTATATCAAGCTGAGTACACACAACTGCATACGTTAGCTTTCCTATAGCATTGGCATACGGGTAATGGGACATTTTCTTAATTTTCTCGGGAGAAGTAAGGCATTGCTCGGGTCCAATAGCGTCGCTTTTAGCGATAGGATTGTCTATAGGTTTGTAGTTGTTCATTTGGAATTGCTCAAAAACCTTTTTAAGGTAAGTCTCTTGAGACAAACCTAAAACATAAATTGTTTCCCCCATGTCATTCATCTCAAAATTAGAGGACTACCACCATTTGGTGGCGACAATCATCTCCTTATCGTTCCCAGCTAGTAGGATGTTATCGACATACATAGATAAGATAAGGAATTTATCTTTGGACCGTTGATATATACACAATGGTCTTCCTCGATCATCGTAAACCCATCACTAATGATGGCTCGATGGAATCTCAGATACCATTATAGGGACGCCTGTTTCAAACCATATATAGAACGTTTAAGCTTGCATACTTTCCGCTTTTGTCCTTCTACGATGAAACCCTCTGGCTGATCCATGTATAGCTCCTCAGCTAAATCTCCATCGAGAAAAGTTGTCTTAACGTCCATTTAATATAACTCCAAATCCAATTGCGCGACAATCGCTAGTATGAGGCAAATTAAGGCAAACCTCACAACTGGTGAGAAGGTTTCCTCGTAATCAATTTCCTCTTGCTGGGTGTAGCCCTCGGCTACAAGACGAGCTTTGTACCTTTCAATGGAACCATCCGCCTTGCGTTTGACTTTAAGAACCCATTTGTTCCCAATAGCCTTTTGCCCTGGTGGGAGGTCAACCAAGTCCCAGACTAGATTAGTCCTCATGGACACCATTTCTTCTCCCATCTCAATCATCCACTTATTTCTCATAGCAGATGATAGAGCAGCTCGATAAGATCGAGGTTCCTCATCGCCTGTGCATCAGCCACAAAGGCATTCTCCTCAATCTGAAAGAGACAACGTGGAATGTTACCCTTTTGACTTCTACGCATTTGAGGAACAAGAGACTCCTCATTCAATGGAAGAGAACTGCTCGAAGGTATATCACTCCCACTTTCTACAGGAGCCTGAGGAATATCCTCTTCAGTCTCTACTGTACGAGTTGGGGCTCCTAAATCTTCATCCATCTCATGAAAGTTCATTTCCTTGTTCACATCACCTCTGTTAGGGAAATTCATCTCAAGGAAATCCGCAATCTCGTGACTTTATCTCAGATATAGTCCCATCAGGCTGCTCTCCAAGGTCGTATTTTTCCCAATTCGGGCTTTCTGCCGATCCACATTTCATATGAGGTGGACTGAACTGATTTCGAAGGAACATGATTAAGTATATATGTAGCAGTTAACAAAGCATCACCCCAATAGGAGATAGGCAAATTTTCTTGTGCCATCATAGACCTAACCATGTCTAATAATGTCTGGTTCTTCCTCTCCGCTACACCGTTTTGTTGCAAAGTTTTAGAGATTGTCAGTTGCCTGATTATCCCTTTTTCCTCACAGAGTTCTTTAAATTGATCAGACAGATACTAGCGGCCTCGGTCAGTTCTAAGTGCCTTAACACTTTTATCTAACTGATTCTCGACCTCAATCAAATAATGTCTAAAGCAATCTAATGCCTCAGACTTATGAGAGATCAAGAAGGTGTACCCGAAGTGCGTATAGTCATCTATCATTGTGAGAAAATAGGAATTTTCATGCCTTTCTTTTACATTCATAGCGCCACATATGTCTGAGTGAACGAGCTGCAATGGTGTTTCTGCCCTTGTGGCTTTACCGAATGGTTTTCTTGTTGATTTCCCTGCCAAACAATGTTCACATGTGGGTAGATTGACCTTAGCGAGTGGGCCTAAAAGACCTGCTCGAGCTAACTTGACCATTCTATCTTGTCCAATATGGCCTAATCTAGCATGCAATTGAATTGAATCATCATGATCATTTTCAACAAATAAGGAATAAGAATCACTACTATTAATGCTAGAATCAATAGTATCCAAAATCATAAAACCATTCATCATAAAACTATGTCCAAAAACATTCTTCCCATGCGAAATTATTACAAAATTGTTCTTAAAGCTAACAGAGTAGCCTAAATGAAGTACTGATAAAACAGAACATAAATTTTACCGGACATCTGATGCATAAAGTACATCATAAAGGATCAATGATGAGCATCCTCACATTTCCAGTTTGTAAGTGCCAATGCCTAACACGTCCACACTAGAATCGTTCCCCATGTATACTTTCTATCAACCGGAATGCGACGGTATTCCACGTATCCACTCAGATCTCTAGCTATGTGGTCCGTTGCTTCGGAGTCTACAATCCACATATGGAGAGAATGAGCAACAAAAATAGTATGTGATACTAAGCACATAGATAGATTAGGACTAGGAATTACCTTATTCGGCTCAATGCACTCACGAGCGAAGTGTCCCACCTTGCCACAGTTCTAGCATGTCATCTTAGTTTTGTCCTTCTTACCAGAACCTCGTTTGCCTCTTTTCTGTTTGAAAACACCACCACTTGCATCCACTCTAGGCGCAGTAGGATGAGCAGGTTTCTTCCCCTTATTGGGCTTGAACCCTTTACGAGAGTTTGATTCAGCCACATATGCCCTGGAGGTCTTGACAACATCAAGGCGCTCAGCCTCGAGCTCCAAGTGACGACGAATATCATCAAAGTCCTTGATATTCTCGTTATGAGTCATGTTGATACGCATATGTTCCCAATTATCGAGAAGGGAGCGAACCACCGCTGAAATCTGTTGTTCGTTTGACAATTGAGTACCACCGATTTTCAATTCCCGGATCATATTAGCCATTATTCGAAGGTGTTGTTTCATAGTGTGGTTATCTTTCTTTTTGTAACCATCGAACCTTATAGCTAATTCCATCAGCCTTGTCAATGAGGTGCCACCAAACTTAGTTTTGAGAGCTCCCATATATCGTGTGTAGTAGAGTATTGTCCATACTCAAACAGAAAGTCATTGTTCATGCAGCTCAACAACGTTATGCGAGCAATCCGATCCTTTTTGCGCCAACTTTCGAAGGCTGCAACCTTGATTGGATCATTTGCATCTTCACCCTCCGGTTTTGTCATATTGGACAGCAGGGTTTCTTCAACCTTCTGCTCCTCCAAGACCATCCTGACTTTCCGGTGCCACACGTCATAGTTATCTCCGTCTAATTTGTTTCCTTGGTTAAGATCTGCGATAATGTGTTTTGAAGCCATTTTCTGCTTTGATTTCAAATATGAGAATGTATTAGAGATATTTAATGTTCACCACACTATATATCTTTGTCGCATGAACCAAATTAACATAAAAATAATAAGACGTAAATATTGAGTGGAAACTTGGCTAAGCTTAGGAATCACAATCCATATAAATGTATAATTATTTAAATTTAATTTTTCAGCGCACAAGACATGTAATTTAGGAAATAATTTAATTAAATTATTACAACCTAAATGACTCCCACTAGGAACAGTGGTATTTATGTAATTACAACATAGTAATTTAATTTCAAGCACCAATAATTAATATCCCATAAATATTAACAAATGATTTAAATAATAGGCAATATTACTCAATTAATACACCAAGTATGCTATAAAAACATGAAAATGCATCCAAAAAAAATTCACCAGTATATAAACATCACAAAAGATTACTGGAATTTTCTAAATTTTTTTTGATAATTTTGTTAATTAAACATTGCACAAATAGTTGGAAATTAACCAAAGACATCCAAATCTGTTAATTTCTTCCAAAAAAATTTATAACAGTAGCTTATGATCATAAAAATGTTACTGAAATTTTCTGATAATCAAGCTAATTATCATAATTAATAAACTATTGCATAATTAATTGGAAATTAACCAAAACTATCCAAAACAGTTATTTTCCTCTAAAAATATTACAACAGTAACTTAATATCATAAAATAATCACTATAGTTTTCCTAAAATTTTATGATATATTTGCTAATTTTCATAATTAATAAACCATTAATTAATAGAAAGAAAATTAATCAAAAATATCAAAAACAGATAATATTTCAAAATTCTAGCGGAAACATTAATTATATGCTAATAATTAATTTTTGAAAAAATTTCAAATTTTAATAATCAATATAACTATTTTTTTAATTAATTTCCACGATTAAAAAAATTAATAAATCATTTTCTAGAATTAAAATAAAAAATAATTAAATTCAGGCAAAGCGGGATGGACACGCGGGTCATGGGTCGGGCGGTCGGGTAGATCAGGAGCGGGCCGGGCAAGTGGGCGCGAGTCAAGACGAGCGCGTGCGCTACACGCGCCAGCTGCAAAAGGCAGCGGCGCGTGGATACCGCAGCGCTCCGACACGCGTGTAGGCCACGTGTCGCCTTCCCGAGCTCCGATCGCGACGCTGTTTTTGAAAGTAGTATGCATACAAGTCAATCATGTATGATGATAAAGCATCTACTTTGGAGACGATCTTATTTACTTATTAATAAAAGTATTAACTTATTAAAAGCATTTAATTATCTATATGATGCTGTTTTTATAATATGTAAATAACTCATAGTTTTAAGCAATGCTTTTAGAATCATGATGATGATCATGCTAATGAGATCTAAATTCGTAGAAAGCTTAAAACTCAAATAGTTTCCAATCGTGAGATTACTAAAAAGGGGATTAGTAAATCCGGATAGATTGGTACATATGTTGCTTGCTCATTAGATGAGGATGATTGATCTCACGATCATTTACGTAGAGACACTAAAGCAAGTACGTAGGTGCTTATTGGAGAATAAGTTCACTGAACGTGACTCGCTATGGAATACCTAATGGAATTTTACTTGTCTGTCAATAGAAATTCCTAATGTGATAGTAGTACAAATAATCCTTGGACTTGAGATCATCATAGTATCTTGTGTGTAATGAATTATACTTTGACTTATTCCTTAAGACCCTTAAGGTATATCAAAGGGTATGCTTGGGTGTATTAAGTTACATATGGAGATAATGAATGATCAATAAAGAATCTACCACTTCTAGTAAAAGAAGAGATATGTCATATGTGATTCGTTAAATGACAACCCAGTAGTCCTTGGCCAAGGTTGAATGAAATTAAAAAAGGAGTTTCTAATTTGTATTATTTGGAGTTGTGCATTTTCTAATCGAAATACATATAATTAAATAAAATAAGACTTGACAGCAATTCCATGTCTTATATTTAATTGGGACATTGTATGGTGGAAGGATTGAATTGTACGGCAACTATTTACTCATAGGTTCTTTTATGATTAATGTTGAAATCTATATTATCTGAAAAGTCATTGATCGCTAGGGAGACTTATCCCTATTGTAGAATAAATATTATTTATTTAAATAGATTATTAGCTTAATTTATTTATTTATTTAAATAAGATTAAAATTATTCTAATTGATTTATTCACAACCGGTTTAATATGAAAAATCTAAAGGGTCACACCATAAAAGGAAGAATAATTATTTAAGAAGGTAATGGCATAATCGTAATAATGCATTAAGTGTAATTAATTTAATCTATGGTGATAGAATAAATTAAATAGATTAATGTTTATTATTAAATATTTTGGAAATATAAATTAATAAGAGGAGTCCTATTAATATTATTACAATTATTATTTTTTTAATTTTTAAAGGAGTTTAGGAATTAATTTAATATTAGTACTCTCATTTATTCCTAATAAGATCAGGAGGACAATTAATTAAATGAATTTAATTAATTATTCCCAATGTGGTGGGAAGCCTAAATTAATTAAAGGAGTTTAATTAATTAAATTAAACCCCATGTCTAATAGGATTAGAAGGGTTGACCAATATCTATATAAGAGGAGTCTTATAATAGATATCAGTTGATGCAATTTCAATTGTTGGAGAGTACTCCTTTTTTATAGAGGATAAAAAACTAGGGTTTAGCCGACCGCCCTTCTTCTTGATAATTCTTATTCCTTAGTGGATCACCTCTAGAGGTCAAACACTTGGGTGGCTAACGTTGATCAAAGGAAGAAATCTAACCCGAAAATTCAAGGAGATCACGAAGAACAATGAGTTGAACTTATACCTGTGGAAGCTTCGTTATACAAGGGCATGAATTTCATAACCTATTATTTATCGTTTTAAATTAATAATTTGCATAAAGGATGTGACGCCCCCAGAATAAGTCCAGTCAACCCAACCCATTTTGAGTCGCCAAATACATGGTACAGAATTCAAATACAAACTTTATATCATACGGTTGTGCAAAATACGACCACGCAACTGTGAGTGTCAATACAAACATGTAGAAAATATTAATATTCAAACTAAGTCCTCATTACAATTATTATCACACTATTTATCAGAAATAGTGAGGACTACTACTGCTCTAACTCGGACCATCACTCTGTCCCCCGACTAGTCCCTGCGACATTCTCATTTCCTGAAGAGGACAACAGATAAAAAGGGTGAGCTTAACTAGCTCAGTAAAGAATATTATGACTAAGATAATGGAAAATAAATTATCGTTAGTCTTCAACAATTCAGATAAAATATAATGGATAACCAATTTTAGAACAATATTCGCAGCGAAAATAACAAATCATTAGAAGAGTTAAGCAGATAATGAAGTCTACCATCTTCTATGATTTAAAAGTCCATCATCAATATTTTATCCCTGTAACATCAATCAATATACATCTCGAATCAAATATCCATCTTTGCACTACGGCCAAAGATATTCATTTGTATCATCAGTGGTCATGCTCATCTCAACACCTGTCATCTTTGCACTACAGGCTAAAGATATTAATCAGGTAATCATTCATCTTTGCTCTACAGGCCAAAGATATTCAGTTACATCATCTTTTAGGACTGAGGATGATGAAAAACATTTTAAATAACGAATCCAGTGAGATAAAAGACAAAGATTAGGGATTCGTAATTTAGTTTATCCAAATTCAAGAATAATCCATAATAATACTTTGTGGAGCAAAATTCAAGAATAAAGCTCAAAACTTAGATACAATCAAAGATAGTAACCATAACAGACAATTTGGACAAATAGAAAAAAAAATTAATTTTTCCGTGAATAGTGTCGTATACGTGAATAGTGCCGTATACGTGAATAGTAACCCCGACGGAAAAAGTAAGAATTTCATAACAAAATCCATGCCAATATTTCGGTATAATGATATTGAAAAGAATAACATCATTTACGAAAGAAAATAACATCCCTTACCTAAAAAGAATAGTACCTCTGACTGAAATATCGGATATAATACCGAAGAAAACTTGCACTGAATACTAATATTCAAAGTATTGAAATACTCACAAAAATACGCTCGATATTATAGAGAGAGAAAACTTCTGATTCTGGTGTGATTTTAAATTCTAACCTAAGCACCCTATTTATAGGAAAAATTTAGGATGCCAAAGGAGACTAAATAATAAAAAAAAAAAATCTTCCGCCGCCGGCTGCTTTTCCCAAAAGTCATCAGCATTTTTTTCAACCAAAAGTGGGGCCCACCCATTAAAAAAATATTTATTTTCCAAAACTTCAATAATTCATAATAAATAGCCCCCTTTGTCAGAAAAATACAAATTCTATGTCCTTCCATAGAAAATTTAATTCTCTACAACTTTGTAGAAGGAAGTTTTTCCAAATTCCAAACATAAATTATCCGAAATCCATAAACAGATGATTTTCCACACCAAAATACTGATAAAAACTCATCAGCGCTAATTCCTTCTGTTATATCCACAAAATAAATATTTCTTTATCATATAAATCAATAATTAATTATTCACAAATAGTATTATAGAACTACAATATTGACAACCAGATCGTTCCCAGGAAAGAGGGGGTCTTCCGATAAGGACTTCTCCTTACTGGCGCGCAATTAAATAACCCCTCCTAGACAGAACTTCCTTAGACATTGTCAATAATGCTATCTAATAATATTATTCAAATAATATGAATTATTAAGTTGATAATGTGAAATACTGTGCAATGACAATTATTGAATCAATAATACAAAATATCAACTGTAGCCATTATTGAATCAATCATATAAAATAGCAACGTAGCAATTATTGAGTCAATAAAATATCAATGTAACAATTATTGAGTCAATAATATAAAATATCAACGTAGCAATTATTGAGTCAATAATATAAAATATTTAACAGTAATTACTGTAACAATAATTGAGTAAGTGCCTTCTCACGTAAGACTCAATAATTCGAAATACTGTGCAATACCGTGTGCTACTGTGCAACACCGCGTATCACTGTATTTTAACCACCGGGTATTTCAACAGTACTAACGGTAACAACTACGCCGTTATTTTATAAAAAGGTTATTTTTGTCGCTTTCTATATCCAACAGTTATTCCATTGTGGGGTCCACAAATAGCTGCGCCGTCGTACGAATATTCTCCGACAACAAGAATATTCCACGACCAAACGAATATTCTCCGACAACAAGAATATTTTATAACCACTTTCTCATTTTAAAATATTCGCACATTTCACCCATAACTTTTCACATTTATCAATCAACACCTTACTATTTCGAAATAATATATAAAAAAATTCAAATCTTTATTCATAAAAGTTGGGGTCTTACAACCTCCCCTCCTTATGAAATTTCGTCCTCGAAATTGACGTACGTACCTGGTATGTCGAAAAGGTGAGGATACCTCGCTTTCATTTTCGATTTCAATTCCCTCGTCATTTCCTCAATTGCATGGTTTCTCCACAAAACTTTAACTTGAGGTATAATTTTCGAGCGTAGGACATGCTCCTTCCTATCCAAGATCTTGACAGGTACCTCCTCGTACGTTAAATCTTCGGCTATCTCATCTGGTTCTAACTCAATAATGCGGTTTGGATCCTTCACATATTTACGTAACACGGATATGTGAAACACATTATGAACACGAGACATGCTTGGAGGTAAAGCGAGTCTATAGGCCACATTTCCTATTCGGTCAAGAATCTCAAATGGGCCAATAAATCGTGGATTGAGCTTTCCTCTCTTCCCAAACCTTGTAACTCCTTTCCACGGAGCAATACGTAACAACACATGGTCCCCAACATTAAATTCCACGTCCTTTCGATGAAGATCCGCATAACTCTTTTGTCGATCTTGTGCAGTTTGTATACGTTGCCGGATCATTTGGATCTTTTCTGTAGTCATACGTACTAACTCCGGTCCCAACAATGTTGCTTCACCCACCTCATTCCAGCATACTGGAGAGCGACACTTTCTCCCATACAATGCCTCGAATGGAGCTACGCCTATACTTGCCTGATAACTGTTGTTGTAAGAGAATTCCACCAATGGTAAGTACTTATCCCAACTCCCTTTGAAGTCTAGAACACAGAGTCTCAATAGATCTTCAAGAGTTTGAATAGTCCTCTCCGATTGTCCGTCTGTTTGAGGATGATAAGCCGAACTGAATCGTAAATCCGTACCCATAGCTTTCTGCAAACTGATCCAAAATTGTGAAGTAAATCTGGGGTCACGATCCGAAACTATGGATACTGGCATGCCATGCAATCTCACAATCTCATTCACGTACATATGAGCAAGACGTTCAAGGGAATAAGTCTCTCGTATCGGCAAGAAATGAGCAGACTTGGTTAATCTATCAACAATAACCCAAATCGCATCTATGCCTTGAGAAACCTTAGGAAGGCCCGTAACGAAATTCATCGTAATGTGTTCCCACTTCCATTTTGGAATCTCCAGTGGTTGCAATGGACCCTTCGGTACTTGATGCTCTGCCTTTACACGTTGACAAGTCAAACATCTCAAAATAAACTCCGCGATCTCTCTCTTCATATTGCTCCACCAAAATGTATGTCGGAGATCACGATACATTTTGGTACTCCCACGATGGATTGCAAACGGTGTGTTGTGTGCTTCCATCATGATTCTATATTTTAATTCAGAATCGTTAGGAACACAAAGTCTGGAGTTGACTCGAAGTATTCCCTCTTCATCGATTCTTGCTTCTGGAATGGCACCTTCTTGCACCTTCTTCTTCATCTTCATCAGCTCCGGATTCGTAGCTTGAGCAGCTTTACCTTTATCAATCAAAGCTGGTTCTACGCGTATACTTGACATCATCGCACTCGTTCCCACATATGATCTTCTACTCAACGCGTCAGCTACCACGTTCGCTTTTCCAGGATGGTATTGGATGGTATGATCGTAATCTTTCAACAGCTCAAGCCAACGTCGTTGCCGCATGTTGAGTTCCTTCTGAGTGAAGAAATATTTAAGGCTCTTATGATTCGTATAAATCTCCACTTTCTCTCCGTACAAGTAATGTCTCCAGATCTTCAACGCAAAAACGACAGCTGCCAACTCTAGATCATGAGTAGGATAATTCCTCTCATATTCTTTGAGTTGTCGCGAGACATAGGCTATGACTTTCCCATGTTGCATGAGAACACATCCTAACCCTTTGCCCGAAGCATCGCTATAAATCACAAATCCATCTGAACCAGATGGTATTGTCAGAACAGGTGCCGAGATAAGTCTTCTCTTGAGCTCTTGGAAGCTCTTCTCGCATTCCTCGCTCCAAACGAGTTTTGTATCTTTCCGAGTTAACTGAGTTAATGGAGTAGCGATTCGAGAAAATTCCTCTACGAACCTCCGATAATAACCAGCTAAGCCTAGAAAGCTTCGTACTTCGGTCACCGACTTAGGTTGCTCCCAGCTTTGTATTGCTTCAATCTTCGTCGGGTCAACAGATACTCCACGTTTCGATACCACGTGCCCAAGGAATGCTACTTCCTCAAGCCAGAACTCGCATTTCTTCAGCTTAGCATATAGCTTGTTCTCACGAAGCTTTTGAAGTACCAGCTTCAAATGGTGCTCATGATCTTCACGGCTTTTAGAATAGATGAGGATGTCATCAATAAAGACAACAACGAATTGATCCAAATACTCCTTAAATACACGGTTCATCATATCCATGAAAGCAGCAGGAGCATTAGTCAATCCAAAAGACATGACTAAGAACTCATAATACCCGTACCGTGTTCTGAAAGCAGTCTTTGGAATATCCTCAATTTTAATCTTCAACTGATGATATCCAGAACGAAGATCGATCTTTAAAAAGAATTGCGCTCCTTGCAACTGGTCGAACAGGTCATCAATACGAGGTAACGGATACCTATTCTTGATGGTGACATGGTTCAACTCCCGATAGTCAATACAAAGTCGCATACTCCCGTCTTTCTTCTTTATGAATAAAACAGGAGCACCCCAAGGAGACGTACTAGGACGAATAAAACCAATGTCTAACAATTCTTGTAATTGGATCTTTAACTCCTGAAGTTCAATAGGAGCCATTCGATATGGGGTTTTAGAAATGGGCTTTGTACCGGGCTCAAGGTCAATAAAGAATTAACTTCACGTTCTGGGGGTAGACCGGGAAGTTCTTCGGGAAATATATCAGGAAATTCATTTACAACGGAAATATCATTCAAATCTGATGTATTCTGATTTAGATCAGTGACATGAGCTAAGAAAGCTTGACATCCGTTTTTTAATAAACGAATAGCTTTATGATTTGAAATGATATTGACTGATTTTAGTGGTTTGGCGATTTGGATTCGCACAACAGGTTGATTAGGAATATGAAAACTAACAACCTTACGAAAATAATCAATTTTGGCATGGTAAGTGGTTAACCAGTCAATTCCTAAAACCACGTCAAATGCAAGTATTTTCAAAGATATAAGAGCAACAGGTAAGGTAAGGGTACCAATATGAATCAAGCAAGATTTGTAAACTGTAGATGTAACGAAGGTTTCTCCTAACGGAGTTTTAATAGATAAGTCAAAGTCTAATTTATCAGAAGTCAAGTTCAAACTTTGAGCACAAGTAGGTGAAATAAAAGAATGGGTAGCACCGGTATCTAACAAGGTGTAAACTTCGCAAGAGTTTATGATGAGCTTACCCGTAATCACCTCGTGCGGATTCCTTGCGTTTTGGGCTGTCACGACAAACGCTCTTCCAGGAATCACCAACTTTGACTTGTCCAAAACCGCCTTTGGAATCACCACTCCCACTGGGCTTGGTTTCGCAATAGGACAATCTCGAGCTATATGTCCTTCTTTTCCACAGTTATAACATGCCTTGAACTGTTGTGGGCAGTTTGGGCTTATGTGTCCCTCTTTCCCGCACTTATAGCATACGATCGGTGATCGTTCTCCTCCCCTAGAAACAGTTGATGCTGGTGCTGATGTTGACATTTTCACGTTCTCATTGTTATACCTTCTCTTTTTAAAATCTCCTCCCGATTCGCTTTTTCTACTATCATGTCCACGATTACCACCGGAGTGGTTACCGCTTCTGTCATACTTTCCTCCTCGCTGGTTGTCATTACTCCGATGACTGCTGCCACCGATACGACCTTGGTTGTGGTCCCTCGATTGAACATAATCATTATCTCGTTCTAATAACTGGGCCCTGTTTACTACATCCGAATATAAAGAAAATTTATGAGAAATGAGGTATTGACGTATTTCAGGTTTCAAACCTCTTAGAAACATCCGCGTCATACGTTCCTCATTCTCCACCAAATGAGGTGCAAACCTGGACAGCTCCGCGAACTTAGCCTCGTATTGAGATACCGTCATGTTGTTTTGCTCGAGTCTGATAAACTCTACCTCTTTCATATGAGGAATACTTTCAGGAAAGTACTTGTCATTGAACAGTTTCTAGAACGCTTCCCAAGACATCTTGAGTGCGGCAGGCTGGGTACGCTTCACGGATTCCCACCAGTAATCTGCCTCTCCACGGAACATAAACGTGGCGAATGGAACCTTCTGTTCCTCCGTACATCCCAAGACATCAAATATCTTGGTAATTTGTTTAATCCACGTCTCCGCCTTGATCGGATCCGGCTTTCCCAGAAACTCTGGTGGTCCCAATTCTTTGAACTGCTTGGCAATGACAATTCGCGTGTTGTTATTATCTCCACCTGTATGTTGCACACGAGTCTCCCTCGTCTGGTTTTGTATGAACTGCAAAAAACTTCTAAACATCTCATCGTTTATCGTCTGACCAGCGTTGTTTTCAGGATGAACATTGCCTTCTTGTTGCACGTTCTCCTGGTTAGTGATTAAAGGTGTCTCCACGGTCTCATTCACTTCGTTGTTAACATTCTCAGCTGCCATTCTCAAATACTGCCATAAAACAAGGGTTAATTAAACAAATAACATATCACATATTAACCCTATGCTCCGACTGACCAATTAAATACCACATAAGCTTAGGTAGGACACACTAGCGAAGGATTTACTCGTCTTTCCCCTCCTAGTTCTATTTCCCGATCTCCGCCAGAGATCATATCCCTAAGCTCTGATACCAACTGTGACGCCCCCAAAATAAGTCCAGTCAACCCAACCCATTCTGAGTCGCCAAATACATGGTACAGAATTCAAATACAAACTTTATATCATACGGTTGTGCAAAATACGACCACACAACTGTGAGTGTCAATACAAACATGTAGAAAATATTAATATTCAAACTAAGTCCTCATTACAATTATTATCACACTATTTATCAGAAATAGTGAGGACTACTACTGCTCTAACTCGGACCATCACTCTGTCCCCCGACTAGTCCCTACGACATTCTCATTTCCTGAAGAGGACAACAGATGAAAAGGGTGAGCTCAACTAGCTCAGTAAAGAATATTATGACTAAGATAATGGAAAATAAATTATCGTTAGTCTTCAACAATTCAGATAAAATATAATGGACAACCAATTTCAGATCAATATTCGCAGCGGAAATAACAAATCATTAGAAGAGTTAAGCAGATAATGAAGTCTACCATCTTCTATGATTTAAAATTCCATCATCAATATTTTATCCCTGTAACATCAATCAATATACATCTCGAATCAAATATCCATCTTTACACTACGGCCAAAGATATTCATTTGTATCATCAGTGGTCATGTTCATCTCAACACCTGTCATCTTTGCACTACAGGCCAAAGATATTCATCAGGTAATCATTCATCTTTACTCTACAAGCCAAAGATATTCAGTTACATCATCTTTTAGGACTGAGGATGATGAAAAACATTTTAAATAACGAATCTAGTGAGATAAAAGACAAAGATTAGGGATTCGTAATTTAGTTTATCCAAATTCAAGAATAATCTATAATAATACTTTGTGGAGCAAAATTCAAGAATAAAGCTCAAAACTTAGATACAATCAAAGATAGTAACCATAACAGACTAATTTGAACAAATAAAAAAAAATTAATTTTTTCGTGAATAGTGTCGTATACGTGAATAGTGCCGTATACGTGAATAGTAATCCCGACGGAAAAAGTAAGAATTTCATAACAAAATCCATGCCAATATTTCGGTATAATGATATTGAAAAGAATAACATCATTTACGAAAGAAAATAACATCCCTTACCTCAAAATAATAGTACCTCTGACTGGAATATCGGATATAATACCGAAGAAAACTTGCACTGAATACTAATACTCAAAGTATTGAAATACTCACAAAAATACGCTCGATATTATAGAGAGAGAAAACTTTTGATTCTGGTGTGATTTTAAATTCTAACCTAAGCACCCTATTTATAGAAAAAACTTAGGATGCCAAAGGAGACTAAATAATAAAAAAAAAAATTCTTCCGCCGCCGGCTGCTTCTCCCAAAAGCCATCAGCATTTTTTTCAACCAAAAGTGGGGACCACCCATTAAAAAAATATTTATTTTCCAAACTTCAATAATTCATAATAAATAGCCCCTTTGTCAGAAAAATATAAATTCTATGTCCTTCTATAGAAAATTTAATTCTCTACAACTTTGTAGAAGAAAGTTTTTCCAAATTCCAAACATAAATTATCCGAAATCCATAAACAGATGATTTTCCACACCAAAATACTGATAAAAACTCATCAGCGCTAATTCCTTCTGTTATATCCACAAAATAAATATTTCCTTATCATATAAATCAATAATTAATTATTCACAAATAATATTACAGAACTACAATATTGACAACCAGGTCGTTCCCAGGAAAGAGGGGGTCTTCCGATAAGGACTTCTCCTTACTGGCGCGCAATTAAATAACCCCTCCTAGACAGAATTTCCTTAGACATTGTCAATAATGCTATCTAATAATATTATTCAAATAATATGAATTATTAAGTTGATAATGTGAAATACTGTGCAATGACAATTATTGAATCAATAATACAAAATATCAACTGTAGCCATTATTGAATCAATCATATAAAATAGCAACGTAGCAATTATTGAGTCAATAAAATATCAATGTAACAATTATTGAGTCAATAATATAAAATATCAACGTAGCAATTATTGAGTCAATAATATAAAATATTTAACAGTAATTACTGTAACAATAATTGAGTAAGTGCCTTCTCACGTAAGACTCAATAATTCGAAATACTGTGCAATACCGTGTGCTACTGTGCAACACCGCGTATCACTGTATTTTAACCACCGGGTATTTCAACAGTACTAACGGTAACAACTACGCCATTATTTTATAAAAAGGTTATTTATGTCGCTTTCTATATCCGACAGTTATTCCATTGTGGGGTCCACAAATAGCTGCGCCGTCGTACGAATATTCTCCGACAACAAGAATATTCCACGACCAAACGAATAGTCCCCGACAACAAGAATATTTTATAACCACTTGCTCATTTTAAAATATTCGCACATTTCACCCATAACTTTTCACATTTATCAATCAACACCTTACTATTTTGAAATAATATATAAAGAAAATTAAATCTTTATTCATAAAAGTTGGGGTCTTACAAAGGATAATCCGGGAAATGATTTTGTAAAAAAAAATTAAACTCTAATATACCATGTAAGACCCCAACTTTTATGAATAAAGATTTAATTTTCTTTATATATTATTTCAAAATAGTAAGGTGTTGATTTGATAAATATGAAAGTTATGGGTGAAATGTGTAAATATTTTTAAAATGAGCAAGTGGTTATAAAATATTCTTGTTGTCGGGGAATATTCGTTTGGTCGTGGAATATTCTTGTTGTCGGGGAATATTCGTACGACGGCGCAGCTATTTGTGGGCCCCCACAACGGAATAACTGTCGGATATAGAAAGCGACAGAAATAACTTTTTACAAAATAACGGCGGAGTTGTTACCGTTAGTACTGTTGAAATACCCGGTGGTTAAAATACAGTACGCGGTGGTGCGCAGTAGCACGCGGTATTGCACAGTATTTTGAATTATTGAGTCTTACGTGAGAAGGAACCTACTCAATTATTGTTACAGTATTTACTGTTCAATATTTTATATTATTGACTCAATAATTGCTACGTTGATATTTTATATTATTGACTCAATAATTGCTGCATTGATATTTTATTGACTCAATAATTGCTACGTTGCTATTTTTTTATGATTGATACAATAATGGCTACAGTTGATATTTTGTAGTATTGATCAATAATTGTCGTTGCACAGTATTTCACGTTATCAACTCAATAATTCATATTATTTGAATAATATTATTAGATAGCATTATTGACAATGTCTAAGGAAGTTCTGTCTAGGAGGGGTTATTTAATTGCGCGCCAGTATGGAGAAGTCCTTATCGGAAGGCCCCCTCTGTCCTGGGAACGACCTGGTTGTTAATATTGTAGTTCTATAATATTATTTGTGAATAATTAATTATTGATTTATATGATAAGGAAATATTTATTTTGTGGATATTAAAGAAGGAATTAGTGCTGATGTGTTTTTATCAATATTTTGGTGTGAGAAATCATCTGTTTTTGGATTTCGGATAATTTATGTTTGGAATTTGGAAAAACTTTCTTCTGCAAAGTTGTAGAGAATTAAATTTCCTATGGAAAGGACACATCATTTGTATTTTTCTGACAAAGGAGCTATTTATTATGAATTATTGAAGTTTCGGAAAATAAATATTTTTTTAAATAAAAGGTGGGCCCCACTTTTGTTGGTTTGTTGAAAAATCTGATGTTTTGAAGCAGCCGGCGGCTGTAGGATTTTTTTTTAAAAAAAATATTATTTTATTCATTTAGTCTCCTTTGGCATCCTAAGCTTTTCTTATAAATAGGGTGCTTAGGTTAGAATTGAAAATCACACCAGAATTCAAAGTTTTCTTATAATATCGAGCGTATTTTTGTGAGTATTTCAATACTTTGAGTATTACTATTCAGTACAAGCTTTCGTCGGTATTATATCCGATATTCCAGTCAGAGATACTATTATTTTGAGGTAAGGGATGTTATTTCTTTCGTAAAAGATGTTATTCTTCTCAATATCATTATACAAAAATATTGTCATGGATTTTATGTTGAAATTCTTACTTTTTCCGTCGGGGTTACTATTCATGTATACGGCACTATTCACGTACACGGCACTATTCACGGAAAAATTTATTTTTCTTCTAATTGTCCAAATTGTCTGTTAAGGTTACTATCTTTGATTGTATCCAAGTTTTGGGCTTTATTCTTGAATTTTGCTTCACAAAGTATTATTATGGATTATTCTTGAATTCGGATAAACTAAAATACGAATATTTGATCTTTGTCTTTTATCTCACTGGATTCGCTCTTTAAAATGTTTTTCATCATCCTCAGTCCTAAAAGTTGATGTAACTGAATATCTTTGGCCTGTAGAGCAAAGATGAATGATTACCTGATGAATATCTTTGGCCTGTAGTGCAAAGATGACAGGTGTTGAGATGAACATGACTACTGATGATGCAAATGAATATCTTTGGCCTGTAGTGCAAAGATGAATATTGATTCGAGATGTATATTGATTGATGTTACAGGGATAAAATATTGGTGATGGACTTTTAAATCATAGAAGATAGTAGACTTCATTCTCTGCTTAACTCTTCTAATGATTTGTTATTTCCGCTGCGAATATTGATCTAAAACTTATTGTCCATAATATTTTATCTGAACTGTTGAAGACTAACGATAATTTATTTTTCATTGTCTTAGTCATAATATTCTTTACTGGGCTAGTTGAGCTCACCCTTTTCATCTGTTGTCCTCTTCAGGAAATGAGAATGTTGCGGGGACTAGTCGGGGGACAGAGTGATGGTCCGAGTTAGAGCAGTAGTAGTCCTCACTATTTCTGATAAATAGTGTGATAATAATTGTAATGAGGACTTAGTTTGAATCTTAATATTTTCTACATATTTGTATTGAGACTCACAGTTGTGTGGTCGTATTTTGCACGACCGTATGATATAAAGTTTGTATTTGAATTCTGTACCATGTATTTGGCGACTCAGAATGGGTTGGGTTGAATGGACCTATTCTGCGGGCGTCACAGTTGGTATCAGAGCTTAGGGATATGATCTCTGGCGGAGATCGGAGAATAGAACTAGGAGGGGAGAGACGAGTAAATCCTTCGCTAGTGTGTCCTACCTAAGCTTATGTGGTATTTAATTGGTCAGTCGGAGCATAGGGTTAATATGTGATATGTTGACTTGTTTAATTAACCCTTGTTTTATGGCAGTATTTGAGAATGGCAGCTGAGAACGTTAACAACGAAGTGAATGAGACTGTGGAGACACCTTTAATCGTTAACCAGGAGAACGTGCAACAAGAAGGCAATGTTCATCCTGAAAATAACGCTGGTCAGACGATAAACGATGGGATGTTTAGAAGTTTTTTGCAGTTCATGCAAAATCAGACGAGGGAGACTCGTGTGCAACATACAGGTGGAGATAATAACAACACGCGAGCTGTCACTGCCAAGCAGTTCAAAGAATTGGGACCACCAGAGTTTCTGGGAAAGCCAGATCCGATCAAGGCAGAGACGTGGATTAAACAAATTACCAAGATATTTGATGTCTTGGGATGTACAGAGGAACAGAAGGTTCCATTCGCCACGTTTATGTTCCGTGGAGAAGCAGATTACTGGTGGAATCCGTGAAGCGTACCCAGCCTGCCGCACTCCAGATGTCTTGGGAAGCGTTCCAAAAACTGTTCAATGACAAGTACTTTCCTGAAAGTATTCGTCATATGAAGGAAGTAGAGTTTATCAGACTCGAGCAAAACAACATGACGGTATCCCAATACGAGGCTAAGTTCGCGGAGCTGTCCAGGTTTGCACCTCATTTGGTGGAGAATGAGAAACGTATGACGCGGATGTTTCTAAGAGGTTTGAAACCCGAAATACGTCAATACCTCATTTCTCATAAGTTTTCTTTATATTCGGATGTAGTAAACAGGGCCCAGTTATTGGAACGAGATAATGATTATGTTCAACCGAGGGACCACAACCAAGGTCGTACTGGTGGCAGTAGTCATCGGAGCAATGACAACCAGCGAGGAGGAAAGTATGACAGAAGCGGTAACCACTCCGGTGGTTATCGTGGCCATGATAATAGAAGAAGCGAATCGGGGGGAGATTTCAAGAAGAGAAGGTACAACAATGAGAACACGAAGATGTCAACATCAGCACCAGAATCAACTGTTTCGAGGGGAGGAGAACGACCACCGGTCGTATGCTTTAAATGCAGGGAAAGAGGGACATATCAGCCCAAACTGCCCACAACAGTTCAAAGGATGCTATAACTGTGGAAAGGAAGGACATATAGCTCGAGATTGTCCTATAGCGAAACCAAGTTCAGCGGGGGTGGTGATTCCAAAGGCGGTTGCAGACAAGTCAAAGTCGGTGATTCCTGGAAGAGCGTTTGTCGTGACAGCCCAAAACGCGAGGAATCCACACGAGGTGATTACGGGTAAGCTGATCATAAACTCTTGCGAAGTTTATACCTTGTTAGATACCGGTGCTACCCATTCCTTTATTTCACCTGCTTATGCTCAACGTTTGAACTTGACTTCTGATAAATTAGACTTTGACTTATCTGTTGAAACTCCGTTAGGAGAAACCTTTGTTACATCTACAGTTTACAAATCTTGCTTGATTCAGATTGGTACCCTTACCTTACCTGTTGATCTTATATCTTTGAAAATACTTGCATTTGACGTGATTTTAGGAATTGACTGGTTAACCACTTACCATGCCAAAATTGATTGTTTTCGTAAGGTTGTTAGTTTTCATATTCCTAATCAACCTGTTGTGCGAATCCAAATCACCAAACCACTAAAATCAGTCAATATCATTTCAAGTCATAAAGCTATTCGTTTATTGAAAAACGGATGTCAAGCTTTCTTAGCTCATGTCACTGATCTAAATCAGAATACATCAGATTTGAATGATATTTCTGTTGTTAATGAGTTTCCTGATGTATTTCCCGAAGAACTTCCCAGTCTACCCCCAGAACGTGAAGTTGAATTCTTTATTGACCTTGAGCCCGGTACAAAGCCCATTTCTAAAACCCCATATCGAATGGCTCCTATTGAACTTCAGGAGTTAAAGGTCCAATTACAAGAGTTGTTAGATATCGGTTTTATTCGTCCTAGTACGTCTCCTTGGGGTGCTCCTGTTTTATTCGTAAAGAAGAAAGACGGGAGTATGCGACTTTGCATTGACTATCGGGAGTTGAACCATGTCACCATCAAGAATAGGTATCCGCTACCTCGTATTGATGACCTGTTCGACCAGTTGCAAGGAGCGCAATTCTTTTCAAAGATCGATCTTCGTTCTGGATATCATCAGCTGAAGATTAAAACTGAGGATATTCCAAAGACTGCTTTCAGAACACGGTACGGGCATTATGAGTTCTTAGTCATGTCTTTTGGATTGACTAATGCTCCTGCTGCTTTCATGGATATGATGAACCGTGTATTTAAGGAGTATTTAGATCAATTCGTTGTTGTCTTTATTGATGACATCCTCATCTATTCTAAAAGCCGTGAAGATCATGAGCACCACTTGAAGCTGGTACTTCAAAAGCTTCGTGAGAACAAGCTATACGCCAAGTTAAAGAAATGCGAGTTCTGGCTTGAGGAAGTAGCATTCCTTGGGCACGTGGTATCGAAACGTGGAGTATCTGTTGACCCGGCGAAGATTGAAGCAATACAAAGCTGGGAGCAACCTAAGTCGGTGACTGAAGTACGAAGCTTTCTGGGCTTAGCTGGTTATTATCGGAGGTTCGTAGAGGGATTTTCTAGAATCGCTACTCCATTAACACAGTTGACTCGGAAAGATACGAAATTCGTTTGGAGCGAAGAATGTGAGAAGAGCTTCCAAGAGCTCAAGAGGAGACTTATTTCGGCACCTGTTCTGACAATACCATCTGGTTCGGATGGATTTGTTATCTACAGCGATGCTTCAGGCAAAGGGTTAGGATGTGTTCTCATGTAACATGGGAAAGTCATAGCCTATGCCTCGCGACAACTCAAAGAATATGAGAGGAATTATCCTACTCATGATCTAGAGTTGGCAGCAGTCGTTTTCGCGTTGAAGATCTGGAGACATTACTTGTACGAAGAGAAAGTGGAGATTTATACGAATCATAAGAGCCTTAAATATTTCTTCACTCAGAAGGAACTCAACATGCGACAACGACGTTGGCTTGAGCTGTTGAAAGATTACAATCATACTATCCAATACCATCCTGGAAAAGCGAACGTGGTAGCTGATGCGTTGAGTAGAAGATCATATGTAGAAACGAGTGCGATGATGTCAAGTATACGCGTAGAACCAGCTTTGATTGATAAAGTTAAAGCTGCTCAAGCTACGGATGCGGAGCTGATGAAGATGAAGAAGGTGCAAGAAGGTGCAATTCCAGAAGCAAGAATCGATGAAGATGGAATACTTCGAGTCAACTCCAGACTTTGTGTTCCTAACGATTTCGACTTGAAGTATAGAATCATGATGGAGGCACACAACACACCGTTTGCGATCCATCCTGGGAGTACTAAAATGTATCGTGATCTTCGACATACATTTTGGTGGAGTAATATGAAGAGAGAGATCGCGGAGTTCATCTCTAGATGTTTAACTTGTCAACGTGTAAAAGTGGAGCATCAAGTACCGAAGGGTCCATTGCAACCACTGGAGATTCCGAAATGGAAGTGGGAACACATTACGATGGATTTCGTTACGGGTCTTCCCAAGGTTTCTCGAGGCTTAGATGCGATTTGGGTTATTGTTGATAGATTAACCAAGTCTGCTCATTTCTTGCCGATACGAGAGACTTATTCCTTTGAACGTCTTGCTCATATGTACGTGAATGAGATTGTGAGATTGCATGGAATGCTAGTATCCATAGTTTCGGATCGTGATCCCAGATTTACTTCACGATTTTGGATCAGTTTGCAGAAAGCTATGGGTACGGATTTACGATTCAGTTCGGCTTATCATCCTCAAACGGACGGACAATCGGAAAGAACTATTCAAACTCTTGAAGATCTATTGAGACTCTGTGTTCTAGACTTCAAAGGGAGTTGGGATAAGTACTTACCATTGGTGGAATTCTCCTACAACAACAGTTATCAGGCAAGTATAGGCGTAGCTCCATTCGAAGCGTTATATGGGAGAAAGTGTCGTTCTCCAGTATGTTGGGATGAGGTGGGTGAAGCAACATTGTTGGGACCAGAGTTAGTACGTATGACTACAGAAAAGATCCAAATAATCCGACAACGTATACAGACGGCACAGGATCGACAAAAGAGTTATGCAGATCTTCATCGAAAGGACGTGGAATTTAATGTTGGGGACCATGTGTTACTACGTATTACTCCGTGGAAAGGAGTTACGAGGTTCGGGAAGAGAGGAAAGCTCAATCCACGATTCATTGGTCCATTTGAGATTCTTGACCAAATAGGAAATGTGGCTTATAGACTCGCTTTACCTCCAAGCATGTCTCGTGTTCATAACGTGTTTCACATATCCGTGTTACGTAAATATGTGAAGGATCCAAACCGCATTATTGAGTTAGAACCAGACGAGATAGCTGAAGATTTAACGTACGAGGAGGTACCTGTCAAGATCTTGGATAGGAAGGAGCATGTCCTACGCTCGAAAATTATACCTCAAGTTAAAGTTTTGTGGAGAAACCATGCAATTGAGGAAATGACCTGGGAGTTGGAATCGGAAATGAAAGCGAGGTATCCTCACCTTTTCGACATACCAGGTACGTACGTCAATTTCGAGGACGAAATTTCATAAGGAGGGGAGGTTGTAAGACCCCAACTTTTATGAATAAAGATTTAATTTTCTTTATATATTATTTCAAAATAGTAAGGTGTTGATTTGATAAATATGAAAGTTATGGGTGAAATGTGTAAATATTTTTAAAATGAGCAAGTGGTTATAAAATATTCTTGTTGTCGGGGAATATTCGTTTGGTCGTGGAATATTCTTGTTGTCGGGGAATATTCGTACGACGGCGCAGCTATTTGTGGGCCCCCACAACGGAATAACTGTCGGATATAGAAAGCGACAGAAATAACTTTTTACAAAATAACGGCGGAGTTGTTACCGTTAGTACTGTTGAAATACCCGGTGATTAAAATACAGTACGCGGTGGTGCGCAGTAGCACGCGGTATTGCACAGTATTTTGAATTATTGAGTCTTACGTGAGAAGGAACCTACTCAATTATTGTTACAGTATTTACTGTTCAATATTTTATATTATTGACTCAATAATTGCTACGTTGATATTTTATATTATTGACTCAATAATTGCTGCATTGATATTTTATTGACTCAATAATTGCTACGTTGCTATTTTTTTATGATTGATACAATAATGGCTACAGTTGATATTTTGTAGTATTGATTCAATAATTGTCGTTGCACAGTATTTCACGTTATCAACTCAATAATTCATATTATTTGAATAATATTATTAGATAGCATTATTGACAATGTCTAAGGAAGTTCTGTCTAGGAGGGGTTATTTAATTGCGCGCCAGTAAGGAGAAGTCCTTATCGGAAGGCCCCCTCTGTCCTGGGAACGACCTGGTTGTTAATATTGTAGTTCTATAATATTATTTGTGAATAATTAATTATTAATTTATATGATAAGGAAATATTTATTTTGTGGATATTAAAGAAGGAATTAGTGCTGATGTGTTTTTATCAATATTTTGGTGTGAGAAATCATCTGTTTTTGGATTTCGGATAATTTATGTTTGGAATTTGGAAAAACTTTCTTCTGCAAAGTTGTAGAGAATTAAATTTCCTATGGAAAGGACACATCATTTGTATTTTTCTGATAAAGGAGCTATTTATTATGAATTATTGAAGTTTCGGAAAATAAATATTTTTTTAAATAAAAGGTGGGCCCCACTTTTGTTGGTTTGTTGAAAAATCTGATGTTTTGAAACAGCCGGCGGCTGTAGGATTTTTTTTTAAAAAAATATTATTTTATTCATTTAGTCTCCTTTGGCATCCTAAGCTTTTCTTATAAATAGGGTGCTTAGGTTAGAATTGAAAATCACACCAGAATTCGAAGTTTTCTCTCTCTATAATATCGAGCGTATTTTTGTGAGTATTTCAATACTTTGAGTATTACTATTCAGTACAAGCTTTCGTCGGTATTATATCCGATATTCCAGTCAGAGATACTATTATTTTGAGGTAAGGGATGTTATTTCTTTCGTAAAAGATGTTATTCTTCTCAATATCATTATACAAAAATATTGTCATGGATTTTATGTTGAAATTCTTACTTTTTCCGTCGGGGTTACTATTCATGTATACGGCACTATTCACGTACACGGCACTATTCACGGAAAAAATTATTTTCTTCTAATTGTCCAAATTGTCTGTTAAGGTTACTATCTTTGATTGTATCCAAGTTTTGGGCTTTATTCTTGAATTTTGCTTCACAAAGTATTATTATGGATTATTCTTGAATTCGGATAAACTAAAATACGAATATTTGATCTTTGTCTTTTATCTCACTGGATTCGCTCTTTAAAATGTTTTTCATCATCCTCAGTCCTAAAAGTTGATGTAACTGAATATCTTTGGCCTGTAGAGCAAAGATGAATGATTACCTGATGAATATCTTTGGCCTGTAGTGCAAAGATGACAGGTGTTGAGATGAACATGACTACTGATGATGCAAATGAATATCTTTGGCCTGTAGTGCAAAGATGAATATTGATTCGAGATGTATATTGATTGATGTTACAGGGATAAAATATTGGTGATGGACTTTTAAATCATAGAAGATAGTAGACTTCATTCTCTGCTTAACTCTTCTAATGATTTGTTATTTCCGCTGCGAATATTGATCTAAAACTTATTGTCCATAATATTTTATCTGAACTGTTGAAGACTAACGATAATTTATTTTTCATTGTCTTAGTCATAATATTCTTTACTGGGCTAGTTGAGCTCACCCTTTTCATCTGTTGTCCTCTTCAGGAAATGAGAATGTTGCGGGGACTAGTCGGGGGACAGAGTGATGGTCCGAGTTAGAGCAGTAGTAGTCCTCACTATTTCTGATAAATAGTGTGATAATAATTGTAATGAGGACTTAGTTTGAATCTTAATATTTTCTACATATTTGTATTGAGACTCACAGTTGTGTGGTCGTATTTTGCACGACCGTATGATATAAAGTTTGTATTTGAATTCTGTACCATGTATTTGGCGACTCAGAATGGGTTGGGTTGAATGGACCTATTCTGGGGGCGTCACATACCATGTTTCGGCTAATTTTTGCAATTTGATTACGCCACGATTTCGTACAAACCCAACAGTTTTTCCCAGTTTGATCGTCCGGCCATGCTGGTTCCAATGGTGTTCTCAACTATCATTTTGGGAGCTACCATAGAAGGGTTGTGACGCATGTAACTCCCACTAAGACTGAGATTTCACTGCATCTTCAACCTTCAACTATTAAAAATTTCCAGATTTCTTATTTCGCGACTCAAACTTTGAGAGGCCATAACTCAACCTATATTTGTCTAATTTAAGCGTATAATATATCGTTGGTAAGTTTATAACATATGCTACGCATGCATACCAAAATCATTCAAAACGGATAATCATAAAAAAAGTTATGGTTGTTCAAAGTATGCTGTTTGTAAACTAGGGTTTCAAATTAATTTCAAAATACATAACCAATTAAACCCAAAGTATGCAGATCATATACAATGTGTTTGGGCTATAAAATACTGCAATATTAACCCCTAACATTTAGTGTAACTAAAATTGCCATTAATGATGTTTTCAAGCTTTTTCAAACATGCAATCATGGCACAGTGTGTAAATATAACATACATAGCATACATTAGATTGTTAAACCATGCTCTGATACTAATGTAGGGATTTTATACGCATGCTATTTCATATATTTACACATAATGGGAGGATCAAAAGCATACCGCTTGAAGCGTGATTAAAACTTTGATGCAAAAAACCTCATGTCGTTCCTGAAACCCAACAGCGTCTCCAAACTACGATCGAGAACAGAACATTATCTCACGGTTCATAACAATTTGGGTTTTGGTATGTATTTGGGAGCGCTCTATGTATGACCAAACTGAATGAATTGCGTATTAATCGATCGACTGAGGCATTGATATTTAATACGGAAGTGGTTGAATCTTTTCCCAACTTTTCTCCACGATCAGTCAAGCCGCGTTAAAATAAATAAATGGCTCCTTTGACCTTGTCAATTGGGAAATCTGTTAATTAAACCAACTGGGTCGAACCCTCCATGGGTGACCTTTTTGGATACCCAAGATCTAACATTAAACCATTGACATGGGTAGAAGAGTAAGAAGAATGAGACGGGTTGGATGTTAAATTAACACATGAAATAGTTGGGTATGTTAAAGAAAATGAGTACCATGAAGCTAAGCTACCTTGAAAATATTAAATATTTTCTCTATTTGGCATTTTATCAAATAGGAAACTTGCATATAGAGAGATCGGATACTTTTTTATTTGGCATTTTATCAAACATATAACTTGCATATGGCAGATAAATCATTAAAACTAGAACAAATCTAAATTTCCTATACAAAGGTAAATTTAGATTTGGAAGGAGAAATACAGTAATAGGATACCTGGAATCTCTAAATGTACTTTGAATTCAATTGTCCGATTCTTTGATTTTCCATCTCTTGAGTAGAAACGGTCAAAAAATAGCAATGTGACGATTCTTTTAGGAGTATTTTCTGAAAATAACCTCAAATACGTTCAACTTTCTCATTTACATCTATTTTGTTTACTTTTTCTGAAAATAGGTTAAAAGCCAATTGAATTTGCGTTGGATATAATAATTCAAAAGCGTTGGAATATTGTCAGCGTCGTTATTGTTCTTAATCAGTATTTTTTTAATTTGTCGTTAATCAGATTTTTTTAAAAAAAACAAAAACTTATCCGATTTTAAAAAAAACAAATTTATTTTTTAAAGAATTTTTAAAAAAAAATTGATAAATTTTTTTGTAGAAAAAATTTTAAAATAAAAAAAATTGAACGTCATTTCAAATGGCGTTAGAACATTTGTTTATTATTTTTTTTATAAAGCAAATGTGTCAGCTAAGTAAATGTGGCAGCTTTTTTTTTATAAAGCAAATGTCAGCTTAAAATGGCGTTGGAACATTTTTTTTTTTTGACGTCATTTCAAATGACGTTAAAACATTTTTATTTTCTTTGCAAAGCAATTTTAGAATGTATGTCAAACTGTTACTACTTGAACGCATCAAGTGGCATTGAATTTTTTTTATAAATAAAATGTAAAAATAAAAAATATATATTCTTGAACGCCATTTCAAATGGCGTTGGAACATATATTTTTTTTTACAAAGCAAATTTAATTTTTTTTAAAATATAGGATAATTTTTATAAAAAAAATTGACTACAACTTTGAAAGGCTGAGTATATTTCATTATTACACCTTTTTTTACTTTTTTGTTATAAAGCTTATTTTTTAAATAATGTCAGATAACTTGAACGCCACTTAGTTTGGCGTTGTAACTTTTTATATATATAAATTTGGGGGAAAAAAAAAGTAAAATGTCACAGAATTTTTTTATAAAGCAAACTTGAATTTTTTTTAAAAAAAATTTATAAAACAAATTTGAAAATAAAAAATTGTGCTACTTGAATGCCAGTTCAAGTGGCGTTGGAAACTTATGTTTTTTTAATAAAGTAAAATTTTGAAGTACATGTCAGACTTTATTAAAGCAAACTAGTACTTCAAAGCCACTTCAAGTGGCGTTGTAATTTTTTTTAAAAAAAAGAAAAATGCAAAATAAATGTACTTGAACGCCACTTGAAGTGGCGTTGAAACCTTTGTTTTTAAGTGTCTACTTAACGCCACTTCAAGTGGCGTTGAAAACTTCTTCTTCTTTTTTAAGTTAACCTACTGGCGTTATAATTTTTAATTTTTTTATAAATCAAATTTGAAAAAAAATTACTAAAGTCATTTAACGCCAATTTTATTTTTTTAATAAAACAAAATGCATGTCAGACTAGTACTTGAATGCTACTTGAAGTGGCGTTGTGAATTTGTTTTGAAAATTGATATTTTCACAACTTTTTTTAATATTTTCACAATAAAAGTATCGTTATAGATATATAACGACAGTGAAAACCTTCGCTATAGGATCTATAGCGACAATTTTGTTGTGAAAATATCATTTTCTGTTGTAAAAATTTTAGTTTTCTTTATTTTTTTAAATAAAGCAAAATGCAAAATAAATGTACTTGACCGCCACTTGAAGTGACGTTGTAACTTCTTCTTTTTTAGTTTTCAAAAATGAAAAGCAGCTCAAATGTAAAACTTTTTATTGAAAACAACAATTGTCGTACGAACACATATGTAAGTGTAAAAGTGACAAATGTCTGTGGAGGCTTCGTGCATCCAAATTAAAGAAACACAAATATTTTCATATCAAAAGATTGTCGTACAAACACATATGTCAATTTGCAAATCCCTCCCAAGATCATGTCAAGCTTACAGCAAAATTTATTGGAAACACCATCAAATCAATGGTAATGTAAATTGTGTATGTTAATATTGTCATCAAAATTTTCTTGGTAACTAGTTCAAAGAGTCCTATCTAATTCAAAATTATTTGCCTTTTTATTAATGTAATCAGATTGTGGAAAATTCGAATACCAAAGTGGTGGATATACAATCAATGATCAACAAAACATATAACTATCATGCATGTGACGTACAAAATAGCGTGGTATGGCAAACAGGCTGCAATTGCTGCAATTTATGGCAATTGGGATACATCCTATGCACAACTCCCTAGATTCATGACTGTCATTAAGACATACAATCCAGGGAGTGTTGTAAAGATCAAGCCGGTGATTGATTCAAGCCGGTGAATTATGCAGAAGGCAACGACTCACGTGGTGAATTCATACAATGTACTAATTGGTATATTGATGTCAAAACTGCACGAGTTCGACGCGGTAACAACTGGAAGGGAGGCAATATACAAGTTGTGCAATTAAAGGAATGGTCTTGTTCGTGCGAAAAGTGGAAAGCAGAACGATACCCTTGTTCTCATGCTGTTGTGGCATGTATGAAGATAAAAAAGATTGGCGTCCGTACATTGCAAATCATCACGAGAATGTACAATATTCAAAAATGTGGGAACCTAACTTTCAGCCACTTATGCACCAAGACTATTAGACCTTCATGCTACCAAATAATTGGGAAGTTTTTGGAATTTTAATTGTGACACCCCCAAAATAGGTTCAATACCAACCCATACTGAGTCGCCAAATACATGGTACAGAATTCCAAATACAAATCTTTTATAACAAAAGGTTGTGAGAAATACGACCATACAACTATGAATTTCAATGCAAATCGTATATAATACGAAAAATAAACATTCAAATTCATTCCTTATTCATTACAATTATTATCCCACTATTTTATAGAATAGTGAGGACTTCTACAAATCTAACTCTGATCATCACACTGTTCCCCGACTAATCCCCGCAACATTCTCATTCCCTAAAGAGGACAATAGATGAAAAGGGTGAGCTCAACTAGCCCAGTAAAGAATATTATGACTAAGATAATGGAAAATAAATTATCGTTAGTCTTCAACAATTCAGATAAAATATTATGGACAACAAGTTTTAGATCAATATTCGCAGCGAAAATAACAATTCATTAGAAGAGTTAAGTAGAGAATGAAGTCTACTATCTTCTATGATTTAAAAGTCCATCATCAATATTTTATCCCTGTAACATCAATCAATATACATTTCGAATCAAATATTCATCTTTGCACTACGGGCCAAAGATATTCATTTGTATCATCAGTTGGTCATGTTCTTCTCAACACCTGTTCATCTTTGCACTACGAGCCAAAAATATTCATCAAGTAATCATTTATCTTTGCACTACAGGCCAAAGATATTCATCAAGTAATCTTTTATCTTTGCACTACAGGCCAAAGATATTCAGTTATATCACCATTTAGGACTGAGGATGATGAAAACAATACGAATAACGAATCTAGTGAGATAAAAGACAAATATTAGATAATTTATTCAGAGTTCAAGAATGAAGATCAAAACCTGGATCCAATCAAAGATGATTTGGAAAAAAAAAATATTTTTTTTACCGTGAATAGTAACTCATGAATAGTAACTCGACATGAAAAGATAAAAATTTCACAAGAAAGTTCAGACCAATATTCCAGTGAAATGATATTAGATGAAGCGCAAAACTCAAGAAATTTCTAATCATTTCAGGAATTATAGAAGCAATACTTACCGTAATAAGTTTAGAGTTAGGAATCTGAAATAAAACAATATACGAAACTGTAATTGATTTTTCACCCGTCAGGCGGTAGTCCGCTCAGATAGATTATTTTCACAATTTAATAACAACTGAATACGAAGGGTTATTCACCAGGCATGCGGTAGTCCGCGTAGACAGGTTATTCTCACATAATAATAAAGAATGAAATAACAACAGGATTTCACCATGCATGCGGTAGTCCGTGTAGACAGGTTATTCCAACAGAATAATAAAGAATGGAATAATAACTCTTACGAGTATTGAAAGAAAATAACTCTCTTCATGAATACGAAAGAAATAATACCCCTTACCTTAAAAATTTGGAGACCGCACTAGTGTAATAGCAGAATACTCTTCTTCTTTCTCTCTTATTCTCTCTATACTTTCTCTCTCTATAGCTTTAGTGAATTGGTGAGAAATAATAAAAAAATAAACTTCTATTTATAGGCTCGGCAGAGTAAGAGTAAAATAGTCTTTTCGTCATAATTTATGACATCATCGCTTACATCATCGATCATATGACATCATTGCTTATCTCATCGCTCCGATGACATCCTTGCTTACCTCATCGCTCCGATGACATCATTGTTTGCATCATAAGAATTCAAATTTAATTTGCATTCTTCCACCTCATTTAACTTTTATACCATAAATTTACTATAATAATGTTACCATTCAAATTATAAAAATTATACTATTATATAATCACATCATACTACTATAATATAATATTATAATAATATATTTGAATGAATTATTTTATCGGACAAGATAAAATACCAACTTTCAACAAATGTCACATGTTAAAAATTCCTCCGTTTAAATCCACATTGAATAAATATTTCCTTATCATATATATCAAAAATTAATTATTCACAAATGATATTATAGAACTACATTATTGACAACCAGGTCGTTCCCAAGAAAGAGGGGGCCTTCCGATAAGAATTTCTCCTTACTGGCGCGCAATTAATCAACCCATTTCCTAGACAGAATTTCCTTAGACATTGTCAATAATGCTATCTAATAATATTATTCAAATAATATAAATTATTGATTTGATAATTTGAAATAATATGCAATGACAATTATTGAATCAATAATATAAAATAGCAAAGTAGCACTTATTGATATAAAATATCAACGTAGCAAATATTGAACCAATAAAATATTATGCAATTATTGAACCAATAATACAAAATATTGAATAGTAATTACTGTAACAATAATTGAGTAAGTGCCTTTCTACGTAAGAATCAATAATTCAAAATACTGTGCAATACTGTGTGCTACTGTGCAACACCACGTATTACTATATTTTAACTATCGGGTATTTCAACAGTACTAACGGTAATACTTTTGCCGTTATTTTTATAAAAAGGTTATTTCTGTCGCTTTTTATATCCGACATTCATTCCGTTGTGGGGTCCACCAATGACTGTGTCGTCGTACAAATATTCTCCGACAAAAAGAATATTCCTCGACCAAACGAATATTCTCCGACACAACGAATATTTTATAACCACTTGTTTACTTTGTAAACTTTGCACATTTCACCCATAACTTATCACATTTATCAAATCAACACCTTACTAATTCAAAATAATATATAAAGAAAATTAAATCTTATTCATAAAATTTGGGGTCTTACATTAATACCTAATGCAAATTTGAAAAGGACAAAAAAAAAAAGATGGACAAAGAGGTGGCATGTCAAGAATCCGCACAGAGATGGACGTGTCCAATAAAGTTATCCATTGTAGTGTATGTGGACAGAAAGGACACACAAAACATAGTAAAAATTGTAGTAAAGTATCACAACATCGATATCCTTAAATGTTATATGTAATAGAATTTTATATGCGAACGAATGTAGTTATGTACTATTTTTGTCAATCGTTAATGTGTTATACTTATCTTCAATGTTTCTTTCATTTCTAACGGATACATGTTCTTCATATCACTGCTTTCCTAATTTGATTGCCTTTTATATTTCAATATTTTTATGTTACTATAATATCTTTATTTGATCTTCTGAACTTTTTTACAGACTTTAATATTTTTTATGTCCATTCTCTATCATTGGCGTTGAAAATGAGGGAGTATAAAAGACTTCAAGCGGCGTTCAAGTCAAATCTTTTAAAATTTGCTTTACAAAAAATTAAAACGCCATTCAATTAATTTTTTTTTAAAAAAAATATTCTAACACCACTTGTAGTTTGACATAATTTGAAAACTTTAAAAAAAAAAGCTTCCAACGTCACTTCAAGTGGTGCTTAAGTACATCAATTTTTAAATTTATTTTATAAAAAAAAATTCCAACACCACTTTAAGTGACGTTCAAGTAGTTTTGCATTTGATTTGAAAACTTAAAAAAAAAATCCAACGCCACTTTAAGTGGCATCTAAGGTCTCCTTTTTTTTCAATAAAATAAAATTTTCAAAAGCTATCAGTTTTACTATTTTTAGGCGTGTACTTACAACAATTAAATTGTGGGACTAAAATCTAAAATCAGAAAGAAGGAAAACATCAGTTCACTTTATTAAAAAATTAATTTTTAAAATTACAAAAAAAAAAATACAACGCCATTTTGAAATGGCGTTCAAATATACAATTTTTTTTATTTTTAAATTTGCTTTATAAAAAAAATATTCTAACGCTACTTGATGCGTTCAAGTAGTAACAATATGACATACATTCCAAAATTCTTTGCAAAGGAAAAAAATGTTTCAACGCCATTTGAAATGGCGTCCAAATAAAATAAAATAAATATGTTTCAATGTTATTTGAAATGAAGTTCAAACTGACATTTGCTTTATAAAAAAATCTGACACATTTGCTTTATAATAAAAATAAAAAATAAACAAATTGTTCCAACGCCATTTCAAATGGCGTTTAAGCTAACATTTGTTTTACTCCCTCCGTTCCTTAAAGAGTGCAGTTTTAACTAAAACCCCACAAACCAATAAGTGGGGTAAAATGACAAAGCTAACCCTTCTCTTCCTTTAGTGCATTAACTTTCCCATTTAGTGCATTAATTAAAACAAGGGCATATTTGGAAAAAGAAGCTTTGAATTTCTAAAACTGCATTCTTTAAGAAATAATTTTTTTGGGCTAAAACTGCACTCTTTAAGGAATGGAGGGAGTATAAAAAAAAGGGTGACACATTTGCTTTATAAAAAAATTGTTCCAACGCCATTTGAAATAGCGTTCAATTTTTTTATTTTCAAATTTTCTCTATAAAACAAATTATCAAATTTCATTTTTTTAAAAAATAAATTTGTTTTTTTTTAAAAAAAATCGGATAAGTTTTTTGTTTCAAAAAAATTTGATTAACAACAATTAAAAAAATTAAGAACAATAATGAACGACAAGTCGACAACATTCCAACACCACTCCAAGTGGCTTTGAATTTTAATTATTTTTTTCAATGCCAGTTCATCTAGCGTTTAGCCTATTTTTAGAAAAAGTGAACAAAATGGATGTAAACCAGTAAGTTGAACTTATTTGAGGATATTTTCAGAAACTATTCGATTTTTTTAGTTTCTGATTCTAGCCCTTGTTGATACAATTGCACAAAAATAGTAGTGAATTTGAGGAAGAAAATGTAGAAATTAGTGATAATGGAATTCAGATTGACAATTATATAGATAGTTACCAAGTGATTCGAGGAAATAAAAACAGGAGTTGAAGGAGATGAAGTTGTGGAAACTGAAACATCAGTCAGACAGCACAATTGAGTCGGCAGACGAAAACTCGACAGAGGAACCAAAACTCAACCGATCCGAATCAGACGAAAAATTGGTCTTTGTCCTTTTAATACTTTATATTGATATAAAGTCCGATCAAATTTAAAGCCAACTTGGCCCGGTCCAAACTTATTTAAATACATGCCTGCAGTTAGTCTAAGGGTCAGGACCAACTTATAACTTGGTCAAATCAATTTATAAATTCATTTGCAAGTATTTTTTAACAATTTGAATGTTTGTGTGCGACATATTTTTGAACTTAGAAATTAACTTAAAAGTAATTTTTGAGAAATAATAATTGAAAAATGATATATATTAAGAATGTTTATGTTGACTGTTAACTCTCACCAATATCGCGTCTAATCCTGCACAGAAACAGAATCACACGTAGAAATTGACGATTTGGACTGTTGGGGATAGCAAACTTGACGGGTTGGGCCGCTGGGAATTGGATGCATAAAAACAGAATCACATAACTTGACGGTTTGGGCCGCCGGAGCTATGTATAAGTACAAGCTGAATATATGTTAACAATGGAGGATTAAAGCTCTAGTGCTCAAAAGTAATGATAATTATGGTATAACTTTGTATTTATAGTGATGACACCTCCTTAAACGTCATGTTCTCGCATGGGAATAAAATTCCTTATTATGGGGATACCATGATGGGTAGGACTGAGCAAAAAACAGGTATAACCGAATTATCGAACCGAACTGAAATAATTTAATCAAAATTTCTTATAATTCGGTTATTTTTAACAATTCGATTATATCCGAAATTATTTACGGTGTTCGGTTAGTTAATACGGGTTTTAATTTGAGTTATTCGGTTTAACCGAATAACCGAATAAAGGCCTCGTCTCATTGAAATAAAATGGAGACTGATGGAAAAGTGAAGAAAGGTGTCACCGGAAGGAAAGGAGGTCATCCCAAGAAGAAGCCGGTGTCTCGCTCCGTCAAGGCCGGACTACAGTTCCCCATCGAAAGAATCGGCCGGATAATTGGTTGTCATGTAGGTAGAGACTACGAAGGAATTTGAGGTTGGAGAAGTCGGAAGGTAGTTGTCCGGTGAGACGGTTGGAGCAGAGGCTGAGGACTCGGAGCTGAGTCAGATTACCGAGTGTGTTGGGCGGAATCGGGCTCAGCAGGCTTACGCCGGGAAGTCGGAAGGAGGAGATATAGGATTGCTTGGGGTCGCATTTGACGCCTACCCAGTTGCAGGCCGAATCTGACCGATTCCATTGTAGGCGATTCTCGTGGGGTCGTTATGCTCAGCACCTCGGCACCGGAGCTCCGGTCTACCTAGCTGCCGTTCTTGAGTACCTCGCTGCTGACTCATCTTGCTTTACAATTGTTTTACCCCCATTTGAGGTATGTATTTCACCCCCATCTTGCTTTACAAACACAATTGTATCTATATCTGAGGTTCGGTTATTAACCGAATTACCGAATTTACAATTCGGTATTCGGTAATTCGGTTATTTCTAAAATTCAGTTAGTTTTTCGGATACTGAAATTATGATTATTTCGGTATTCGGTTATAACCGAATAGCCTATTCGGTTCAGTTATAACCGAATGATCATTTCTAATGATGGGATATAGGAGTTAATACTATCCTGACTCGAATTATAAATTAAATATAGTTAGGAATCCTTGATTCTTTAAAGCTCTCCCATCGACCAAAGCAGACTCCTACGTGGGGAATCTTCCTCCACATGAACTATGACCCACCAAATTCAATTAGACTCTTTCCTAAATAATTAGAAATTAAATATAATTAAGAATTCTTGATTCCTTAAAGTTCTCCCACTGCCCCAAACAAACTTGTACATGAGGAATCTTCCTCCACGTGAACTATGACCCTCCAAATCCAACCGGTCCTAGCAAACCATGCCCCAACATCGACATTTGAAAAAATATTAGTGGTAACATTTTTGTAGAAATATATAATGAGTGAGATAATCTTATAATTCATACCAATCTCAAATCTCATGTATTGACAAGTTTCACAATTATAATTTAACTTAAAATTATCGCAATACATAGCATGACTCATTATAATTTATTGTTTCTCAAAAAATGACTTATAAGTTATGTTAAAATAAGTAGATGTATAATAATTTTTACAACTTATTTTGATTTAAAAGTTATTTTAACCAAACACCTTCACAATTTATTTTAACTTAATTTCTAATTTACAAATTTAAATACTCCGTATCAAACACTTTTGTATTTATTAGAGCATAAAATAACTTGTAAATTATTTTAAATTTTAACTCATAAGTAGTTTTAAAATAAATACGTGTACCAAAGAGTTTCGGCTAGAACAAATGTAAACCGATCCTAAAAAAACCCGGCAAACTGTGAGTGTGGTAGTTAATTCGTTCATTATCCAAATTTTTATTTGAAAATTTAAACCAAACCATCACAATTTGCGGTTTAAATTTTCTCTTTCCTGTCTCTCTTCTTCTTCTCCTTCTGTCTCCCCCCTGAACTGGAGAGAAATAGAGGGTTAGGGCAACACAAATTTGCTGCAGCTTCCATTAAAACCCTCATCTTCATCTCTTTCTCTCTCTATACTATATCATTCATTCATTCACAATCTAGGGTTTATCTCTCTCCTTCGGCTTTCTAGGGGTTTTTCAGAGAATCCACCGTTCATTTCCGTTAATAAGCGATTAGAAAATGAGTGGACAAGTTCCTCCAGCTTCTAGACGGAGCTGTTTGGTGCAGAAACGTAATTCAACGACTGTGAAGAAATCATCGATTCAATCGGAGAATGGAACAGCCGCTGCCGCCACCAATGGAAGCCTCGCCAAGCCCACATCGCCCGTTCACGCATCGTGAGTTCATTTCTATTAATTGATTTTTTTAGTTTATTTTTGCAATTTGTGTATTTTTGATGAGATTTGATTGTTGAATCATTCTGGGATTTTGGGTATGTTAGTGGGGAAAGGACGGTGAAGAAACTGAAGCTGTCGAAAGCCCTAACAATTCCCGAGGGGACCACAGTTTATGATGCTTGTCGGAGGATGGCAACTCGCCGGATTGATGCGGTTCTATTGACTGATGCTAATGCTTTACTTTCGGGCATTGTTACCGACAAGGTTTATTATTAAATAGTATTAGTTTGGTTCATAAGTGATTTTCATTTTATAGCATTTATTTCTGAGTAGGTGTTATATAAACATAGTCATTCTATTACTATATAGGAAATAATGTAGTTTCTTGTGACAAACCTCTTTTTGTTACTGTAAATGACCATGTTTCTCCTTTTATCACATTTTTTAGATTCTTAAAAGTTCAAAAATCTATTTTTAAAATGGGTTCAACTTACTTTTTTCTTATAGCTGGTAAAATTAACTAACGTAACTACTTTTTGAACTTTGTTTGTCTAAAAAGGAGACATAATGTGCATTGTGGTTGTCCCTACTCTAGTGCTTTGAAATCACTTGAATACTAGAGGGAGAGTTTAAGAAAAATAATTTATTTTCTAAAGAATTTGGCTTTAAAGTGAAGCTCTTTGCTACTGGCACCATTACTGACAAAATTTGTATGAAATGACTGCTAATAACTATATTGTTTAGATTATTTATGTAATTCTGTTTTTTTTTACTTTGTTTTTGATGAATGTGTTTTCTGCTTAGGATATTGCGACCAGAGTTATTGCGGAAGAGTTGAGGCCAGACCAGACGATAGTTTCAAAAGTTATGACGAGGAATCCCACTTTTGTTACTTCGGATTCATTGGCAATTGAGGCTCTTCAGAAAATGGTCCAAGGTTAACCTTTTTTTTATGTCTGTTTCATATAGTCAGTCTTATTATGCCTAGTGGAAGGGTTTGCTCAGTAGGAAGGGAAAAACATGCTATGTTTATCTGTACGTACAGTAGAGAGGATTTAGTAACACTCAGATTCTTGAAGCTTTTTTTGGTTGATTTCCTTGCTTGATGATGACATTTCCACTGCAAGTGCATGACAAAACCTCCTTTACTTAAGTTTAATAGTAAACTATATCACCTCTCGTCTTTGCGCTGCAACCTTGAAAGAACTAATTGTAAGAAAAGAAATAAAAGATGTTCTTAGTGGGTAACACTCTCATGACTGAAGTGGTGTCTTTGGCTTTAGGAAGTTTTACAATGTCATTTGGCAACAATCTCGAGATTTTGTTGGTTGGTTGGTTAAATCTTTTCATACCTAGCTAGGTATTGTTTATATTATGAGAGTATAAACAATTAGGCATCCTTTTGTATTCTATACTTTTTATTTATCACATTATACTTGTCACTATTTCATTCAATTACACCCGGATTAGAAACAAAAATTGATAGGTGTAGAAGGATTGGGTTCCCATCAGCCTTATCTTCTCTAGAGTAACTGAGTAAGAGACTATTAGGGTATTTTGTACTTGTGTAGCTATTATTTGGATGTTTTACAAGTTGTGTAGAAAACAAGAATGGTTTTTTTTTTTCACATGCAAATAGGTCTCAAACTAAACCTAATTTCAGCTTAAGATCAGACTGCAGAAGTTATGCATTAGTTTTGGCCCACAAGAAATTTCTTTGGTAGTGTATTGTTATTATTATTTTATTACTGAATTGTATAGTAAATTCAGTTAGAAATTATAGCTATTTCCTGATTTGTAATTCTGAATCCTAGTATTGGAGCAGTTAAAGTAGTCTAGTTCATATGAACTTTTAAGAGTAAAATGTTAAAAAAACACTTGTGGTTTATACCAATTTTCGGGTCACCACCTTGCCTCATTTCCATCCATTTTGACAGCAAGTGGACTATACTCTCCAAAAAGAGTTTGAAGTTCTATCCGGAAATGAGAATTAATGTTCTAATGACAATAATACCCTCAAGTCTCCCTAAAATTTAAGAAAACATACCTCTTATAGAAATAGTCCTTCAACAAATTACTATTCTTCTTGAGATTACTTTCCGAAAGTTACAACACATCAAACCCAGAAAAATACCAATTTGATTCCACCTCATTTGGGATTCAAACTTGACACTGTTTTCTACACATATAGTTTAATACACACTTCATTTGGAATTTAACTTAGTTCTCTTGTCTCTATATCTCTTACTTTAACCTCTCTGTTATATATATGGGGATAATTAAGCATATAGTACTTTAATATGTAGTCAGAATTTAATGGGAATGATGGCAAACCAGCTTAAAGAGAAGTGGGTGGTAGAAGAGAGAGAGAGAGAGAGAAGGGGATTAATTAGATCACCTTGTGCCAAGGGACTAGTATGGCGAAAGTGATAGTCAAACAGAAGCCAATTCATAAAACCTTATTTTGCCTATCCATTTTTTTTCTGTAAATAGTGCTTTCTTTTAATTTATTTTGAATTGTGTAGCTTAATCTTGCCCTTGTTCACCCACCATACAGTAAGCCCAACAGCTGTTTGTTCAAATTACTGAACCGTTTCTCTCTATACCCAGATGAAAAAAACAAGGTGTTTTACAATTTTAAATTTACATTTTCAGAAAGTGACTTGAATGAATGAGATCACATTAATAACATTATTTACTGAATTGGAAATGTTCCTACTTGTCATAGAGTAGAATAATATGAAAAAGAACGATAATTTGTTGAAGTTAAACACCAAATAAATCAAGAAACATGATGCAACTTAACCTGAAGGTTTCGATTAAACTAAGCAGCATCAATTATTGCTTAAATGTTCCAAGTTTAGAGAAATATAATTTTATAGCTTTGATAAAAGGTTATGCAAGGAGAAGGATAGAAAAGAACCCTTGCATTCATAAACATTTTGAATTGTGAAGCTTAATCTGTTGCCCTTGTCCTCTCACCCACCATACAGTAAGCCCAACAGCTGTTTGTTCAAATTACTGAATCTCCATACCCAGATGAAAATACAAGGTTTTTTACAATTTTAATTTTACATTTTCAGAAAGTGACTTGAATGAATGAGATCTCATTAATAAGTAATACCATAATTTATTGAATTGGAAATCTGCCTACTTGTCATAGAGTAGAAGAATATGAAAAAGGACGATAATTTGTGGAAGTTGAACACCAAATAAATCAAGAAACATGATGCAACTTAATCTGAAGGTTTAAATTAAACTAAGCAGCATCAATTATTGCTTAAATGTTCCACGTTTAGCGAAATATATTTTCATAGCTTTGATAAAAGGTTATGCAAGGAGAAGGATAGAAAAGAACCCTAGCATTCATAAACATTTTCATCTATCTGATGGTCTTCTCTCTTTATCAAGTTTAGTTTGTATTTTCCCTATTGTTTTATTTTTTATAAATATTTTCCATTTAGTTTATTACGTTTGCATATATAAATATGCAATACAATTTCTATCATTTTCTTCTTCTTTTTTTACAACATTATTTTTTATGTATGCAATTTATTGATTTTAGAACATTATATCTTAATTTCTAAACGGACAATTTATTGCATCATTTCCGTATTATTTATTTATTGTAAGTGCATGAATTAAATTTGTTTAGGTAGAATTGAATTTAATTGTAATTTAGTTTTAATAGTTTTGTATTTTTCCCCCAGATTTGAGATATATGGAAGAAGGAAAAAAAATGACGAAAATGCTAAATAAAAAGTCAAGGGTAGGATAATCTTTCACAAAAAGTAACAACTTTAGGCAAAAATCTTTAATAGGAGGCATTGTGAAAATGGATGTGAAACCACAAGTGGCGAAACAGTAGTTTCCGGACCACAAGTGGTAACTCAAGAATCAAGGTAAACCACAGATGGTTTCCCGCATTGTACTCAAATTTTTATAACTCAAAAGTTAGTGGAATTAATTATTGAGAACAATGAGAAAAGCTGTGTGATTGTTCTAGCCAACCCTTTATAAGGTTCTTTATGGTTAGCCCAACTACCTGTTCTAGCTTGAATATGATCCAATGCAGGGTGAGTCTATGCAATAATTAATGTGAGGTGGTAGGGGTAAACATTAAATATAACTATCTTTTGCTTAAGATCCAAGCCTAGCAGTATGAGTTAAAACCTGACCATTCACACCCATTTGAGAACACACTCATTTTTCTAAATAATATGTCATAAACTTGTGTAGATAAAAGATTGGCGGATATCAGTGGGCAAATGGGAATGATAGCCTTGCACAAATTATGCATCTAATCACTGATGTGGGGCAAATGTGTCCACTCACGTAAGTTGGGACTGATGAGCAGTTTTCCTTTTGTTTTGATCTGTACCCTCAGTTCCCAAGCAGATTACTGAATTTGTTTAAATTTATGTCTACCAGATTAGAACCTTGCCTTTCCCACTCAGTAGGGAACTTTAAATGTGAGAAAGGTAAGTTTTCATCAATAAGCTTGTGCAGTGAAGCCTGAGTAAATTAAAATATTTATTTATTTTAGATAGAAAGAAAAAGTTTATTTGATAGAAGAGAGTACGAGAAGGGGTGGACAAGGAATCATACAAAGAAATAAATTAGGAAAAATAAAAAAGAAAAAACTAATGAAATACTAAAACTGAAACTCTATGCCAAAGAAGAGGAGAAGAGAGATGGGCATCATCGAAAATTCTAATGCTCTTTTCACTCTATATACACTATAAAAACGCAAAACATCACTCCGAAGAATATTGGCATCCCTTTGCCTCTCAAAATCTCAAAATCTTATTTGCAACTAACTCTCCAAGACTAAAACAACCGAGTACACCCAAATCAATCCATGGTTAGTTTATTGATTTTATAGGAGAGTTTGCCTCACAAGCCCCTTGTAGGGGGAGGGGTGTTCTTGGTTGTTTTAGTCTTTATTGGCGTAAGTTGAGTTTTTCTATGTTGCCCTGCTTTTTGTAGATTTCAAATGTTATTAGATTTCCTATTTGATTTGACAAGATTTAGAGAAGGGGTAGGAGATTAAAAGAGAGATTGGAGAGATACTCCAGAGAGATCAGGGCAAGATTAGAGAATGAGAAGAGAGATAGAGAGAAGTCAGGTATAGATAAAGAAATATAGAGAGAAAGCAAAGAGATGGAACAAAACTCAGATAAGAGAGAGAATCTCAGAATTCAATTATCATTCCACGTACTTAACCAACTCACTTGTGACAAACCTACATCACAAGCCTAACTTCAGCTTCCCCAAAATCTGTAAATGAAAGTTCAATCCTAAATATTCTTCATTCAACCAAGAGAAACGAATACTCCAAACCACAACCCAAACGAGAACCCGACATTTACACTTCCTAATATTTTCTTCTGTTTCTAATTTCTATCATTCCAAACAGAAAAGGATCAAGTTTCCATCTCCTCCCAACTCTTTCTTGTTTAACGTTCCCTTGCCAGCAAAAGAGCATAGTTGTGTCGAGCATTCATAGGACATACATCAAGGATAGAAGAGAATTTCCAGTCTCCTGGACATCTTAAAGAGAATGTGTAATTGATCCATTGTTTCCTCTTATTTAATCTCTTTTCAGGTTGTCAATGTCAGATTCCCATCATATGCTGGTGTCCACATACATAAGCTACTTTATGTTGCGTTTGTAAGTTTGGAGGGATGGGATGGGATGGGATGGGAAGGGAAAGTATAAGAGGGGAAGGGATGGGAAAAGGATTATAATTTTCCCTCGTCGTGTTTGTGAAATGATGGGATTTTAATTATATTTTCTCATGTTTGTGAGTTTAGAAGTAGGGAAAGAAAGGGAAAGGGTTTTTATTTTTAAATTACACTATTACTATATTACCCTTACATATAAATGTAACAAATGATATGATTAACAATGTCTAGCTATGAATTTAATTGCTTAGTCTTTTTTTATGTTTTGCTTCACACACACATGTACACACACATATGTGTGTGTGTATATATGTGTATATATATATACACTCTAGTTTATTATTATGAATATATGATCAAATCTTTGTGGTGATACGATGAGCATATAATTAATTATAGTTAACCTTAATACTTTAAGCGAAACTTAATATTTTAAAGCATGATTTTAGTTTATGCAAATAAAGTCTATACAACAATTTGGATAGAGGAAATAAGTAATTAAGAAGGCAGGAATTGGTTTATAGAAGTGTATAAATGCAAATTTGCAATCATGATTATATATTGAAGGATAATAATGGTAAAAGTACATAAAACCCAAATCAGACCTGAAGGGAATCACAAATGTATCACATTATTTATATTTATTTAAATTGATGAAGAACATATATATTGATGATGATACGACCATCATCACATTCACAAGCAGGGGAAAGAGACTAAAAACTGCCTGAAATATTTTTCTTAAAAAATAATAAATTTTAAATTCAGGGAAAAAAACTCTGATTTTTCTTAAGCAGGCACTTAGACTAGTTGGGATTAGAAGAAGGTATATAGAAGAACACAACAATCAAATAAGGTTTCGAAAAAAAGAGAGATTCAATTAAGCTGCTCTTGGTGTTATATACAAAGTTGACACCACCATTCAAACAACTGAATAAAAAAGAAAAGCATACTCGAATTAATGATGGGGAGATCTCTGTAGGACTTCTTAATTAATTTGCATGAATGGGTGGACCATTTTGCTACGTAACAAGTGAACAACAACAGGAAGGGAAAGGAAAGGGGTACCGTGGAAAGAGTAGGGGTAGGGGGGGGGGGTTTGGAGCGTGGGGTTGGGAGAGAAAGGGAAAAATTATATTTCTAAAAATTGGGAGTTATAGTAGTTAGGAACAAGATTGTCATATTATTTATTTTAAATTGGTTAGTTTTGGCAACAAAAAAAATCTAGCTTTCTCATCCTTTCCCATCCTTCCATTTTTGGGGTTCCTCCCTGAAAAAACTCACAAACATGGGATTTGAAGGGATTTTAATTATTTTCCCTTCCCTTCCCTTTCTTTCCCCTCAAAATAAAACTTACAAACATGGTGTTAGGGGGTGACTTTTAGCCTCCAAATATAGTTCGATGAAAGCTTCCATGTGAACAACCAAGAAATGCACAATAATAAGTTCTGACTGTGAAAACACCAGTTTTGTGAATTAACCATACTGAAGCATCTACATGCCGTGTTGGAATATTCATCTCATGCAACTCCCAAAAATGATAACAGTTATCCCCAGCCCCACCCCACCCCACTCCACCCCACCCCAAATATGGTTATTTGTTCCAAGATTATATGGTTAGTTGATAAAAAGTCCTTGCACGAATTGCATGTTCCCTTTACTTTTGTTTCTTTTTTTTCTTCCCTTTCTTTCACTTCCATGTTTTTCCGTATATGCAATCCTTCATTCTCCTTTTATATTGTAGTGACATTGTTTTTCAGTGAATTTTGCTCATAGTTTTGTGCTATTGTTAAGTTATTGCTAATTTAACTGTTCAGGAAATTGCATCTTTATTCCATTTTACCTTTTTATATATCTTTAGTGAACCATTTGACAAATTCATCAATTATAGCAATTTGAACAGGAAAATTTAGGCATCTCCCTGTCGTTGAAAATGGTGAAGTAATTGCATTGTTGGATATTACAAAATGCCTGTATGATGCCATATCTAGGATGGAGAAAGCTGCAGAGCAGGGAAGTGCCATTGCAGCAGCTGTTGAAGGAGTGGAACGACAATGGGGAAGTAACTTCTCTGGTTAGTTAACTCTTATATGGACTTGTGGTGGATACTCGTGTGCAAGGATGGTATTGTCCTTTTGAAACTTTTATGAAAATTCACATGTCTGTGCTATTTCAAAAAACACGACTTACGTTTTTCTTTTAGTAAACAGCATTGATTCTTGATTCAGTAAATAAGATGCCCTTTGTTTTGCAATATCATTTTTACCATTTATATGAATAGGATATGAAATAACTTTGTTGTATGATACTTATCAAAATAAAAAAGAAGAGAAAAAACAGAAAGAAAAACGAACTTCTTTGTGTGATTACTGTATGAAAATGTTGATTCTATTTGCTGCATAATGTAATTTGTCATTATGTAGCCTTATCCTTTTCTGTTGTAAATTGCACTTAATATGCTTTGAAGTTCGATTCCTTATATCCATAAATGAAAGAAAGTGCCCAGAGCCTGATATATGAAGAACGGAGATAGAATGGAATCACATTTTTTTATACATGTATATTTTATGATGGCTTATAAAAAAAGTACTCCATCCATCCCACAAAAGCGTCTAAATTACACACATCAAATTTAAGTTCTTTTTGTTAAGACTAATTATCCTCAAAAGTACTGAAGTAAGGTCCACTACTTTCAGGGAAAAGAAAGAATCAAAGAGTACTTACTTGGGGTTCATTGTGGGTAAAATTGTAACTTATTTATACTCCTTCCTCTACATTGATTTTTTCTTAATTTGTGTGAAAAGTGTACTTAAGACATCTTTTTTATGGGACGGAGGAGTCTATTTCACGAGCAGCACAATACTAACTTTCATCTAGTTTATCTTTGATAAAGTTTCACATACAACAATTTGTCTTTATTTATTTATTCAGACTCTATATATTAATATATTACTTCTCTAAATGGTATTAATGTTGTTTTTCAAACTTTTCTCACTATCTCTCAAACTCCTAGTACAAGTATTCAAAAGAAAAGAACTATAGAGGGATAAAGAAATTAGAGACCGAAAAGTAGATCAGAGAGAAAATTAGAGAGGGAATTACAGAAAATTCATTTTAAGAAAAAATATTTGAATTACAATAATCCTCACCATGTCCTGCAAACTCTTAGTACAAGTATTCAAAATAAAACTATAAATAACTGCTAATAGCTCCTACTTAAAAATATATTGAAAGTAACTTCTATACTAATTTTAAACTATCTATATTATTAAGGGAGAGCAATAGGGACATTTTTTTTGGACTCTTGGTTTCGACCCCCATTATCCATCACCCCTAACTATTCTCTCCCACTAAATTTTATGTGTTTTTTTATTTGCACACACAGTTAACTAGTTCTAATTATGACAGAGTGAGGTGAGATGAACAGAGTAAAAGACAGTGAAGGGTGCAAATTGAGTAGAAAGAGAAAGTGGGGAAAATATTTTTGGTCAAGTAGATGACCTGTGAGAGCAAGAGAAAGAGGAGAGACAGACAAACTAGAGAGAAAAAGAGTGAGAAGGGAGACTGAGAGGAAAGAACAACGAAAACCATTCAGGTATATTTGGTTTGGTGGGTTTTACCAAGATCTAACTCATTTATTAAGAACTTATTGGGTGCTGACCCCTTAAATTTAGTGGATTGAAACATTGACCCAAACAATTAAAATTAGTGAATGCATTGGGTTGGGTTCAGGTGGATGATTTGGTCAGATATCGTCAACCCTACTTGGAGTTGGAGCTTCCCCTTCATATAGTCCATTATTTATTTGTTTTTTTGTCCGAGTATTATTGACCTTATGTAGATTTCTCAAATGTTGGGATATTAGATGAATACTCAATATTGCACATAGGGGTGTTCATCGGTAAATTACCGTACCGAACCGGACCGGTTACCGAAATCACCTAAAACTAGGTATCAATACTGTTACTGATTCGATTGGATCAGTATACCGAACCGGTTAGCCGGTTCGATACCGGATCGGTACCGGTTTATACCCACTTTTGTACCGGTTATTTTGAATCTTTGAAAGCTTTTTCACTTGGTAGTCATTTTATAAGGAAAATTTTCTTGAAACTTTTCAACTAACCAATGTGGGACTTCTACTTTGGAAGTTAGAAAGTCTTTTCACTTGGTAGTCATTTTATAAGGAAAATTTTCTTAAGACTTTTAATTAACCAATGTGGGACTTGGAGACAACAAGGCTTTCACTCGGTAGTCTTTTTATAAGGAAAATTTCCTTAAACTTATATCGTAGAATCAATGTGGGACTTACTACTTAGAGCCAACCAAGTACCTGAGAAAGATCAATATGCCTGGAAATTGTTGTTCTAGCTAGAATTCATAAAAAGTGAGGAAATAAGATGAGATTGGGTAATTTAAACAACAATCTGACAGTGACCCACTAACCTTCAGCCATGAATTTGAGATGGGTGAAGTTCGAAAGTGATAAAAAGAGCAAGAAAATGATTACATGTCCATTTCTATGCTGAAATTTGCACTTGAGAATGTAAACCATTTCAATCAATAGACAAAGCAGAGTAGTGAGAGTGTGTAGAGTAGAGGATATAATAAGAATATATATAGAATGGTGAATGAATTCCAACTAAAAAGTTACTACTACTCTAAAGGCTGGGTTGGATGAATGAGTGAAAATGGCATCTTCAGAAAGGGATTTAAATTGATCAGAAAAACAAAGGTTTTTCTTTCAATTGATGGGACGTGGATGCCAAATAGAAAATAGGAACTCAAGGTCTCAAGGGAAAGAAAAGGGAAATACCAATTTCATCTTGAGCAAGCTATTACTCATTTACTATTGCTTAGGTTCATCAGTAAGGTAAAGTAATCCTAGTTTGTATTTGGTTCAAGTGTTTTAAGAATTTCAGATGGTAACCAATTTCCACATCAAATTGGTTACCAATCCCTTGAAGAAAAAAAAGGCATCAAATTGTCCCACATCAATACTTGAAACAAGATTAAGTTCAACAAGCAGCTATAAAAATGAGCTAGGCCTTTGGTTTCAATACTTCTTTGTTTGAGTGTCCCATATTGTCTAATTTGCCTTCTATTGTCTTACCACTATTTTATAAATAGAGTAGATTTAAAGTTAATTTCACAAGGCTAGACATGAAAGGTCTAAAGAAAGGGTTTGGACCCAATTAACCGGTACAATCGGCTCGGTCCGATGCATATCGGACACACAAATTAACTAACCGATACCGAAAACCGGTGTATACCGGACCGGTACCGAACCTTTTTTTGTCCCGAACCGGTCGGTTCAGACCAGTTTGGTTTACATCAAAACCCGAAAAAATCAAAATTTTTGAACAACCCTAATTTCACACTCCTACTTCTTTAGTTGTTTAATTGTTCATAGTTTATTTCTTTATGTTACATGTACTCACCACATATACATGTGCTCTATTCTTACTTTTTAGGTGCCTCCGTGTCACGTTTACAAGTAAGAAAAAAATTTACATAATTGAATCATGAATATGTCAGGCCCATTAGGTTTTAATGATAATTTCGTATATTCTTCACTTACTTTTTTTCTTATGATTGGTGTATTAAATCGATTCTTATGGTTTGCAATCTATTTTTCAGCTCCGACTGCCTTTATAGAAACACTGAGAGAGCGAATGTTCAAGCCCTCTTTGTCAACTATCATTGCCGAAAATTCCAAGTACTATTTAACTTGTTGAAGGGCTTTTCTTTTTGACTATGTGGGCTGCTTCTCTAAGTTTTGTTGCTTTATAATGTTTTCAGGGTTGCAACAGTATCACCATCAGATCCTGTTCATGTTGCTGCTAAAAGGATGCGGGAGTTGAGGGTCAATTCCGTTATCATTATGACGGGAAACGAGATTTATGGAATACTGACGTATTGTTTTTTACTTAAAATTCTCTCTTGCTATGTTAATATTAATTAATATGATCGTACTTTTGGGTTGATGCTTTTTGGCTACCATTTTCTTGGTGTTCATAGTATGATTGCTTAAAATTGTTGATAAAATTAAATAGTTTATTATTATTGAATTGAAATTCTCTATTACATAGGTTGATAAATTATACACAAGTATCCTAATTACAATTATGGTAATTCCTAAATTACAGTAATGTGTACACCCTGATTATGGAAACTACAATCATGTAATATCTTCTAACACTCCCCCTCAAGTTAGTGTATAGATGTCTCGCATATCCAACTTGAAACATAATTGATGAAACATCTTACTACTAAGATCCTTAGTCAAAATATTAGCAAACTGATGTTCTGTTTTGACGAAAGGTAAGCAAATAAGACCATCGGTTAACTTTTCTTTGATGAAGTGTTTGTCAATCTCAATGTGCTTTGTTCTATCGTGCTGTACTAGGTTGTTTGCAATACTAATGATTGCTGTATTATCACAAAATAATTGCATAGGCATTTTAGTTGTAACACTTAAATCTTCTAGCAAGGTTCGAAGCCACATTAGTTCGCATATACCCAAGGCGATTGCTCGCCTCTACACTGGATTTTGCCACCACAGACTGTTTCTTGCGCCAAGTAACAAGATTACCTCCAACAAATGAACAATAACCTGACGTAGAACTATGATTCTCTATAGAGTCAACCCAATCTAAGTCGGAAAAAACTTCAACTCTTATATGACCATGTGGTGCGAACAATAAACCTTTTTCAGGAGCAGACTTGAGATACCTCAGAATTCTGTAAACGGTTTCCATGTGACAATGTCGTGGGTCATGCATATACTGACTCACTATTACCATAATATAAGATATATCAGGTCTAGTATGAGAAAGGTATATCAATCATCCCACCAAACTGTTGATATATTTCTCTATCAACTGTAGGTCTTGTGCCACCTATTAGATGATGATTAACTTCAATAGGAGAATCAGCAGGCTTACATCCTAACATGCCAATTTCTGTTAAAAGATCAAGGACATATTTCCTTTAAGAAGATCTTGCAACTTCAATACCAAGGAAATATTTCAAAGGACCAAGATCTTTAAATTCAAACTCTTTGGCTAGATTCGCTTTGAGATTAACTATCTCTTCTCTATGATCCCCTGTCACCACAATGTCATCAACATAAACAATAAGAATGGTAGTCTTACCTTTTATCTGTTTGACAAATAGAGTATGATCTGCTCAACTCTGCTTGTACCCAAATCTTATCATTGCTTTGTGGAATCTACCAAACCAGGTTCTGGGAGATTGCTTCAAACCATATAAAGCCTTTCGCACACCTTACCCTTGGTGACAGATAAAGCAAAATCAGAGGGTATTTTCATGTATACTTCCTCCTCCAAGTCACTACGAAGGAACGCATTTTTCACATCCAATTGCTACATATCTCAGCCAAAATTTGTTGCACATGTGATTATGGTACGAACATAGTTCATCTTTGCCACAGGAGAAAATGTCTCTTGGTAATCAATTCCATGAGTTTAAGTATACCCTTTTGCAACTAGCCTGACTTTGAGTCGCTCAACTGTTCCATCTGGCTTCTGTTTGAATGTATATACCCATTTGCAATCAACTGGGTTTTTCCCGTAAGAAAGATTATTCATCTCTTCTATCATAGTCTGTTTTCAATTTTCATCACTAATTGCTTCTCTCCATCCCTGAGGTACATATATTGAAGACATGGAAGAAACAAAGGAGTGGTAGGATGCAAATAATTTATCATAGGCTAAGAAATTAGAGATAGGATGCTGAGTACATGCTCTAACCCTTTTTCTAAGAGCAATATGAATGTTAGTATCATCAGAAGAATAAGTAGGATTAGGATTCTCACCATTAGCATTATCAAGGCTAGTTTCTGAGCATGGTTGGTGTAGTGGTGCAGAAATGGTGACCTTATTCTTGCCTCTTCGAACATAGGTTCTCAACTCAGGCTCATGCTGTAACACCCCTTGTAGAATTATCAGAAACAATAACAGGAACATGAGAAGATGGTATAGTAACAGGAACATGAGAAGATGGTATAGTAGAACTTGTAATGCCAACCTCAGGTGGAAGCTTCTCCTCATCAATAACATCCTCCCCCTGAGGAGAAGGTGAAGAAGAACAAAGCGGTTTCAATTCCCAAAAAGTTACATTCCGAGTGACAAATACTTTGTGTGACGGAGGATGATAACATTTATAACCTTTTTGGGTTGGAGAATAACCAATGAAAACACACCGAAGAGACTTGATCTAATTTTCCCCGAGTGGGAGATTTATCATGAACATAATACACATAACCAAAAACTCGAGGTGAAGGACTTGTCGTGTGTTGGAGAAAAGAGATTGGACTTTTGTTCCCAAGAATTCTAGAAGGAAGTCGATTTATTAGAAATGCAACAGTCAGAACATCTCCCCATAAAAATTTAGGGGTGTTCATAGTGAACATAATAGTGCGGCCTACCTCTAGTAAGTGTCGATTCTTTCTTTCCGCTACTCCATTTTGTTTTGGAGTTTTGACACAGGAGGTTTGAAGAATAATGCCATGCTGAGAGAGATAAGATGCAAAAACATTATTGTTACTATATTTACGACCATTATCACTATGGAGAATCTTGACTTTAGCTTCAAATTGGGTTTGAATCATTTTATGAAATTCATGGAAACAATCGAACACCTCATTTTTGGAACGAATAAGATAAATTCAAGTGACACGAAAATGGCAATCAATAAAGCTAACAAACCATCTATAACCAGAACGGGAAACGGCCCGAGAGAGTCCCCACACATTAGTATGTATAATAGCAAAAGACTCAGAATGTCGACTGTTAATAGCAGAATAAGTAGAACGTTTGTGTTTACCCAATTCACATGTTTCACACAAAAGCTGAGTTTTATTACATTCCTTAGCTAAAGATGGAAATAAAGACTAATACTGAAAAAGAAGGATGTTCCAAACGTCGATGCCATTGATGGAGAGAGGTCAGTCTGGAGTCAGAAGTAGAGTGAAGAGCTTGAGTAGGGAACATATTAGACGAGGGGACGTCTAAATAATAGAGACCACCAACTGCACTACCACTGCCAATCTTCTGCCCCGTCACCAAGTCTTGAAAAACACAATGAGATGGGAAAATGTTACTTAACAGTGTAAGGATTCAGAAAGACGTTGAACAAATAACAAATTTGCAGTAAATGAGACAATATAGAGAACAGATGATAATGTCAATGAAGGAGTACAAACTACAGAGCCTCTCCTAGAGATAGAAGAGAGGGAACCATCAGCTACGCGAACCTTGTTTTTTCCAGAACAAGGCGTGTATGAAGTAAAGAGAGTGGAGGATCTGGTCATATGCTCAGACGCACCTGTGTCAATGATCCAACCAGGGCAAGTTGATGAAACAGTAAAAGCACAAGAGTGTATACTTGACTGAGCATAATGAGAAAAAGTAGATTTGGAATAAAATTTTCGAAAAGCTGAGATTTCTTCAGGAGTGAGTGCAGTAGTAATGTCTGAAGCACTGGATGCTTGAACAGGAAGTGTTGTAGTAGTCGCATAGGCATGAGATCCACGACCACTACCAAACCATCCCCCTCGCCCTTTAGGATGTCCATGAAGCTTGAAACAACGATCCTTGGTATTGTTCTTTCTCCCACAGTAATCACATTCACGGGATTCCTTCTCAACAGGAGACTGAATGATGGAGCCAAACTTAGGATACAAAGCAACCATGGCTGATCGGTCAACAGAATTTAGAACCATCACCCGATTCTTGTTGGACTCTAGCATGAGCCTCTCGCAGTGATGGAAAAGGTGTCTGACCAATCAACTGTGCTCGAACTTGATCAAATTCTATATTTAAACCTGTCAAGAAATCCACAACTCTATCTGCACTAACAAACTTTTGATAAGCAACTGCGTCTTCTAGACATTTGACTGAAAAAATCCGGTAATGATCAAGCTCCTGCCAAAGAGTATTAATTTCTGCAAAATACTGAGCCATAGTCCTCTCCCCTTGACTTAGCTCGCGGATTCTTTTACGAATGTCATATGCCTTAGACATATCACCAGAAACAGAGAAAGTTTGAGAGAAAGCCTCCCAAAGCTCATAGGCAGTGTCTAAGAACATGTAACTACTCCGCATACTAGGTGCCATGGAATTAAAAATCTACCTTTTCACCATAGAATTATCAGATTTCCATTTTTTTTGGGCTAGACCTGGTTTCTCAGGCATAGTGGTTGTTCCATTGATGACGTGTTGCATACGATTGACCTCAATTGACATGCGGCATGCTTGAGACCATGCCAAATAGTTGGTTCCATCCAGTTTGAAGGGACTTAGAACCAATGCTGAATTAAGAGTATGGCTTCTAATAGCTTGTTGTTCCATGATACTATTATGAATTCCACTGCTAAAATCACTTTGTTCCGCTATATAACAGATAGAAAAACTATATATCCTAGGAGAATAAACCTTCCAAAAGGATATCAAAGAAAAAGTGAACTGTACTGTGAGAAAGAGTGTATGCAGGAGAAGAGTACCAATATCAAAACAACTAAAGGAAACAACAAAACCAATTGAAGGAAAACAAGTTGTAGTATCACGTCGTCAACAAAACCAGCTGAAGGAAATAAAGTCTGTAAACCTAAACCAAACACCTCAATACCACTGTAGATAGCAAGAGGGGGGAGAGACGAACATTGTGGAAAAAGCCGAGTCGTCAGACGATTGTCAGAGAAGGCACATGCATCGGCTGACAGTGGCGCGCGGCGTCTGAGCGTGTAGTGGCGGGTGTTACAGTGGGTCAGAGGTTGGAAACTCCTATGGTAGTCGCCTGACTCTGGGTAATCCAATTATGGTCTCAATTCCTTCATACAAATTCGTTCAACTAGGTTTCTGAGAAAAAATTAGAAAAGCAACGAGAATACTAAGGAAGAACTTGTCTGTTAAGGACCGTGCTCTGATATCATGATAAAACTGAATAGTTAATTATTATTGAATTGAAATTCTCTATTACATAGGTTGATATATATACACACAAGTATCCTAATTACAGTTATGGTAATTCTTAAATTACAGTAATGTGTACACCCTGATTATGGAAACTACAATCATGCAATATCTTCTAACAATTGTTTTTTGTGACTGAACTGCAGTTCGAAGGATATTCTCATGCGAGTGGTGGCCCAAAATCTTTCTCCTGAGTTAACTCTTGTCGAAAAGGTTCTTTACAACCATCAGTTCTACTTTCAGTAATATGCAGCTTATCTTTTCTGCTTACTAATTTTATGTTTTAAGCTGGGGTACAAAATTATAGAGCAATTAAAGATTCTAGAGCATTTAAAGAGTTTGATATTTTTGTATTTATAGTTGCACGTCCTTACTGAATTGTCTGATTGCTACCTGCAATTTGAATTGTATATTTTCGTGGAAATGCCGGAAAGGATTTTTAACTATTTTTTTGCTCTTTAATATGTTGATTCCGATCCTATTTGGTTGCCTTCGTAATGGTGTCATTGGTTCTGAAGCTAGGAGCTAAAATGTGTAAAAACATCTTTTACATTTTACTTGTGAAGCGGAAAAATTTATTTCTCGTTCCTCTTTTCAAATGTTTGAATTTATAGAACATTACACGCATTATTTCCTTTTGGTACAACATACTTTATACTTATCATAAGAAGAGAGGAAATAAATTATGAAGGCTGGATGAGAATGTGTGTTCTTCTATGAGAAGGCTCAAGAATATGTTCTTCAATTATGACTTTCATCCATCGACAATGCAGATAGATACATATCACTTGCTTGAAACAATGCCACATCAAGTTTGGTAGCTTGGTGGTACTCGGTTTACTTCACAACTTTAACTTCAAGGGTTTGAGTGGGTTCCAAAATTTTAAAGTTGGTCTAAAATAATTATTTAAGGGTAATGCTAGGGTCTCAAATTTTTGGTCTCAAAAATGTCTCAAATGATGTGGCATCAATACATTGGTTGGGTAAATCACTTGTGATTGGTTATGTTATAAAACAGCTTTTGTCTTAATTCAATACCACATCCTTTGAGATACATTTGAGACCAACAGTTTGAGACCCCAATCATTATCCTTTATTTTAAAGATGAGTGAGACTCTGGGTTAGCCCGCTCCATTGTTGACGGGTCATGTATTGACCTACACGCTCCACCACTTTTGCACGTCCCATTACAGAGTTGACCCTGTACAACCCACTGTGAATCTATTTGGTCTTCTACTTCCTTCTATTGTGTTTAGAGGTAGACTGCAGCCTAGAAGATACTATTTTTTCAAGTTGCATTAGCTTAGCATGACCCTATTTGCACTTCTTCTTTCTCTAGGTAATGCCGTCGAACACCCGCCAATATTCCCACTTCATGAGTTGTATGTTGTTTATCAAAAGAGTAATGCGGGCAACTTTCTGCTATTAAATCAAAAATGAAAGAAAAAAAATTGGGGTATTATGACTCTCATCCATCAAGAAGGCATGTAGCTTTAAACAATGCCAAATTAAGTTCGGTAGCTTTGGGTACTAGGTAAACTTCACAACTTTAAGGTAAAGGGTTTATGATTTGGGTTCCAAAATTTTAAAGTTGGTCTGACATAATTATTGTAAAGAGGAGTGTGAGATAAATTGAGTTAACCTGCTCCATTGTCGACTAGCCATGTATTGAGCCACCCACTCTTGCATGTCCCACTAGAGAGTTGCCCCTGTACGACCCGGAACCCATTCTTTTCTTCCCAGACCCTCAATTCATTTTGTCTATCTTTTCCCTTGTAGTGGGTTTACACTGCACAGCCTTAGAAGATATCAAAATTTCAAGTTGCATTAACTTAGCATGACCTCCTTTGCACTTCTTCTTTCTCTAGGTAATGACGCCGAACCCTGAATATGCTACATTAGATACTTCAATCCTTGAGGCACTGCATATAATGCATGACGGAAAATTCTTACATCTTCCTGTTGTAGACAGAGGTAAGCTCTCATATTTCTATTGAAGAACACAATTTAAAAGTCAAATTCTTAACAGCATAATTATGGCAGAAGGATGCATTGCTGCATGTGTGGATGTTTTGCAGATAACTCATGCTGCAATTTCCATGGTAAGAAGCCTTAAATTCAATGCTGTAATTTGTATAATTCTAACATGTACTTTGTTGATTGGATTGTTGTTTGTTGGAATTCTGTAAATTCAAAGACGAATATACTGAACTAAAAGTTAGGGACTGTATGTATGGTACAATGTTAAAAGGGACTGCAAGTAGTATGGTATGTCATGGTATTTAGGTAAAAGTAAAATGATAAACCTAAGTCCCAAGGTCAGTGTCTGAAGCATCACGTATGAATACCAAAATGTTGAGTGAGTGAGTATTGAGGTATTGGTATTTGTTTAATGTATAATTGTTGCTTCTTTCTTTATACGAAGTTTATAAGAATTCCCAATTCCAAACGATTAAAACAAAAGCTGCAAGGATAATATTTCTCTTCTTATTGATCAATAAAATTGGAATGTAAGATAAGGGGATGAAGAAAGAGAGTTGGGACAGAAAGGGAGTTTTGGCGCGATTTTGTATCGAGATATGCATAGGGAAGAGGGCAGCCCTGTTCAAAGGTGGTTGTACTAGTTTATAGTTTAGAAGGATTTCTCATCATCTGCCTCATGCTGTAATTTCTCTTTTCTAATAAAATGTTCCTCTCTCTCTCTCTCTATATAGATATATATATATAAGGAAATCTAATTCTTGTTGGCATCAGGTAATATAAAGTAAGTTTGGTCTTCAGCGTAACAGGTGAGATGTTAATTCCTGTCATCATTTGTCACCCACTCTTGCCTGGGAAATTCATCTGGGTTCCCTCTTTTCATTCTCTAGCTCATCTTTGAGTAGGGGATAATTACATCCAGATTTAGGAAGATGTGTGGGTGGTTGATGTTTCTGTTTTGGTGGATTTTTCCACACCTCTTATATCCTACTTCGGTCACAGTGGTCCTGTTTCTAGCTTAATTGGTAGGGTTGTGGATTCCATTTCTTGAAATACTCTTTTCTTCTGAAATTAGAATGATTGAGGCTGATGAGGTGTCTGCTCTTGTTCCTTGTTTCACATGGTCCCTAGGCCCCTCTAATCTTCTCTTGTTGGTCTTTATTTTTTTTTGGTTCCTTGGTCATCTCTTCAGTTTCCTTTGCACTTGTTCATTTTTAATGTGATGGTTCCTCTAGTTCTCTGTAGGCTTAATGCAAATCCAGTATCATATGCAATGAAACTTGCAAATCCTTATCAGATGTTTGGGTGGTGCTTGTGATGTGTATGAAGGAGAGGTACTCATTCTCATTCCAGTCCATTGTTCCATAGTATTGTGGAGAGAGCGGAGGAGCTTCTTTTCAGCAGATTTTGGGGGGTTTTGGAAGGGAAAGGACAAGGAGACTCAAAAAGGAGATGTGTATTCCACGACTCCACGTGTTAAATCCGGGCCGGATACACCTAATAAAATTGGATAACTTACTGGGGATGGAGGTAGGAATAGAGAAACACAGCTCTCTCCCATAAATCCCCACAGAAGTCTTCCTCCTCCTCAATAACTGCTAAAGGAATGTAAACCACCAAATAATGTGATATACACTGATTTGTAATGATTTCTACCTTTACCTCCCTTACGTGTTACTTCTGTTAATTTTCTCTTATCATACTCAATTACTCATGTTATGGTACACCATTTTCTTCTCCACCAGCAGAACTTACTTGACTAGTTAAAATATTAGTACTTCCTCTGTTCCACTTTGAGTGTCATGGTTCAAAATTTGTGGCGTAGATTTTAAGACATTCAAGAAACACTATTTTTAAAATTATTCTTTATCATCTAAAATGCAATTTTAAACAAGAAAAACATATAGAATGTTATATCTATATGTTTCTACGACACATCTTAAATTCCGTGCCACAAACATGGTTATGAGCCATGACATTCAAAGTGGAATGGAGTATATCTTAGTGTCTTAGTTGGGTAAACGGAAATTTTTATTTTTTGCAAATGAGAATAATTTATGTAAGATTTACCTGTAGAACTATTGTTTTACACCATCCAATAGCGATATGCCACATAGGTAGTTTAGGAGAAATTTAAGGAGTTTGAATTCTATTAAGAAATCCCGTATGATTAATTAACAGTTTTACCATGATAAATGGTAGTTAGTAGTTACAATCAGTCAATTCAATTCAAAGTCCTTAAATTTCTCCTAAACTACCTATGTGACATATTGCTATTGGATGGTGTAAAACAATAGTTCTACAGGCAAACCTTCTATAATTTATTCTCTTTTAAAATTTGGATACACATCCATGAGTGTCCATACAGCGTCAATGTTGGACATGTGTTGACACGAACATGTTGAGCTTGTGGGAGTGTCCCTGCTTCTTAATGATTGATATGTTTGTACTAGTACCATGTCAATATATGCTTCAGCTAACGCCTACAGGAAGAAATATCCAACATCTTGTACTGTGTAAATAAACTCTCTTTTTTATTTTTATTTGAAAAAGCAAAAAAGATGCTGCTGGGGAACTGAGCATGGTGTGTGTGTGTATATATATATATATATATATATTTTTTTAAGGTTGAAAATAGCTCTGGTGCTGTTAATGACGTGGCAAACACAGTGATGCAAAAGTTCTGGGATTCAGCACTTAGCCTAGAACCACCAGATGATTATGACACTCAAAGGTATACCATTTCTTCCTTAAATATGTATGTTGGTGTAGTTGTATAAGTTAACAACTAACCCTGTACAGTCTTGTCTATAGTGAAATGTCGATGTCTGGATTAAACACATTAGATGGATCAGAACCTGCGAAGTCAACATATCCATCTCTTGGTCTTGGTAATTCGTTTGCCTTTAAAGTTGAGGACCTTAAGGGACGGTTACATCGATTTAATTTTGGTGAGTTATTTTATTTATTTATAGGGAACACCATATGACGTTCTTTGAATCAAATTCTTTGTTCACCCCTCTCCCTTATATATACATATATATAGACACACACATATATATATATATATTCTTCAGTATAGCCCACGGTTTGATAGTTAGTATCAAGAGTACAACAGAAAGTAATAAAATGGTACTGAAGACTAGTGAGAATCCTTACCTCCCTCCCCAAGAGGATATTTTTTTTGGACAATCTTTTTCCAATATGAAACTTTATAGACTAAATTTATTGTTTGATAAAAAATAAGTAAAAGTGTGTCCTATATGCAAACATTAATATTTACTGGAAGGAGTCTGCTGTTGTATTTCTTTCCTATTATTTACTTTTTTGTGTATACACAAGAGCGCATTCGCATACACTTGTGTGTGTGTGTGTGTGTGTCTGTGTGTATATATACCGCTATTAGAAAGAGAAAATAGAGACGGGGTTTGTAAAAAGCAGAACGTTTTATGTGAGGAAGGTGATCATTAGAAACAACAATGGTGGTGTTGGTCATACGCTGAAGGTAGATTTCTGTGCATATGATTGGTTGCACAACAGTTTCAGAAGGGAAGAGAGAGAGAGAGAGAGAGAGAGAGAGTTGAAGGTGGTGCTAAGAAGGATAGCAGTGATGCTGGTGGTAGTCTTGCAAACATTAACTGAATGCTTTCGTTTCGTTTATTCTTAGGCACCTAAGGCTGTTATGGTTACATGGTGATGTGCTTAGGTGGTTGTAGTTCCTTAAATAGGATGCACCAGAATTTTTGACTGATACCAGTTATTTTATCCACTGTTGTTTGGTGGTGGTAGTGAAATACTTGTTTTGGCGGTAGAGGTTGTAAGCTACAGCTACAGCTTATGGAAGTGGTTAGTTGGTAATAGCAGTATTTTCTTATGGTAATTTTTCTTTCACAAACAACCTCTTTATATGTATAATATAAGACTGTTCTGTTTGATCTTCTTTCTCTTATATGCACACACATGCTCAACGTGTTCATTTTTTTCCCCAATCTTCAGGGACAGAAAATTTGGATGAGCTTGTTTCTGCTGTTATGCGAAGGATAGGCACTGCTAATGATCAAAACCGCCCTCAGCTTTTGGTGAGTGAGATGTTTATGAACATGATGTACTTTTGTTTCGAACAAAACTTCTTGATCTGATTTCTATATGTACTGCAGTATGAAGATGATGAAGGTGATAAAGTTCTGCTTACTACGGATGGTGATCTTGCCATTGCTGTTGGCCATGCCAGATCTGTGGGTCTAAAGGTGACGAAGGATCTGCTTACTACAGATAATTTATGTGTGCACATTGTGATATTATGCTTTATATCTTTACTATGTTGTAACTCTTTAGAACTTGTCTATCAATATGAAGTGTTGTCATACTACACTTAAATTTGAACTGCATAAGTGGTCAAATGACACTTGTCAGAACTCAAAAGTATCACTGCAATATGTCATTACCTGGCTTCTTTGTGGTCTTCAGTGCTGGGTGTTTTTGGTGGGGTTTTGTGTTCAGATTAGCAAGAGGGAGTGGGAGGGCTACCCTCTTCTAAGGGCCTTGTATTTTTCTGCCTTTCTAGTTAAGTGGATTTTTTGTTTTCTGCTTATAATTTTGTATTCTCTCTCTCTCTCTCTCTCTCTCTCTCCCCTATAAAATCTTCTTTTCTATGAAATATGTTGAAGCCTTGTGATTATTTTTTAGACATGTCTTGTGTCTAACTAAATAAGTCCTTAAATAAGCATATTAAAGCATAATAGAGCATCCAATCTATTTAAGACTTGTGTTTGTCATTCTTGAAGGGTCAGCAAAGCCTAAAAGTGGTCTGATATTCCACATTGGTTATCTGCCTGGACAAGAGCTTGTCTTATACTTGTCTAGCATCTCCAGAGCGCCCACTTGCTTAGTTATTTTGGAGCGACAGTAATCTCATTAGATAGGAGTACGTTTTGTTTTCTTTGTTTTGGCTAAGCTTGGGATATGCCTCCTAACCCTTTCATATGGTATTAGAGCGTACTCGGATTTTCAACCTTTTCGTTCAAACTTGCCCACTGATAGTGGGAGTCAATCAATGGGGGGTCATAATAGGTTGATTTAGTAGATTTCACTCCAAGGGCGTCAGTGATAAAGCAGGTTGGCCCTTTGAGATCCTAACCATGGTCTACTGAGAAGGATTTGGGCATTTATGGCATAGGATTTTGTGAGAATCTAATTAGTAGCACTTTTGAGCGAGTCTAGTCCCTGAGCAGGCGTGGTTTACCGACTTGTATCAGTGATGTTGAGGATTTTCATACACATCCTTGTCAATTTTTTTTTTTAACATCTTGTTACTTTATTGATACTGGGGTATTTATTATTTTTGAGAACTCAAGGAATTTTGATTAATTGATTTTTTTGTAACTTTCTTTAAAGAGTGTTGCTATATATGATACATGGATAGGGATTGGAGGGTGTAAGAAGGGATCCACATATTACTATATTATTGTGGTTTATAGTTCTACGTTAAATGCAATCCACATTCGACATAAAATAGTAGACTTTAGTTCATTCTCTTTATTTAAATAAACTTTTATGGAGAAATACTGCAAATAATTTTGGTGAAAAAGATGCTTGAATTTATCTACTGTAGTATTTTTTAAGTTGCCTTCTAATTTCCTTGATCTTTTGCAGGTGTTGAGGTTGCATCTAGACTACTCCGAGTTAAGCCAACAGAAAACCGAATCACAATCACAATCTGGCACAGCCACCACTCAAACTACAGAAGAGAAAAGACGACGGATATCTCTCCAGTCTGGGGTTTTGGCCTGTGCAGTGGTTTTGACGGGCATCAGCTTGTTGGTTTATTTAAAGCGCTCGAAGCAGTAAGGAAGTGGATTAACATTAAAGCTAAAGTCCTAATCGACTTCTAAAGATGTTTTTGGAAGGCCTTTTCTAAGACTTTTGGCAATCATAACTGAAGAAATGGAAATGTTTCATCATAATGAAATTATTGGGAGAACAAAGCAACTAAATGTGGAGAATGCAGGATAATATAAAGGGAGGGGAGAAAAAGAGAGGGGGACTGTAATTATTAAATGGCATATAAATCTGGAGTGTTTATTCCAGTAATACGTTTTTGTGATAGTTCTCCTGTTTATTTTGTTGATGGAATGCCATAAATTTAGGGAAATGATATTTTCACTTGTTTTTTTTTTTCCTACAAGGTTAGCTCTCACGTGTATGGGACTCACTCCCGTCTTATGTAAGAGGGAACATTGTTGAAATATCAAAAATATATGTGAAAATAGTATTTCTTTAAATTTAAAATTTTCCTAATGGTAATAATAAAATAGACTTGTTTTTTATTTTATTTTATTTTTAAAACTGATAATCTTCTATAATATTTAGGTAGCATATGTAGAAGTTTGAATTGATTTTACTTTATTTCACCCTATAATTATATTTCGACTCTCTTCTTTTTTATTTAATATTTGTTGGAATATGTCTTATTTCCTAGAGAATTTGATTGATTATCAACAGTTAAACTAGGCCTTTGAAAATAGTCTGAATAGTACGAAAATGAATATCAAATATAAGCGTATATATACAGAATATGAGAGAATTAAGAAGGAAATTTACACTAATATATTTTATCTTCATTTAGAATTTCCGTTTGTTGCAATTTAATTTTGTCATTGGTTATAAAATTTGTCAACATATAAATTATTTTTTTATTAAAAAATTATGGAAAATGACGTACATGTCAATTAATATGTGATGATTCATGTATGTCAATAAATATGTGATGATTCATGTATGTACATATGTTGCAATTATAATTCGACTGAATTTTTTTATAATACATAACAATACTCAAAATTTATTTAGAATACTAATCCAAATAGAATTCTAAAATCAAAACTATAATAATATTTTAATTTAATTTAATGTCAAGACAATGAATAAGTTATCTGCAAAACCTTAGATTAGTAGTTGCACACGTAAAAGTAACAATGTGACTAATATACCTTCAATAAATAAGGAATCATTTCATACTTTTTCATTTGCCTAATTTGCCCTTAAGTCTACTATACATTATAACTGTTAAGAATTGTTAAGTCATGCATATTTAAATTTGATGATGTGATTATAATGTATAATTGTTCAGTAGTTTTGTAAAGTCCTTATCTGATATATGTGTACAGAACTTAGAAATAGAACGATCAAACTTGTTAGATTGATCATTTGAGTTGATTAAATGAATATGTAATAGGATTAAATCAATCGTAGAGTATTGTTAAACGATCGCAGAATTACTCTACCTGTTCGAAGTGTTAATATTGTTTGTAGAGCAATCTAAGGGTACGTAGAGCATCAACTGGGTAATCATAACAAAGAGATAATGAAGTCTTCAGTTAGTTCGTAGAGCGGTTTGCAGAATCGTAAAACTGCTGAAGTATTCGCAGTACGAAAAGAAGTTCGTAGAGTCTGGTCAAGCAGATCGTAGAGCAGAAGATCGTAAAGCTCAAGTTGTAGAGCAGAACGTAAAGCTCAGACTCTACATTCCTCACAACTCAACTATTGACTCATTTCGTAGAGAATATCAGAAATATCATACGATTGGCAATTTCAGAGAGTTTAAGAGCGAAGATTTCAAGATGTTACTCACCATTTTCAAATTCAGATAAGAAGATCAGAGAGTGGTTTGTCTAAACCGCTAGATTGAAGATGTGACACCACTAACATATAGTAGGTGAGATTGCAGTCTAATGTGACTTGTCAAAGCCAAAAGCAACTCTAGTATCTACCCTATAAGTCAACATTAGAGAACATCCTGGAGCATAGCATTAAATGCACCAATGAGAACTCTCCAATGGGTTGATTTTCAGAAGTCTATGAAGGAGTACAAGGATTCAAATCCAAGTATGTATCATCAAGAAAGAAGCTGAAACTCTGCCAAATCTAATAAAGCTTTACTCTACAAAACTGAATATCTTATTCAAGCTGCTAAGTACCAGAAAGGATTAAGCCTATTGCAAAGCTTAACAACACCTAACACTATTATCATTTCAGTGTGATTCGATTGTTTTAGTGATTTTTATCCAAGTCTAAGTGACTTGAAGAGGTCTAAGTGACCTTGCCGAGACTAAGTGACTCGAAGGAAACTAAGTGGTTCAGTTGTAATGGATCTTAGTGATCTGGTCATAGTGACCCCATCCTTAGTGGATTTCCTACTTTTTGAAGTAGAAGAGTACTGGACTATGAGTTGTTTGTACTCCGAACCACTTAAAAATATCTTGTGGCGTTTACTTTCAGTCAAATATTTATATATTTATTATATTTGTGAAGTGAATAACATCCATAGAACAAAATTTAGAACTGTGATTTCATTAAATCTTTAAGGGGAGTTTTCAAACTAATATTCCGTTGTGCTAAGATTAATTATCTGGTAATTAATCTTTAAATAAGCAAAAGTTTTAAATATTTATTCAACCCCCCTTCTAGATTTTTATCGTGCCACCAGGAAAAAACAATAACTATAAAACAATATATACTTATTGTTATAGAACTTTAGCAAAAGTTAGGTGGACACTCAAGTTCTTGCAACTTTGGGAGAGAAAGACAAAGAAGTAAGAGAAAGCAAATAATAAGAGATCAAAAAACTTGTCATTCTTCCTTTGTTAAGCTGCCTTTTATAGGCAATAAAAGTGAATTACAAATCAAATAGTCCCATTAGTTTGAATGTTTAAGAAATTATAGCCCTTTAGTTTGAAATCTATTAGGAAATCATATTATAACACTCCCCCTTCATTTCCTAGGATAGAAGATTATGTCTCGTTAAAAACTTTGATAGGAAATCCCAGTGGAAAAAAACTTAGCGAAGAAAAAAAAAGTACATATCTTTTACATAAAAAAATTATACTTTAATTGACCGCCTCATTAAAACCTTGTCAGGAGAAACCAATTGGGATAAAAACCATGACTAAGAAAAAAGAGTATAGTCTCCCCCTCAATGTTGTGATAAATCTCTCAATCGACGCATTCTGATCTTTTTTTGAAGTTTTACAAACGTTGCATTTGGTAGTGACTTTGTGAATAAATCGGCTAGATTATCACATGATCGAATTTGATGCTCATTTATATCACCCTTCTTTTGCAGCTCATGTGTGTAGAAGAATTTAGGTGAAATGTGTTTTGTTCTATCTCCCTTGATGTATCATCCTATAAGTTGAGCAATGCATGCAACGTTATCCTCATACAAAATTGTCAGAATATATTTGATTAATGGTAATCTGCATGACTCTGGGATATGCTGAACAATTGACCTCAACCAAACACACTCTCGACTTGCTTCATGTATTGCGAGAATCTCTGAGTGATTTGAAGATGTAGCTGTTATCGTTTGCTTTATAGATTTCCAGGATATAGCTGTGCTACAATATGTAAATACATAACCTGTTTCTGATCTCCCACTGTGTGGATCTAATAAATATACTGCATCGGCATATCCAACCAATTGCGATGTTGAATCTCTTGGATAAAATGATCCAAGATCTATACTTTCACGGAGGTATCTCAAAATATGTTTGATCCCATCCCAATGCCTCTTAGTTGGAGAAGAACTGTATCTTGCCAACAAGTTGACATCAAAAGTAATATCGGGACGTGTACAGTTTGCAAGATACATAAGAGCGCCTATTGTACTTAGGTATGGAACTTCAAGTCCAAAAACTTCTTCCCCACTTTTTAGAGATTGAAATGGATCTTTATCAACTTTTAGAGATTGGATAACCATCGGGGTAGTCAAAGTGTGACCTTTGTCCATATGAAAACAACTAAGAATCTTTTCAGTATATATGGATTGATGAATAAAAATTCCAGATGCTAAATGTTCCACTTATATTCCTGTCTTTCCAAGATTTTTCAGTTCAAATTCATCTTTTAAATAAGTAGCAGTTCTTATTAGTTCTTCAAGAGTACCTACAAGATTTAAATCATCCACACATACAATGATGGTAAATTCACTTTGTGTTTTCTTAATAAAAACACATGGACATACTTGCTTATCTGTATATCCGTCTTTTATTAAATAATCACTAAGTCAATTATACCACATACGACCTGACTGTTTCAACCCATATAATGAGCGTTTCACCTTGATTGAATATATGTGATGGAATCTTTGTGATTCAACCATTTTCAATCATTCCGAAATTCTCATGTAGATCTTATTGTCAAGTGAGCCATTTAGGTATGCTACTACAACATCCATCAAACGTGTTTCCAAACCTCCCATGATTGCCATACCTAGCAGAAAGCGAAAAATGACTCCATCCATTACTAGAGATTATGTATCTTGATAATCAATATCAGACCTTTGTGAAAACCCTTGCTCTACAAGTCGGGCTTTGTAAATCACAATTTTATTTTTCTCATTTCGCTTTCGTACAAATACCCATTTGTTTCCAATCGGGATTACACCTAACGGTGTTTGGTCTACTGGTCAAAATACTTTTCTTTTCAATAATGATTGTAGCTCAGTTTGAATAACATCTTTCTATTTTGATCAATCTTTTCTTTCTAGTATTCTTCCACATTTTGTGGTTCAGGATCCATGTCAGGAATTAAACTAATTTTTGATGCTATAACGAAAGCAAATATATCATCAATTATGATTGTGCTTCGATCCCATATTTTTTCATCATGTACATAATATATTGAGTTCTCTTGGTGTTCATCTCTTATCCCTTCAGTGAGATTTTGTACCTCTTCTGAGGGTATTCCCACTTTTGGAATAAGTGTTACTTCTGAAGGAGTATTACTTCTGGAATTCCCTTATTTGCCTTTTGTTTTCGTGGTACAATGTCTTTTGCACCAACCGGTCTTCCACACTTCTGGTGTGGTTTAGATTCTTCTATTACTTTATTTGTCAGTTCTTTAGGAACTAATTTATTGATAGATATTTCTATCCTCGCTGGAGTATTCACTGCAGGTGTATGTGACTTTATCATATTTAGCATCATTAAATGCATCTGGTATTTGATTTGTAATATTTTGTAAATAAAGAATTTTTTGAACTTCAAATTCACATTGTCATATGCGAGGATCAAGTGAATTTAATTCTGACACGTTCCATAATATTTGTGACGCCCCCAAATCCAGGTCCCTAGAACCTCGGACCTGGTACGTTACGGAACTTCATCATCATACATATTCTTTAACTAACGCGAAAAATATAAACATAAATTATTTATTTAACATGATTCTATAACATTCCCCAAGGTCTAATAACCTTAACTGAATACATACCTTAAGTAATTTAAAAGGTTCACATATATAATTTACATCGGATAACTAATAGTTATAGATGCATAATAATCTACTCTTCTAGTTTGCCTTTGCCTCTGTCTTACTTCGAGCCTTCGTCTTAATCTGAAATTTGTTATCATGATATAGCAAGGGTGAACAACTAATTGTTAGAGTTTATGCCCTAGAGGCCAATTCTTTGATGTAATTGCTTAACATTTTTGATATTATATTTGATTGAATAAATAAATTATTTTATTATGGTTTTATATACTGCGTTATATAAATGTTAACATAATAAAAGTCCTTAGAATAGTGAAACAAATTATATGGCTTCAAGTATGTGACTTGAACATGAGATCATATAATTACAATTAGTATCATTATTCTTAAATGTCCCTAGTCGAGTGTCATTGTTAATGGGACACTAATGATACATTGAGACTAGTATGTGGATTGACTGATGGCCAAATCTGATTGATCATAAATATATGAGATATTGAGTCAATGCATAGGTACATGTTAGAGAACAATGCACTGGACAGACCCACCATGAGAATTCTACGTGGAGCATTATGAAAAATGTCATAAGCAATTCTCATAGTGACAATGATGTAATGATCCTCCGACCTGAAATCACTATATTACTACACGGGAATTTATGTACTTTGATATCATCAAAGGTCACCTTTAATAGGGTGGACAATAAAGGTGATTATTGGGTACATCATGAATCGTGTGAGTAATATGAGTGATCTAGATGGAATTTAACCCTCCTATATATTAGGGGTGATATCCATAGGCCTCTGATTGAGTAGGACTATGAAATGCATGGCCATGTTCAAATAGTGATTTGTTTCATATAGTCTACTCATTGATCAAGAAAACTCAGATTAAATTATGAAGAGTATGACACATTCTATGACTCAAGTTTAATCTAGGATGTCAAGGTTAAAAGGATTAAATTACATTGAAACATTGGTTACGAAAAGGTTGCATCGAATCACCGATCTTATTATTATTTGGGTAGCAGTGATGCATTACTAGATGCCGCTCACTGTTTATAATTTTATAATATGATTTTAAAATTATTGTCAACGTAATAATAACCTATAGGGTCACACACTTAGAATGTAATTAAAAGAGAATTAATTTAAATTGTAAGAATTTAAATATGTCAATATGATTGATAGTATTTAAATTACGAATTTAAATTAATAGGATAATTTACATATATGTATATTAGTTAAGTAAGACTTAATTAAGATATAATATATATAAATTCATATTTTACTTTTCTAATTGAATTAGGTTTTGGATAATTCCTTTAACTTCTATATATATATATATATATGAACCCTAGCCGCTCTTAGAGAGAGACTAGAGAGAAAAAACGCGAGAAAGTCCAGATCCTTGGCGGCTAGTGCAGTTCTCTTCACTACAGATCGTGTGACGATTCGCGGGGCGTTCGTGTGGATACCGTAGAGACGTAGTTCCTTTAGATTGCGTTGAAGATTCGAAGCTGTTCCAGAATTTCGATCGTCTCCATTCAAGCTTGGATAATTGGTAAAATAAATCTAAACCTCTGAATTAATATGTTTTCGCATGGATCCTGTTTTAGGATTTCGAAAATTTTAATTTCCGCTGCGTTTATGTGCCGAAATCCCAACACTAATTTGCCCAGCAAGTTTAAATATAATGAAGATATATCATGATTAAAAGAAAGAATAAGCTTTCAAGTTTTCAACAATATAATAATTGTGAAAGAGCATGAATCAAAATATCAATAATTGAATGACTGAATCAATAATGTTTAATGTCAACAAAGACCATGAACAACTTTAACTGAACCTTATTGTAATGAAGGTGATCAGTCTTTTATACCTGATGAACATATGCAACATGCACTAAGTACGAATCAATAATCAGTATAGATGTGAATAATCAACAATAATTATTCACTAACATACTTTGAAAATATAACTCAAGTTTGAGTTAGAGAACTTGCCTGTACCGTCGATTACTGCTACGCAATCTAATTTAATCTCTTTATTAAAAAGACCTATTAGTTATAAGATTGATCTTTCAATTAGCATAACATACCTTATCCCATAATACTATTGCTTTCTAAGTAAACTATCTAACACTTAACCGCATAGTCAAATATTAGACAACCTTAACACCATATATATACACAAGTCTAACCCTAGCACACATCTAGTCTTTAATAGTATTCAATATAGTATACTGAGTGGTTTTCCACAAACAACCAACAAATTAGTTTTCGTCTCGTCTACACTATTTTCACAGCGAGTTAGATCGGTTGCTAATTCGTATATACCTCCGCTCCCTAAAGGAATCGTTTAGCCCAGCTACTATACATCAACCATTAAAGAGTACGACTACACTACCTTAGACTTAACACTTACAAGTTTTTATTATAACTCAGAAAGTTATTTCAGCAAACTGAATACATTATTTCAGCAAGCCGAAACCAAACTGTCTCCCTTCCTAACATTTTCAGTTTCTATTTTAGCAACCTGAATTGTTCAATTCAGCAAGCTGAAATACCCTTATCACAAAAATACCAAATCATCTTATTATTTTCCTATCCTTAGGCCACACATATATACATATATTTATACACAAAAATAATTTTTTTGAAAATTTTCAATTCCCTTTAGTATTTTTCAAAAATTCATTTTTAGTTCGTAGCTTAAGAAATTAGTTACATCATGCTTAACTCCAAAAATTTCCAACTCTTGGTAAAATCTTACACGTATTAACATGAACTTTCAGTTTAAATTTCGTGGCCATCGGAGTTATAGAACTCCGGTTATAGAGATTTTCGTCGGAAAAACCCAAATATTAAAATGACCATAACTTGGTCAATTTATGTCGGAATAAGCTCATTTTTGGACAAGAGCTGCTTTATATCATATATTTTCATGTCCCAAAAGATTAGAATTTATTTCAATAAATAAGTTGTCAAAACTGCCCCTGACAGTTGTGGCAGAATGCTTTTTGCTCTTTTTTAGATTTTGACTCCTTTGTTAAAAACAGTCCACCCAGAAATCTACAAGTAATTTTTTAGTGATTCCAGTTGGATCTGTTAGAAGACTCATAGATCTAACTCCAGAAATTGACTACACTCAAAAATTCAAAACAGAATGAGAAATATGATAGTTTGAATTTCATACTTCGTTTTATCAAAAATTTGATTTTCAATCTTTTGTTTTTTGTAAGAAAACTTCCATATTCTCTCATAATAACCGACATAACTCATCATATTACCTACTAATACCTCATATACTCATGAATCTACCATAATCCATGCTATATTTCATCAAACAATCACTAGACACAAGATTAAACACAATCAAGGCTAAGAAAAATTAGGTTTTCTAACTTTTAAAAAATATAGTTTCTATTTCTTAGTTTAGATCTAAATTTTGATCCTCAAAAGGGTTAGATCTAAACATGAAATACTATTAAAAATATAGATCTAAGGTTTTAAACCTCAAGATCATAACTTTATAAAAATTAAAACTCAAATCAAACCAAAAAGGAAATTAGACTATATAAGTAGAAATTTTGTTATAACTTAGATTTTCCTTCCTCTTCTTCTTCTTAAGATTGATTAGGAACTTATGAAACCACAAGAACTCTCCCTCTGTCTCCTCTCTATGTGGTGGCCGAACTCTCCCCTTTTTCTCTCTTGGTTGCTTTCTTTTGTACTTTCTTTCATTCTTCTAGTTTAACTTAGGAAATAAAATAAGAACAAAATGATATATTTAGTTTATTAGTTAAAAAAAATGAATAGATATATTATATCTATCTATCCTTATCTTCCAAGTTCTTTACACTTTCTCTCGCTCATTATATAAGTTGATTCTTGCAAGTTTAACTTGAGGTGGTGGCTAAAGGAAAAAGTGACACCTAATTTAGTAGTTTAGTTTACCAACTAAAGTGGCTTCAACATTACATACCTCTCCCCTTTTCTCTCCTCTCTAATTTCGGCCACATGGCTTCTTATCCTTTCAATTTTTGTTTTATTTTATGCTTTATTTAATGACTATTATACCTTTCCTCAAGTGGGCTAAGAGTTTGGGCTTGTAATTTTTTCTTAGTTTGCTTACTAATTAAAATGGATTTGGGCTTCTATCTTCAATTAATTGTGCCATTAGTATACTAGCCCTATATATCTAATATTGGGCTATTTTAACAATTTAATTGCTCTTAAATCAAATTATCTACAAGTCCAATGCTTAAATAAATAATTGGGCTTGTTTAAATTACTTACCCTCTTTAGTTCATTAAATCTATTATCACTTAAACTAATGCTCATCATTATTGATATTTACATATTCTTATCAATCAATAATGTTAATTCATTTACATAACCCAATTAGACTTGCTTTACTTAGGTTATAAAATTACTTAATTGAGATGTATAAAATAAATCTCTTAGGGTTAGTATAAATTTTTATATACTAACATTCTCTCATATTATAACCCCTTAGGTTTTTTAATTACCCTACCTAATATATGTATTAGGTTACATAACTAAATTCTCAATTTTCTTTATATACAAAATAAATGTATACATATTATATAATATATATTTATTTCATCACATACATAATCCACATAAGTCAAAACATATTCAACTAGTGTATTAACTTAATAGCCCTAATTAGCTTAATAAGTTATAAACACTCACATAATCATACAAGATAACCTAATAGGTTAAAACATATTGCATAAATTTCTTAGATTAGGTCACTAGTATACTAGGACAATTAAATAAAGATAACCCTTGAGGTTATTTAATTCAAATACTTAATTTATATATTAAGTCACCAAACTTTATAGGTATCGTAATACCTTATCCTTAATATTCCTTCAAGTACATATAATTCCATTTCTAGGGTTTAGAAATTTTGTAACCCATATTTTCTTTATTCTCATTCAAATAGTAAACCATATAGGTTTTACCTAAAAATTTTAATTAAATTCTCAAGTTTCCATCTATGTTTTATTCTTTATCCCTTATTTTAATCATTTAAAATCTTATAAATTTTTGGGTTGTCACATTCTTCCCCCTTATAATGTTTCCGTCCCCGAAATCACTATTCACCAAAAGTACATACTACTTCCTCCTATAAGGATTTTCTCTATCATCACATTCTTCCATGACTTTTCTCTAAGGAGTTAGAAAAAAAAAACTTTTCATATCATGCTGAGGGGTCATATAGACCATGAACTTTCATTTTCAATTTTGAAAAGGTTTGAACAGAAACTCATCTGTAAACCGACATACTTACGGGCACGGTGGGTGATCAACCCGTTATACCCTGCATTGATCAATGCTACATGCTAGAACGACATTCACGTTCATCATAACCGCCTTTAGCGCATAAATATTTCTCAATTTAGGGATGTTCATACTCAGTCTGAAGTTCGAACCAAAACAATATGGTTTGGGATAAATTCTCAAAGAGATACTTGAATTTTCATAAACATTTGTCTAGCTGAATCAAATAGCTTAGACATATACTAATAATTCGAATATCAATCGAAATATGTGTCTGGCCTAATTCAATTGGCACTTGACTTGTCTTTAAAATTCTGAAAAATTATTTTATGACGTCATGATACCGCACTGTATTTACAGTCCGTTTGAGGATTTTGCCATTTTTGTGACTTTGCCATATTATATCATACCATAGTGGGCTGACGATCCTTAGATCACATCCGACACTAGGTAATACTGCATTGATGACTCCATCATTTTTATCATCTTTGCACCAGGTTCAATGATACATTAATGATATATAAAATGCATTTTGATATCTCAAATCATTTTTGTCTAGCCGAAACAATTAGCGCAGACTCTTCTTTAAATAGTTCAAAACCATTGAAAAATCAATTTTGGTGTTATCATGCCACAACAGGTAACGATGTGTTAGTGATTCGAAGCCCACTTCTACACACTTGTAACCATGTGTTGTTGATAACAAAAATTCATTTATATTTTTAAAGGCACATCAGTGCGAATTTAGCTTGATTTCAAAAATTTTGAAGTCTAGCACAGCTAGAAGATTTGGAATACCTATGGTTCCATTATCAACTCCAATTTCTCCAATGATCCATTGCTTAATAATTCTATCTATTCTATCACCATTAAAAATTAAAAATCCTCAATTCTTCATCCATAACTTTTCTATACCCCAGTATAGTTCATCAAACATACCACACGTTATGAGTTTAGGAACTTTTCACAATAATATGAGTTTATGAACTTATCCTAACAATACGTAGTTCAAGAACTAATCAAGAACTGTCCACACGCTTAGGGGTTCAAAAACATACCATACGATTATGAGTCACAAACTTACCATAAGTATGAGTTTTAAGAACTCACACCTAATCTTATATTCTCTACCTATTCGTTATACACATGAGAAAAGAATCACATTCTCAACATATATACAGCGAATAGCGCTGACACCAATATTTTAATGATTATTAATGTGATAAACTAAGTAGTCGTTAGACCAAGCACAAAACCCCCGCCCATACAAAGGTTTGTACAACTCAGCTATTATATGAGTCCTCAATTGAAATTCCACATGATCTTAAATTCTCTTTACTCAATACAAATTTCATTTAATCCGTATCCCATGATCTATAACTCTTTCCTGAGTTTTCATAGTACAACTTCATAGTACAATAGTTGTACAACAATTCTGCTATAAAGTTTTCAATCAATCGATTGATCATTTGTCCTCCTATGACCTCATCAGATCACGTTGTGATCTCTTCTTATAATCGTGTTATATTACGATTCTTTTTTATCTTATGATCGTTTTATTTTACGATCTTCTTATTTTAATGATGAATGTCCTAAATTCATCTCTTAACACTTAGCTTTATTTGAGTTTATTCCTTATCCTTATCACTGCTGTTATAGCCTAAGGTACCCCTACCTAAGGTTTATAACCTATGACTTTGATACCAACCTGTGACGCCACCAAATCCGGGTCCCTAGAACCTCGGACCTGGTACGTTACAGAACTTTATCATCATACATATACATATTCTCTAACTAACGAAGAAAATATAAACATAAATTATTTATTTCATATGATTCTATAACATTCCCAAGGTCTAATAACCTTAACTGAATACATACCTTAAGTAATTTAAAAGGTTCACATATATAATTTACATCGGATAACTAATAGTTATAGATGCATAATAATCTATTCTTGTAGTTTGCCTTTGTCTCTGTCTTACATCGAGCCTTCGTTTTAATCTGAAATTTGTTATCATGATATAGCAAGGGTGAGCAACTAATTTTCCCAGCAAGTTTAAATACAATGAAGATATATCATGATTGAAAGAAATAATAAGATTTCAAGTTTTCAACAATATAATAATTGTGAAAGAGCATGAATCAAAATATCAATAATTGAATGACTGAATCAATAATGTTTAATGTCAACAAGGACCATGAACAACTTTAACTGAACCTTATGGTAATTAAGGTGATCAGCCTTTCATACTTGATGAACATATGCAACATGCACTAAGTGCGAATCAATAATCAGTATAGATGTGAATAAACAACAATAATTATTCACTAACATGCTTTGAAAATATAACTCAAGTTTGAGTTAGAGAACTTACCTGCACCGTCGATTACTGCTACACAATCTAATTTAATCTCTTTATTGAAAAGACCTATCAGTTATAAGATTGATCTTTCAATTATCATAACATACCTTATCCCATAATACTATTGCTTTATAAGTAAACTATCTAACACTTAACCACATAGTCAAATATTAGATAACCTTAACACCATACGTATACACAAGTCTAACCCTAGCACACATCGAGTCTTTAATAGTGTTCAATATAGTATACTGAGTGGTTTCTCACAAACAACCAACAAATTAGTTTTTGTCTCGTCTACACTGTTTTTACAGCGAGTTAAATTGGTTGCTAATTCGTATATACCTCAGTTCCCTAAAGGAATCGTTTAGCCCAGCTACTATACATCAATCATTAAAGAGTACGACTGCACTACCTTAGACTTAACACTTATAAGTTCTTATTATAACTCAGTAAGTTGTTTCAACAAATTGAATACATTAATTCAGCAAGTCGAAACCAAACTGTCTTCCCTTCATAACATTTTCAGTTTTCATTTCAGCAACCTGAATTGTTTAATTCAGCAAGCTGAAATACCCTTATCATAAAAATACCAAATCATCTTATTATTTTCCCATCCTTTGGCCACACATATATATATATATTTCATACACAAAAATAATTTTTCAATTCCCTTTAGTATTTTTCAAAAATCCGTTTTTAGTTCGTAGCTTAAGAAATTAGCTAAATCATGCTTTACTCCAGAAATTTCCAACTCTTGGTGGAATCTTACACGTATTAACATGAACTTCCAGTTTAAATTTCGTGGCCATCGGAGTTATAGAACTTCGGTTATAGCGGTTTTCGTCGAAAAAACCTAAATATTGAAATGACCATAACTTTGTCAATTTAAGTCGGAATAAGCTCATTTTTGGAAGGAGCTACTTTATATCATATATTTTAATGTCCCAAAAGATTGGAATTTATTTCTATAATTAAGTTGTCGAAACTGTCCCTGACAGTTTTGGACAGAATGTTTTTTGCTCTTTTTCAGATTTTGACTCATTTACTAAAAATAGTCCACACGGAAATCTACAAGTAATTTTTTAGTGATTCAACTTAGATCTGTTAGAAGACTCATAGATCTAACTCTAAAAATTGACCACACTCAAAAATTTGAAATAGAATGAGAGATATGGTCGTTTGAATTTCATACTTTGTTTTCTCAAAAATCTAATTTTTAATTTTTTGTGTTTTGTAAGAAAACTTTCATATTATCTCATAATAACCAACATAACTCATCATATTACTTACTAATACCTCATATACTCATGGATCTACCATGATCCATGCTCTATTTCATCAAACAATCACCAAACACAAGATTAAACACAATCAAGGCTAAAAAAAATTAGGTTTTCTAACTTTTGAAAAACCTAGGTTCCATTTCTTAGTTTAGATCTAACTTTTGATCCTCAAAAGGGTTAGATCTAAACACAAAATACTATTAAAAACATAGATCTAAGGTTTTAAACCTCAAGATCATAACTTTACAAAATCAAAACTTAAATCAAACCAAAAAGGAAATTAGACTATATAAGTAGAAATCTTGTTATAACTTAGATTTTCCTTCCTCTTCTTCCTCCTAAGGTTGATTAGAAACTTATGAAACCACAAGAACTCTCCCTCTCTCTCCTCTCTATGTGGTGACGAACTCTCCCCTTTCTTTCTCTTGGTTACTTTCTTTTGTTCTTTCTTTCCTTCTTCTAGTTTAACTTAGGAAATAAAATAAGAGCAAAATGATATATTTAGTTTATTAGTTAAAAAAATGAATAGATATATTATATCTATCTATCCTTATCTTCCTAGTTCTTTACCCTTTCTCTCTCTCATTATGTAAGTTGATTCTTGCAAGTTTAACTAAAGGTGGTGGCTAAAGAAAAAAGTGACACCTAATGTAGTAGTTTACCAACTAAAGTGGCTTCATCATTACATACCTCCCCCCCTTTTCTCTCATCTCTAATTTCGGCCACATGGCTTCTTATCCTTTCAAATTTTGTTTTATTTTATGCTTTATTTAATGACTAATATACCCCTCCTCAAGTGGGCTAAGAGTTTGGGTTTTGATTAATTTCTTTTGGACTTGCAATTTTTTTTAAGTTTGCTTACTAATTAAAATGGACTTGGGCCTCCATCTACAATTAATTGTCCCAGTAGTATACTTGCCCTATATATCTAATATTGGGCTATTTTAACAATTTAATTGCTCTTAAATCAAATTATCTACAAGTTCAATGTTTAAATAAATAACTGGGCTTGTTTAAATTACTTACCCTTCTTAGTCCATTAAATCTATTATCACTTGAACTAATACTCATCATTATTGATATTTACATATTCTTATCAATCAATAATGTTAATTCATTTACATAACCCAATTAGACTTGCTTTACTTAGGTTATAAAATTACTTAATTGAGATGTATAAAATAAATCTCTTAGGGTTAGTATAGATTTTTATATACTAACATTCTCTTATGTTATAACCTTTAGGTTATTTAATTACCCTACCTACTATATGTATTAGGTTACATAACTAAATTCTCAATTTTTTTTATATACAAAATAAATGTACACACATTATATAATATATATTTATTTCATCACATACATAATCCACATAAGTCAAAACATATTCCACTAGTGTATTAACTTAATAGCCCTAATTAGCTTAATAAGTTATAAACACTCACATAATCATACAAGATAACCTAATAGGTTAAGACATATTGCATAAATCTCTTAGATTAGGTCACTAGTATATAGTTAAAATACTAGGACAATTAAATAAAGATAACCCTTGAGGTTATTTAATTCAAATACCTAATTTATATATTAGGTCACCAAACTTTATAGGTATCGTAATACCTTATTCTTAATATTTTTTCAAGTACATATAACTCCATTTCTAAGGTTTAAAAATTTTGTAACCCATATTTTCTCTATTCTCATTCAAATAGTAAACCATATATGTTTTACCTAAATTTTTTAATTAAATTCTCAAATTCCCATCTAGGTTTTATTCTTTATCCTTTATTTTAATCATTTAAAATCTTATAAATTTTTGGGTTGTCACAATATTTCAGAGGGTTTTTAATTTAAAAATTTCCTTCCTTCTAACGATGAAAATACAAATTCATCAAAATGAAAATCTGCATAACATGCAATAAAAACATCTCCAGTTAAATGCTCAAGATATCTGATAATAGAAGGAAAATCAAAATCAACATAAATTTCAATTATTCGTTGGGCTCCCGTTTTAGTCCTTTGTGGATGTTCAATTAGAACGTATACTACACTTTCAAAAACGCGAAAGTGTGATATGTTGGATTTTTGACCAAGAATTAACTGTTGAATAGAATATTTATGAAGAGTCGTTGGCCTTACTTGAATGATGGTTGCAACGTGAAGGATTGAATGACCCCAAACCGAGGTAGGTAAGTTAGCACTTAATATTAATAGATGTACAATCAGTTGAAGTTTTTTTATTAAAAATTTAGCTAAACCATTTTGTGTATGTACATGAGAAACAGAATGCTTCATGGAGACTCCAATAGTCGTACAAAAGTCATTAAAGTGATTGATAAAAATTGAGTTGCGTTATCACGTCAAATTGACTTACATTGATTAAGGAACAAATCGAACAATTAGCAGAACTGGTCGTCTATCAGCATCAGATCACCAGACTGATGATAAACCAGACCAACCAGTCTGACGCCGATCGTCCTCCCACACCAGAGATCATCCCCAAGAGGGATCACTACCAGTCTCATGAGCATGAACCTTGGGCCAACAAAATAGCTAAAGACGAGAATGTCCACACTGGTAAGAAATTCTTATTTTAGAGGAATTTCACCAACCTCAACCAGCCAATGGAGGAAATCCTCCAGATGTTAATCAACGAGGGAATGGTTGTAGACTTATTACCACCACTAAACCCTCGATCCAAAAAATTCAAGCCTGACCAAATCTGTCAATACCACTCTAATGCACCCGGCTATGATACTGAAGATTGCTGGGCACTTCGTAACCTGATTGAAAGAGATGAATTGATAAGGGGAAACAATGAAATCAAGGTGGCGCAAGGCTTGAAAGACGCACCCAAGAAAATGTCCATCCTAGACTTGGTCTTCTCATCGGTGGATCATCGCAACATTCTAGTGAAAGTACTAAAAGAAGCCCATCTGTCACATATCGTGGATGCCGAGAAATTCCGTCATGTGGTGGAACACATTTTCAATAGCAATGTGCTTTCTTTCACTGACGATGATATCCCTGCAGAAGGAACGGGCCATCGTTAGTCCCTGCACATAGCTGTGATGTCTTCTGGGTATGTGATCGGAGGTGTGCTCATAGATGGAAGATCATCCCTCACATCTATCCTTACGACACCTTGGAGGGAATGAAGATCAACCCAAACCGGATCAAAACCAGTCATGTGGTCATTCGGGCTTTCAATGGATCTCGCCGACAAGCTATGGGAGAGATAGAGCTTCCATTAGAGATTGGCCCACACACTTTCTATGTGTCCTTTCAGGTGCTCAACATCACCACTGGATACAACTTGTTGTTGGGCAGGCCATGGATCCACATGGCAGGGGCAGTGCTATCCACCCTCCATCAACAGCTCAAATACATTATCAACGGCAACCTCATTATGGTCAACGCTGAACCAGAATACCCTGTTTGTAAATAGGGAGACATTCCAGTGATTAGCCTGGATGCAGGGATTGAACCTGCAAGTTTTTAAGCCCTGAAGGTGAGTGATACTCAGTATCTACCTATCGGAGCACCAGCCTTGAAGCCTAAAGTCTCCCCTGAAGTGATGACAGTAGGCCAAGAGATGATATCTTTTGGTTTCCAACCTGGAGAAGGGTTAGGAAAGAATCAGCAAGGTATCAAGAGTCTAGTACAAATCCCGAGCCAGACTGGGAGAGCCGGATTGGGATACTCATCCAAAGCAAGCCGCAGGAACCCACAAAAACATCATAAGGTTCATGCTTCCATAATTTTTCTGCCAAACCTTACGGGTGTCGGATGGGTGAAACCCATGAGGAAGATCCCTACTGTGGTATCAGCTATGCTGTTTCCTCCAATCATACTTGTGAATGAAAGAAAAGCTTTCAAGCCTGAGGCGGATAGCGAAAAGGGAAAAGAAAAGATCCTGTACGAAGGATGAGACCCATTTGCTAACATGCGGGTTATCATAAACTACGAGGGTATGAATGATGAGATCCCAGATAGCGATAACGAGGATTAGATTCAAATTCCTAACATCAAGAAGGGAAAAGAGGGCAGTTCAAAGAAAAACCCCGGCCTTATTGTAAAGGATGTCTTAGTCATCATCTGAGAAGAGGCAGACGATCACCAATCTTTGATCCTCCCTGTTCATGAGGATCTAACCCTGGATAACTGGAGCAGTGTCCCTTGCCTCAGTCGAAAAGGGACTCAACCATTGGATATGTTTGTCTTTGCTAATGAGATGCCAACTTGTCACAGTGACTACCACTTTGATGTAGAATTGAACTTCAACTTGATGGATATTGATCAAGAGGAGGAAGATGACTATGAGGTGCCCGAGGAGATCAAAGAATGGATCGAAGATAAACCCAAGCCAAACCTCGATCAAACCTCCACTATCAACATAGGAACCTCTGAAAACATCAAAGAAATCCAGATAGGCATAAACCTCACCCAAGTCCAAAAAGTCGACCTGATAGAACTCCTAACTCAGTTCCAGGATGTGTTTGCATGGTCAGATAAAGACATGATTGGCCTGTCCACTGACATTGTCATCCATCGAATGGCCATCAAAGATGGATTTAAGCCAGTCAAGCAAAAGCTCAGGCGATTGAAACCTGAATGGAGTCTAAAAGTCAAAGAAGAAGTCGTTAAACAATTCAAACCCAGAATCATCATGGTATCAACATACCCGGAATGGCTTTCAAACATAGTTTCCGTACCTAAACCCAGAGGGAAAGTACGAGTATGCCTGGATTACCGGGATTTGAACAAAGCCTGTCTCAAGGATAATTTTCTAGTACCTTTCATCCACATCTTGATAGACAATATGGCGCAGTACGACATGTATTCCTTCGTAGATTGCTTTGCTGGTTATCATCAAATTATGGTTGCTGAAGAGGACCGGTAGAAAATAGCTTTCATCACTCCCTGGGGAACCTTCTGTTATAGACGACTATCCTTCAGCCTCATCAATGCTGGAGCCACGTATCAGCGAGCCATGGTGGCCCTGTTTCATGATATGATGCACAAGGAGATAGAGGTCTATGTGGATGACATCATCATTAAATCCCGGAGGACGGATGATCACCTAGACCATCTCAGGAAGCTGTTTAACAGGTTATGTAAGTACAACCTCAAGCTAAATCCCAATAAATGTGCTTTTGGTGTCAAATCAGGAAAGTTGCTGGGATTTCTGGTGAGTAATCGAGGCATCAAGCTAGACCCTACCAAGATCAAAGCCATCACTGAGATGCCAGTACCTCGAACGGAGAAGGAAATACGTGGGTTCCTGGGAAAGGTCAACTTTATAAGCCGATTCATTTCCCAGCTCACAGCAACCTGTGAATATTCAAGCTATTAAGGAAGAATTCCTCCACCAAATGGAATGAGGATTGCCAGAAAGCCTTCTTTGCTATCAAAAAGTAGCTGATCGAAGCACCAATATTGGTACCTCCAAGGGATGGAGTTCCATTGTTCATGTACCTGTCCGTCAATGCCAATGCAATGGGCTGCATGCTGGGACAGAAAGATGATAGTAGCAAAGAAAGAGCCATCTACTACATCAGTAAAAGATTCGGCAGTGGTGAACAGAAGTACACCCTGATTGAGAAGACATGCTGTGCATTAGCATGGGCCGTCATGAGGTTGCAACACTATTTGCATGGGCACATGACCTACCTCATTTCCCGTATGGATCCACTCAAGTACGTATTCAACAAGCCAATGTTGAATTATCGACTGTTGATCCTACAACAGTTTGACATTATCTACGTGACTCAGAAGTCAATCAAGGGTCAAGGCATCGCAGATCAATTAGCTGAAGCACCTTTAGGAGGGTTCGAGCCCCTGGAGACTTATTTCCCAGATGATGGGATCATGACAATTCAATAACTCCAGCAAGAGAATACAGTCCAACCATGGAAAATATATTTTGACGGAGCAGTAAACATAGAAGGTGCCAGAGCATGGGCAGTCCTTATCTCTGGTATAGGAGAATAATATCCTGTGGCTACCAAACTTTAATTTGGCAACACCAACAACACAGCCGAGTATGAAGGTTGTATAATGGTGTTAAAACTAGCCCAATCCATGGGTATCAAACACCTACTGGTCTTTGGAGACTGTAAATTGGTCATCAGACAAACCACTGGGGCATATCACACCAAAGAACTGCATTTGCTGCCCTATCATTGGCAGGTCATCAAAATATCCTTGGAGTTTGAAGACATAACCTTCAGCCATATTCCTCGGGGTAAGAATGACTTCGCTGATGCATTGGCAACATTGGCTTCATTAATCCTCATATACGATAGGAGTGAGATTCCCTGCATCAAATTTATAATTCAGAAAGCCCCAATATACGAGAATTACATTCGAGAAGTATCAGATGAAATGCCTCATGTCAATCAGCCTTGGTATCAAGATATCAAGGAATATCTCCGAGATGGATCTACACCCGCTGGGGAAAGCCAATCCGAGCGAAAGCGGATTCACAAAATGGCTATGAAGTTCTATCTTAGCGGAGATGCACTCTATAAAAGAGATTTTGGAATAGGCCTGTTAAGATGCCTTGACAAAGAGCAAGCCCAGAGACTGATGGATGAAATCAAAGGTGGAGTCTGTGGCCCACACATGAGCGGTCATCTGCTGGCCAAGAAGATATTAAGAACAGGACATTATTGGATCTCGCTCAAAGTTGACTGTGATGACCACGTCAAGAGATGTTATCAATGTCAAGTACATGGAAATGCCATACATGCTCCTCCAAATGAGCTACATAACATGAGTTCACCATGGCCTTTCTCCATGTGGGGAATGGATGTGATCGGTCCAGTAGAACCAAAAGCCAACAATGGTCATCGATTCATCTTCACCATGATTAACTACTTCACCAAGTGGGTTAAAGCAGCCTCTTTCCCCAAAGTCACCAAAGAGGTTATCATCGGTTTTATCAGAAAAAATGTCGTTTGTCGATATGGACAACAGGAGGTGATTGTATCAGACAATGCCAAGAATCTGAACAATCAAATGATGAAAGAACTTTGCAGTAAGTTCTACATCAAGCATTTTAACTCCGTCATCTATCGGCCCAAGATGAATGGTGCTGTCGAAGCGGCCAATAAGAACATCAAGAAGATCATGCAGAAAATGTACGCCAATCACAAAGAATGGCCTGACCTGCTGCCTCTAACTCTGTTAGCATACAGAACATCAATACACACCTCTACTGGTGCTACCCCTTATTTATTGGTCTATGGCATGGAAGCTGTCCTTCCCATAGAAGTAGAGATGGAGTCCTTGCGAGTGTTAATCGACCCTCAGATGGACGAGGATCAGTGGTTGCAAGACCGGTATCACCAACTGTCCCTGATAGATGAAAAGAGGGCTACATCCATTTTCCACGGGCAGTTATATCATCAAAGGATGGCTCGATCCTACAACAAGAAGGTCCGAATCTGGCAATTTAAAGAAAATGACTTGGTGCTGAAGAAAATCTTGGCCAATCAAGACGAAGCCAAAGGAAAGTTCACCCCAAATTGGGAAGGCACTTTCATTTTCAAGGAAGTGTTGACAGGAGGAGCTATCAGACTACAAGAGATGGACGGGAGCAAATTTCCCTAACTCACCAATTCAGACCCCGTGAAAAGGTACTATATCTGAAGCACATGCATACCCGCATCCGGGTCCTACGAATTAAATCAGGTTAGGTTTTCACTAAAAGCCGGAACTACGAATGACCTGATCTCCCTCCACCCGGGAGTACGTAGGAAGCCATTTCTGGTGCGGTTAAACCAAACAAAAAATTCAAAAACTCATCAAACCAAACTCAAAACCCCAAGGAAAATACTTTCAAACCTCTCTCACACAAACAAATTGAACTACGAATGACCTAATCTCCCTCCACCCGGGAGTACGTAGGTAGCCATTTACGGTGCGATTTGACCTTCAAGAAAAAATAAAAACCAAATAAAAACCAGTTCTAAGACACCGAAACCATATAAAGGACAAGTCCTGTCAAGATACCTTGATCAATAGGCCCCTCTGAGATTCTCTCTGACATCTCAACTGTCAGTCCATCAAGGAGAAGCTCAAGATACATCAACAACAGCGAGTCATGAGAGAAGTGGTAATCACTCAGCAATGACGATATATATCCAAACAGGGAAGTGAATCAAAAATATATTTCTCTGATATATAACACTGTTTGATATATACATAGTGTCCTGTATACGACAAAAATGGCTGATCTAGTATGTGCAGGAAAAATAAAGTTAGTCTATGGACCCAAGGATAAGCGGGCCAGCAATACCAACATGGCATCTCTCTCTGAAGATGGAGGAGCTGCTGCAAGTGTAATACCCTCAGCCTCCATACGACTCAAAATATCTACAGTCATTTGCAGTGTGGCACTGTGGTCATCAATATATGCACTCATCTCGATAACCAGACCATGAGTATAAGATCAGAGAGCAGTACTATCGATAATATGGAAATCTCGGGAAGCTATAGCCTCATCCCTCTCCACAAAAGCTGCATCCCTAGCAATCAAAGTCTCCTCAATCTCAACAAAATTTGCATCTTTGGCAGATCAGATCTCCTCCCTTTTAATTAATCCTGCATCCTGAGCGGCTCAAGCCTTATCTCTCTCTGCCAAAGCTATATCTCTGCCAGACAAGGCGGTCAACATTAGCGCTCTAGCCTGATCTCTCTTAAAGGTCATCCTAGCTAGTGAGTCTGCCAAAGCGGGAACTGTCCCGATAGGAATGATCTGCGGATCATAAACTAGTGCTGCTATCAAACCTATGAACAACTCATCCTCGATAGGAGATAGGATCCTCCATAGGCTCCTCCTCGTTTGAATCTACTATAAGAGCTAACTCGATGAATGCAGCTGATGCTATATTTGCCTCCAACTATGCCGAGTACTCTGGAGAACGACCCGGATGGCTATTGGAGAAACCCTCTCTCTGTGAGTCCAACACTCATATACTCGGATTAAATCAGCAGATGACATAGACGAAGCTGACATCCTCTAATCAATAGCCCCCTCAAACGGATGCAGGCTCTGAAACTGATCGAACTGGCCCATAACAGCCAGAGGATGGTAAGTGGTCACTCCCCTCAATCCTGCTAGGGGCAGATAGTCCATGCCAGTTGCATGGGTAATAAAGCTATATGGGGAGGCTAGCCCTGAGCATGGCAAAATTAAGAACGGATGCTCAATATCCAACAAAAATATCGACCATGTCTCTGCATCAGTACACTCCATAGGCTGAAAAGAGTAAGATGTGGCTACCTCGAGGGTGAAGCAATACCTATTAGGTCTTAAAAATCCAATCGGTCGGATGTGGGACATAAGCCATACATACAGCAAGACCGAACTACCTCTGAAGAACCCCTCCGGGTGGGTAATACAATGAGTAGCTGACCACAGCATCTCAGCCAATATCATCGGTATGATAGTGCTACCTTGTCTAAGGGCCCTAACCACGACTATCAACCCCACATCCAAATGGTCCAAGCAGAGCGACATGTAAATATAGGACACTATGCACAACAACAACATGTCTACCCTAGCCAAATGCCAAGCCTCTGCCGAGACGATAAAATCCCTGGCATGTTGATCATAACTATCGAGCTCACCAAAGCAATAGATCAAGAAGTTAATAAAGATCACCCGTCCAAAGATGATCTCATCTCTCACCACGTTCTGGCGAAGACCTGACATCCGTGTGAACGGTCTCCTCATATCGCTGATCGCCGTCCGAGTGCAGGGCACCTCTAAGGCTAAAGCAGTGAATCGCTGATACTCCTCAAGAGTCGGCATCAGCTCATATTGGCCAAAATGGAAGGCCTATCTCTCGGGTATCTAGAAGGGTAAAAGAACATCCACAAACTCATATGGAACCAAAAAATCTGTAAGGGCCAATGAATGGCCCAACATCTGATCAACTATCCCTCTGGCTGAGAAGGACAGACTGCTATACCATGATCTCAATGACGTTGCTACCTCAGACGATGGAAAATGTTCGATACGGCTAACGGTAGAGCATGTCAGTTGTATCACCGTATCACAAGACCATCCAGGGGTCAAATATGAACTTATCTGTCTAAATGCATACACATAACATAATACATGCATAATGACAATTATAAATATGATGCGATAGATAGGAAATATCATGCATATCTATAATAAACTATCTACTACAAGCATCATCCCTGTCTGATAAATACAAAGCAAAATGAAAAAGTACAGGATAATGGGGCACCACAACCCAACTACTAACAGTGGTCTATCAAAATGGGGCACAGCCACCCAATAGCCAAAACAGTGGCTGACCAAAAGATATAGCTACAATAGCTATCCAAAAAGATCCAGCACATCTACGCTCAGGTGGTTAACCTACTCTATATCCTCTATGGACACAAAACCGCTGTCATCAGGCATGTCTGGGCGGTATAAGGGAGGATCTGCCCCTGTAAAATTGCTAGAAAATGGACCTAAAGAGGGGCCCGCTCCTGAGCTGGACGGGTCAAAAGAAGATGCCTCTGACGGATCTCAACCAAGATGCCTGATAAAAAAGCGAGCTCTCTCCAACTCCCTGGTCAGCTCTGCAATCTGATCTAAATGAGTGGGCTCCCTGAGGCAAGCTATCTAGTCTATCATCATCCTAGGCACCATGTCTGCCATAAACTGGGTAGCCCAAGTTTGAGCTCCAATAGTGTGAGGACTCCACTAGCTGCTAAATGCCTCATGGCTATAAGAACCCTCTGATAGGGTAAAGCCATCTACGCCCTCCATAGGGATATCTGTTAGTGGCAGGATTAACAAACAATGATGCCAACCAGAAGGAACAATGGGAATGCGAATCTGCCATATGATGCTCTTGATAGCATGCTCTCCTAAATAGAGCTCCTAACCTCCCTCTGTCAACAACGGGACTCTGCGCGTCCCTCAAATTCGACTAGTGGGGAAGCCTCCCTCAAATTCGACAGTCAAAAACTTGGAGGTATACGACATCCAGGAGATCGATCCAGCCGTTAAAAGTTCCAACTACAGGCGGGAATGGGTGAATCCCTCAGTAACAGGGACCTCTGTCAGAGTGGAGTGATGCCAACGCCTGTCCACGAGGATAGGTCTCCAGACCTAAAGTAGTGATGGGCCGTAGGCATAGAAGCCTCTCATATGCCCAAAACTGACCATGTAAATATCAAAAGTCTTCAGTGACCAAGACTAACAAATGTAAATGCAAAAATAAAAAAGGTATAAGAAAGATGTACTCACCAGCAGAAACGAGTAGAATCTTAACCAAGCCTCCGTCAAACCCTCCGAAAGCATGCGCATGCCCCAGAGAAAATAGGCAAAGGTGTAGGAACCCCAATCAAAGTCACTGAGGCGGTCTACATATCGGGTGGCACTGACCAGGGCGAAGGACACAATCGATGAGTTGTCTGCCATAAAATAACCCCTGATGTCACCAGGAACAATCGCCTCAAGATGCGATCCCTAACCCTCTGATCATCAGGCAGAGGCTCGAGTAAAGCCCCACTCTGGGAATCTATACTCAAGGGACCCGATCAAACCGTCTGACCCTTGATCGCCATCGCAGGGACTCCCAGTAGGGATCGAATGTCAGCCACGACAGGCACTGGCTCACCCTCGAACTCAATACCGGTGATGAACCTCTAATCTATAGAGGTCATCATCACCTCATAGTCCAGCAGATGAAGGGACTGAGTATGGTGGAACCAGTGCTTAGACAAAGCCCTTATATACCCCTAGGGGCAACGACGGGCAAGAATTAAGAAAAAACCCTAAAACCCCCAACCATCAATGATATCCCTGTACTCCTGGTGAAAATTATGATACAGGGAGTGCACGTTGAACCAGTTCCCTCAAGGCTGCGTGAAGCTGGGAACTTGCATCAAAAATCAACCCATGTCAAAAATTTATGCCCCGAGATTGGCAAAAAGAAAGAAAGAGAATCCAAAAAGAAGAAAACTTCAAGTCACCTCATTGGCGTGAAGAAATCTCGATGGATGGTGACTCAAGTCGCCCAACAGCTCATGGGTCGGTACAACGATGCCTGGAACCTCCACTCGTGGTGCCTGAGCAGGAGCACGAGCAGCAAAAGGAGCCTGCTCATCATCAATATCAATTGGTGGCTCATCCTAGGCTAGACGAATTACTAACTTTGCCAATCTGTGAGGCGGTCGAGCTAGATGTGGCTGAGGAACGTTAGAAGCTCGCCTCCGTCTAACGCCTAAAACTACCCTGCTAGCACTGCTAGGTCTATGTCGGTCCATCACCTGGACAAAAGTCTCTAAATCACCTCAAAAATGGTGTGGTAAGCCTAAAACCTGTGGTTTATTATTTTTTCAATACTCTATGCATTTGTAATTCTTAAAACATGCATGGGTCAGTCAAAAATACCCAGTAAAGTTAAAACTGCATGTTTCTCAAAAGATAAATCCCAAAACATGCATGGGTTAGTCAAAAATCCCCAGTAGAGTCAAAACTGCATGTTTATTAAATGCTCAGGCTTTTGAAAAAATTTCGCCAGAGTCTCCTTTGTAAAATGAACTGTTCGCATGCACATAGGCATATCTAGGTGGCCATTCAGTAGCACACCTTTCCAAAAATATGAACAGTTCAAATTTATGAAATAAAATCAAAAGTAAACTTTGCATGGTAGACAAATTACCATAAACATTTTAGTTGAAAATCCAGGCTCACTAGGCCTTAAAAAGGATGAGTAAACTGATCAAAAAGAGCAAAATATGACTGTCTCAGAATCTGAATTTTCTTACATCCAAACGTGCATTACAGTAAGATATGCATACATATGAAGTTAAATTTTTTTTAGCAGATCATATAGGCATACATTTTTCATACATTGCGTCTAAAAGCCCCCTACGTGTTTTATATGCTTTTAACGGTCAAAACTTGCAAAAAAAAGACGTAAAACGTTACCTGCGATGCGCTGAACGCATAGAAACTGATGGAATCAAAAAAAGGCTGCTCAAGCTCAGTAGATCTGAAAAAGAAAATCGAATTCCGTTTGAAACTCAAAATGAAAACTTGAAAATATGAAATCCTGTTGCCTAATATAAAGCCACAGGTGGAAGCGGGCCCACCCGTGGCAGCCGCACCTCTACCTGGGACTCTCCAGGGTGGGTCCCACTACCCCGGGTTCGATTCAGTTCGAGTTGAGATGGAGTTTATATGAGCTGTCAAGTTGAATCTGAAGAAAAATCGCTACGCGATTGAGTGGTTTGTCCTGAAATCCTGCGTTTAAGCAGCGTAATCCTGACAGAAAGGGAAATTCCCTGGAGACCCTTCGAATTCATCCTAGAGCAATATCTGGGGATCAATGATGCAAACTGCCAAAAAACAGCGCAAAACTGCCAAAAAACTGCATAAAACTGCCAAAAGCTGCCACTTTCTAAGACAGTTCAGTCGTTGGCACAACCCCAGCAAAGCATCGGGTACAGACCGAGATAGTTCAGTCGTTGGCACAACCCCAGCGAAGCGTCGGGTACGAACCGAGATAGTTCAGCCATTGGCACAACCCCAGTGAAGTGTCGGGTACAGACCGAGACAGTTCAGCCGTTGGCACAACCCCAGCGAAGCGTCAGGTACAGACCAAGACAGTTCAGCCGTTGGCTCAACCTCAGAGAAGCGTCGGGTACAGACTGAGACAGTTCAGTTATTGGTACAACCCCAACGAAGCGTCGGGTACAGACCGAGACAGTTCAGCCGTTGGCATAACCCCAGCGAAGCGTCGGGTACAAACCGAGACAGTTCAGCCATTGGCACAACCCCAACAAAGTGTCGGGTATAGACCGTTAATAGTATCAGCCGTTGGCTCAACCCCAACGACGTCTCAGCTGTTATTATAACCCCGTGAAATGTCAGAATGGATCCGGTGGTAGAGGCAATATAGTAATCCATCACCATTGATGGACTTTGTTATACACATCCTCAAAAGGAGCACCAAGCAGGATTGGTGATTCAATCCCCCTGTTGTCAACTACCGGTGTAAAGTATCGTTAAGATAAACATCGGGAATGTATTGGCATAACTCGGTGGCCATAATGTTGTCCTCATCAGAGTCATCCATAGGCTATCATGAATGGCATCATCCCCAACAGAAAATGACAAAAAATAATTCGCGGTAGTCTATTAGTGACCTCCCCAGCAAAACGAGATGAAAACAGTCTGCAATAGCAGTCTAAGTTCGATAACCTGTCGGTGGTTATTCTACCAGTACTCGTCAGTCAGGTCAGCCACAAGGGTTATCACGGGTAACGTTATCCCCAGCAGAAACTAACGTAATCAATCAATGATAACCCCACCTCAAAGGTATCTGACACTCCTTGTATATCATACCATGCATTGCGTTGCCTCTTCAGTTGCATTTCTGGTGTCTAGAAATCTTTATCGTCAACTCAACCCCGATCTCAATACCGGGCCATTAGATCAACCCCAGTCTCAATATCAGGTCATCAACTCAATCTCGATCTCAATACCGGGTCGTCAACTCAACCCCGATCTCAATACTGGATCATCAACTTAACCCCGGTCTTAATACCAGGCCATCAAATTAAACCCGGTCTCAATATCGGGTCGACAACTCAGCCCCGGTCTCAACCTGAGAGGTACAAGTTAGCACCGGTCTAAACCTGGGAAGTACATGTCAGCCCCAGTCTCAATCAGGGAGGTACAGGTCAGCCCCGGTCTCAACCTGGGAGGTACAGCTCAGCTCCGGTCTCAACTCGGGAGGTACAAGTCAGCTCCGGTCTAAACTCAGGAGGTACAGCTCAGCCCTAGTCTCAACCCGAGAAGTACAGGTCAGCCCTGGTCTCAACCTGGAAGATGCAGGTTAGCCCGGTCTCAACCCAGGAAGCACAAGTCAGCCCCGATTTTAACCCGGGAAGTATAGGTCAGCCCTGATCTTAACCCAAGAAGTACAGGTCAGCCCCAGTCTCAACCTGGGAGGTACTGGTCATCCCCGGTCTCAACCCAGGAGGTACAGGTCATCCCCGGTCTCAACCCGGGAAGTCAGGTCAACCTTAGGAACAAACCTGAAGCTCCATAACATCTCCAGAGGAAAACCTGGAGTGACCAAGTCAGCCTCAAAGACAACACTGAGGACAAACAGACTCGAATGGGATCCAAACCTTGGAAACAATCCCACGAAGTTAACCAAAGGCCATGTCGACACTGAAGGCAACCTCGGGAGGGGCAAAATGGTCATTTTATCAACTTTAAGCTGATTTGGTTAAACTCAAGTTGAATTGATGCCACCAAAGTCAGAACGAACCATAACGATGATCCCGAGTGCAAACAGCGTAAGACAGCTCAACGGACAAACTGCCAGGAATCGAAGACCTGGTTATGAACCCATCTTCTTGGACCATGAAAATGTTTTATCCTATGTCATTGTTACATTCTCGACGAGGGCTTTCAGGAAAGGTACAACACGCCTCAAACGGACGCTCCGATCAAAAGTTAGAAAGTTTCGACTTCAACCTCGCGTTGCTTGGAGTGCACGTACTTTAAGATGACAAAACTTAACACGTGGGCCCCACCAGGGGAGCCACACCTCTACCTACGGCAGTAGCAGGTAGGGTGGAGGCTCCCTGGCCTATATATATGAGGGCACCCCCCTCATTTTATAATTCAAAAAACGCTCCGAACCTCTGCTCGTTTAGTTTTCTGTCAATTTTCTTGTCTTCCAAACCCAAATTTTTTCACTCTAACACGTAGATATACCCACATACTACCACATATCAAAAAATAACCAATAGATTTGGACGTTTAAAGCCTACGATTTGGCAAAAAGCTCGTGTAGCAGTCCATTGTGAGTATTTTTACGATCAGCAAGTCAATATTACTACTTTGCACTTTTATACACTTGCACGTTAAGTTTCGCTTTTTAAATATGCCCAGAACTCAGTTTCGTGGCCGTTTTTGTCAATTTTTGGTACATTTTTGTACATAAACGCATTTTCTAGCATTTCTTCAACTTGGATTGACGATCCGTTGCTTCCAGTAGCTTGCATATACTTGCATCTTCATACTGAGTAACTTCGCCGGACTGGGTTATCTTCCCCCATTTGACTTTTTTTTGTATATATTTAACTTTATATATACTAACTTTTCAATTCTGTCAAGTCCGGATGTCAAATCCGCGGTAGTTTACTGCTTTTTTATATAAATATGCATATATAAGCAGCCTTCACCATCACTGGGTTATCTTCCCAGTCTTGGTTAACTACGTTTCTATCTTTATATATATATTTATATATTTCAGTTTGGCCTGGATTATTCTGTGGCCTTTTTACTACTTTTATATATAAATATGCATATATAAGCAATTTTCACCCCCATTAGGTTATCTTTCCAGTCTTGGTTGACTACGTTTCTGTCTTTATATATATTTTTATATTTCAGTTTGGCCTGGATTGTTCTGTGACTTTTTTACTGCTTTTATATATAAATACGCATATATAAGCAATTTTCACCACCACTGGGTTATCTTCCCAGTGTTGGTTGAGTACTTTTCTATACATTTACATTCCAGTTCGGCCTGGATTATTCTGTGGCTTTTTTTACTATTATATATATATATATATGTATGCATATATAAGCAGCCTTCACCACACTGGGTTATCTTCCCAGTCTTGGTTGTCTAAATTTTTGTACATTTACATTCTAGTCCGGGCACCGGTGTGAAAACCCATCGCCCTTTACTGCATTTATATATATAATTGTATATATATATATATATATATATATATATATTGTAACGATTGTGATTTTATATTTAATTTTAAATATTTATTGAATTAAATAAATATTTATGTGAATTATTTATTGAGTTAAATAAATAAATTATGTGATTGATAGAGTGATTTAATTAAGTGTATATATTAATTAAATGAATGTGCAATATTTAATTTAATTAATGTATATTAATTTTATATTATAGTTCTAATTTAATTGAGATAATTAAATTAGATGAGATATGTGATGAAGTGTTACATGGATTATAATTAGCGAGTAATTATAATTAGGTGACAATTTTATGTGATTTATTGATGTTAGATTTTAATTGATTAAATTATTATTGATATTTAATTAATTAAAATGTGACATTAAAGTATGTGTTAAATAATTTATTAAAATAAAGAAAAGGATTTTTAAATTTACTTTAACCAAACAAGGCCCTTATAATTGTTTTAAACCTATTTCTACCAAACGGGGCCCTAACTATCAAAAAGCTATTTAACTAAACTGTTTACCAAACATGGCCTTAGCATTAATAATCTGTTTTTAAAAATAACCTTGTTTTGCCAAACAAGGCATTGTGGCTTTTTGAAATTTGTAACTGACATTATACTTAATATATTTGTCAGTTATATTATATAATTAAGCCTATATCTATTACTACGTATTATATTATACGTTAGTCTAAACTACGTTAGAAAGAATATCAGTGTAAGAGAGAAAAGAAAGAACAGAGGAAGAGTTAGAGAAGAGAGAAGAAGAAGAAAAGGAAGAGCTTAAGCATCATCATCTTCTTCATTAACGATTAGCAAAAAGGTTATAATCTATAATTTTACTCTTACAATTATAGAACTCAATTCATATGTTTCATGTATTTTATTCTCTGTCAAAAGTTGAGTTTTCATGGAAGTTATGAAATCATGAATTTTATATGTATGTATTGTATCCATGTGTTGATTGTGGTAATTGTATGACATAAGAGGATTTTCAGGAATTAAATTACTGTTAAAACAAGTTTCATGAAAAAAGTTTTGTTCATATTGTTTTATGTATATTGATTGGTTTTAGAATGGAAAATTTAGGAATTTGTATGTGTTAGTATGTCTAATTAGAATTGGTTATGATGTTATATTCAATTATGAAGAGATTTCATGTGTTATAAGTTGAATTACTTGAGAAATTCTATTACAGTAGATTATTTTATGGAAAAATATGAGTTTTCATGAAAATGGCCAAATTGGATTTTTAAACTATTGATTCTCGTTGTTTAAATGAGTTTATGTTTTGAGTGCATGTTAGATATATGTATTACAACGTATATATGATTTATAGTGTCTATGTTACTGTATTTTTGGCTTGTATGGGTTGTCCGGTAAAGCAGGGAGCCGTGGCTGTCTGCGTCTGGCCGAGCTGCTGCACAGCTGCGCCGGCAGTAAGGCCAGGAGCAGCGCAGCTGCGCCGCTTGCTTTTACCAGAGCCTTTACTTGCGCAGCTGAGCCGGGTTTAAGGCAGCTGCGCAGCTGCGCCGGGTTCGGTACAGTGGCAGTGTGTTTTAAACAATTGTGCAGATTATTTTCATGCCTAAGTTACATTATTGCTAAGATAATGAGCATATATCTAGCTTCTATAACATGTGTTAACACGAAGTTGGTAATTTCATAATTTGAGAAAAAAGGAAGTTTTGAAAACCTAATATAATATTTAAATTATAAGCTATAATTGTTTAATTGTAAAATAAGTTACTTAATTATAATTTGATTAATTATAATTAAGAGTAAATGTTTAATTTAAATTATAATTCTGTGAAATTATAATGTATAGAAGTTGATTTATTTTAATCAATTAGATGTTAATTTAAATTATAACTTAATAAATGCATGTTTAATTGTGGATTTTAAATTGATAATTACAGAATTAATTATAAATTGTGTAATTGTAATACATGTTATAGTTTAATTAATTATTGATTATAATTGATAAATACATGATTAATTATAAATTGTGTAATTATAAATGCATGAATGTGGTTTAATTAGATTTTAAATTATAAATTGTTTATAATTTAAAAGGTAATGATAATTTAAGTAATTATAATTTGATTAAGTGTTTGAATTATAATTATTTAATTATAATTGAGTTAAATACATAATTAATTTAATTATGTGAATATGTAGGTGATGTAATTAACTATGTGATGGTTGATTATTATTACTATTTAATCAGAAAGTGAGTTAACCATGAGGGTTAGCCACTTATGTAAATTAGTTACGTGTTAACTAATTTAGGTTATTGTGATTTAATATATATGTGTAGGAAGTATTAAAGTACGTGAATTGTGTTAAGTAGCTTGCGCTTGAGGCAAGTCTTCTAAACCCTAAACTCGTTAATTTTACGCAAGTTTTCTAAACCCTAATCTTGTATTGATTTTATATGATCTCTTGAATTCATATATTCATTGTTGAGAATGTCCTTTCCATTTCAGTATTGGACAATTGTTTATTTAATTGAAATGGTCTTAACTTATTGTTCAAGTAAGATCCAATTATTATTTTAAATGCTTTAGGTTTACTTCTAAAGCATATGTTAATTCATAATTCTTTTATTTTGAATTATTGGAAGTCGATTCAACTAATCCTTAGTTGATGAACGTGAATTCTAAATTACCATTGTAAGCTTATCCAAACCAAACTTTCTTTGGTGCGGACTTGAATTCAAATTACTGAGTTGAACAACCCTATTTACTAGGGGAGGTTACTACGTATAGCGTTAAGATGGTTGTGCACAATACATGGTACGAAGGGCTGATCCCCCTAAGTACGAGTTAAGGTCCATAGTCTTATTGACTGTTAAAGGTTTAAATAGAAATATTTACAACCTAGGACAAGAGTTCAAAGGTCTTATGACCCTCAGATAAATTCTATATCCAAATTTTAATATTGATAGAGAATTATTATTCAATTCTTTATTATTGAAGCAGGCTAAGTTGTTCAGATTTTCTTAAAGATATTCTTTCATGTCTATATTATTGTTAAACTCAAGTGAGCTGTGGTTTGCTCACTCTTGCATTAAATAACAATTTCAGTTAAGGTTGATAACGCTGATGCTCCGTCTACAAGTAAGGGCAAGGGAAAGCAAAGCAAGTGAAGACTTATTTTTTTTTATTTAATTGAGAATGATTGTAATAATTGAATGTTATGTTTTATTTTCGCACTTTATTATATTCATGTCAAGGTTAGAGTAACCCTGGGATTGATTTTGAGAAGGTTGTAACCCTTGTTTTAAGGGAGATTTAGTTATTTTAATTTAAGTTGTAGTTTATTTTGCATTATTCATTGGGTAGATATATGTTATATTAGAAAGTGAACACCAAATCATGTGGAAACGAAGTACCCGGATTTGGGGGTGTCACATATATTACTTTACTCGCTTTCGTTAAATTGTTGCTTTAAATATTCATTTTATATGAATCGGCACTGACATATCTGCGGGCGAACTAGATTTATTTAAATCTTGCTAACTCCAGCTTCCAAACTGTTCAAAATCGGTACAAATAGAACCGAAAAGCTAAAATGGCTGAGATTTATTTAAATCTAGTATTTTTCTAGTTTTAGTTACAAAAGCTTCCTCGCGGCCCTTAGATCGCTATGTAGTGGGAATGAAATGCTTCGACCAGGTGCGAACCAGGATTTATTGAATGAATCCTTGGTTCTGGCGACATTTGGCATATATCTCTTTTTCTGTACAAATTTGAGCTGTACAGGTTTATTGGCTACTCATATGTGAGCCTAGGAATCGTGGAATTCATGATCAAACTGATCAGAATCTGATTCCCACGATGGACAAACTCCACTTTACAAATGTACCCTGCCAGTTTTTCTGTAAAAATGTACATGCAAAAGACCTTAAAACGGTTATCCAAATTTAAGGTCTCAACATAGTGAAAATATGGTTTGTCGTGTCAGAGTCCCTCCTATGGCTATCATGCCCATGAGGAGACCGACACTTGTATATATGTTGTGGTCGAGAATGCTTTGCAGCCCGACAATCACAGTTTAAATTGAGCCTTAAGGCTAAAAAGATAAAATTGAAGTATCGATATGCTTCAATTCCTATGTCAGCATAAAGGTTTGAAAATCTTCTTTTCAAAACATCATTTCAATAATCTTATCGAAAAGAAAAGCTTTGGCAAAATCAAATCAAACACTTTTGCAAATCAAATCAAAAACTTTTTGCAAATCAAATCAAACCCTTTGTATATAGGTTCAACGATGCATAAACATACTTTCAATCAAACATAGGCCCAATTTTCAAACAACATTCACACACACATTTTAGTTTTTTAAGGAAAATATTGAAAAGATGCGGTATCGTGTTTACACGGGAGTTGTGGGGTGCCTAACACCTTCCCCATACTTAACCAAGCCCCCGAACTCAAACTTTGTTTTCAAAGATCAAGTTTCGATAGTGTCCAGCAATTGGGTCTCTTTTCAAATAAAACTCGGTTGAGTTGGTACAACCATTTCAAATCTACCAACTGGCGACTCTGTAAAACGTTCAAATCGTCGACATGATACATGTTGGGCTTTTCCTAAAAAATCCTTTAAAACCTTTTTCAAAATAAAAAAGAGTAAGGGTAGAGTTAACTTAGGAAGAGAGAAAGATCCGAGTTGTGACCCGACCCGCGAATTTTTTCCCGACGTCGACAGTAAGTTTGACTATAAAACTTTGTAAAGGCTTCTCCGCCTGTTGAATGAGTATTTATTACTTGGAGTAATGGGATCTCAAGTACTGGAGAGGAGCTTGAGATTGGACGTAGCAACGTACCCGGGATGTATGTTGTGAATCAGACAAATCTCTGTGCATTGTGTGATTAAATTTTTATTGTCTTGTATATTAATTTTAACACTGCAAATTAATTAACTATAAATTCAAAAAGGCCTAAGATAAGTTTTTAAAATGGTAATAATCTATTCAACCCCCCTCTAGATTATTAATGGACTTTCAGTAGATATGGAGGATGAGAATGAAGAATTTAAGGCTAAAAAGATGGAATCTTGGCCTTCTCCGAATCCAAAAAATCAAAATTACGACTCCGGTTGCTTTGGGATAATCGATCTACTATATTGGAGGTTTATTTATTAATACACACAATTTCGGCTATCCGTATGATGGTGTCACTTCTTTTGATGTTAATGATATCGGTACTACATTCACCTGCTTATCATTGAAAGTAGCCTATTCTATGAAATTTGGTCGGATATTACTCGTTTCTGTTGCACACAATAGTTAAATTTATGTCTTTAATGGCCAACAAGTGAGGTTTTCAATCCAGATGTGGATAATAATGATGTTTTAGGTAAATGAGATCATTTTGATGGACCACCTGTGATGAGGACATGCCTAGCACGAGAATGGATGGGGACCAATGAGCGGATTCATTGCAGGTGCCAAGCTCGAGCTAAACGCTTTAAGGAAGGTCTTAACGAACTTATTCGAGAAGCTTGGAGTGATGAAGGAATGAGTTTGAAGACCTTGGAGTTGGAGTCTAAGATCATGATTATGATAGAAGTGTTTGATCCAAGCCAAGAGACTCGAGATTTGAATGGTAGTTTTCTGACCAACCGGCGCTCCCCGCGCCTAGTTACTATTGGAATGGGCACGCCTCGCTCTAGGGCATCATAGATTTTATTGGAGCAACGCGACCCGTGTTGTGGTTAGGCTAATTCTGGCGCGCTCCGCTCTAGGGCAGCAGAACTTTAGGCACGTTTTTCGAGGCAACATGTTTTTGACCAAATTTCTTCTTTTTACCATATTTCTTTTATATTTTTAGGGATTTTTCATATCTTTCATAGTTCTAATGTATTTAGGATAATTTTTGATAGGTTTTTGATTACAAATCAAATTATTGATTCCTTATTGGATTCTAGGGTTTCTTAGCTAGTATAAATAATCATGGATGAATGTAATTCAGACAACAATTCAGATTTATTCAATACAATTGTGAGATTATTCTCTACTTCTGGTTCTTTGAAGAATTCCTAAGTAATTCTAAGTTTATCTTTGAGTTTCAAACTTTGACTTATCATACGACAATACATAGTTATGTGTGGCGTCTTCTACTGCATCAATCGTCGATTTTACCAAGAGTACCGCTTATATATAAGCGAGGGGTCAAGGTGTCGTTGGTGTCCACTCAACGCAGATTTCCTGACGCGAGCAATTGTACCAAGATTATCGTTTACATATAGGTGATGGGTTAAGGTGTTGTGAGCGATTCACCTTCATAGCTTGCTAGAAATGATTCGGGCAACGACCACCTCACACAAGCATGCCGTGGAGTCTATCATTTAGTATCAAAGTTAAGTCTTCTAGCTAGTTATCTATCATTAATTTTTCTTGTTTGAATTATTGATAAAAAAAAGAGTATAGAAAATTTTCAAAATTTTATTTTGATTGCTTTCTATGGTTAAGATTCATACCTTCTATATTTTATTTTGTGATAAAATATTTTTGAATTGATTAGTAAAACTGTGAATTTTTCTTGGTGAGTTCAAAAAAAACCTATTAGGGAGAATATTTAGAGGTAAAAGGCAGTGTTATGAGATCGTTCGAGGGAAAAAGCTAGCGAGTAATACATGAGTGAAAAACTATTTAAGTGAAAACACGTAAGGGAGTGGTGCAGAAATTATTTTCTACTAACCCTTGTTTTGCAGCAAAATTATTCTAACTCAAAGATAAAGGTGCTATGGAGGAGACTTTGACAAATTTTGATTCGAAGTTTATGATGGAGGCCATGAGAAAGAATTTTCCAGACAATTGGGTATGTCGATGGAGTAGGTGCACGAGCGTATCGATCAGATGAGCGACACCCGATGGGAACATTCTCAAACCCCCCTGGAGGGCGTCCAAAAGGAAGAGCACAACAAAGAGGTGCTAGAGCTGAGGAAGAGGCTTACTATGAGGGTAGATTTAGCAAAGAGGAGGACCATGTATTCGACTTCATTCATCAGAGGCATGGAGTGAGGAATAGAGGAGGCCAAAATTGGGAAGATAACAACTTGAATAACATTAAAATGAAAATTCCAGCTTTTCAAGGTAGGAGTGATCCCGAGACATACCTAGAGTGGGAGAAGAAGATGGAGTGGGTTTTTGACTGTCACAACTACTCGGAACTGAATAAAATCAAACTAGCCACTATAGAATTTTTGGATTATGCAGCTACTTGGTGGGATCAGCTGATGACCAGCCAGAGGAGATGTGGAGAGCGCCAGATTAAAACTTGGGTGGAGATGAAGGCAGTGATGAAAAAGAGGTTCGCGGGTAGTGATGGACTCCACGACACGCTTGCGTGAGGTGGTCGTCGCCCTGATCGTTTCTAGCAAAGTTATATGGTGAATTGCTTGCAACACTTTAATCCTTCGCAACACTTTAATCCCTCACCTATATGTATATGGTAATCTTGGTACAATTACTCGCGTTCAAAAATCTGCGTCGAATGGACACCTATGATGCTCCCAAATCTGGGTACATCCAACCCACGAATATGGTGCTACACGGTGCTACTAACTACACATTCATTCAACCAAAAACTGCATCAAAATGAACATGATTACTAATTTCTTATTACAATAATAATAAATCCTTCCAGGTTGTTGATAACATTACATCATTCGTTGTCATAGTATAAGTTCATACAAAAGTCATACTATTCTATTACAGGATAACTACTTATCCATTTTGGCTTTGTTCATATCTTTACAGGATCCTTCGGTCCGTTCGCTCTTAGTTGCAATCATATAATTCAAGTAAGAAGTGAGCATAACTGGCTCAGCAAGTTTAACAATATATAACGCAACAACAAAATCAAGAATTATATGATTATCTTCGATAACTGAACAAATAGTTATGAAGTATTATGAACAATCAAAATAGCACTTTTCATTTCTTTAAAACAATTCCAAAGGACATAATGTCACTTAAGAATTCTGAGTTGGTCAAAGACCACGAACATTCTCTTTAGTTTTCATTCATGAAAAGGACAACCCGACACCAAGACCGTAAATCTGATATAGCTTACGAGCACTTCTAGGTGATTATCCTATAGTACTCTGATGAGTAGGTTTCATACCTAAGATTCGGTAGTCATTTTATCTTGATTCTTGATGTTTGTAATTAATTTTCCTATCATTCATATGTGGTTTATACTTTTGTGTGCAGGTAATGGATTGGATGCACAAGTAGCATAAAAGGTAGATTTTCAGTATGCATACCAAGCACCCCCGTTGGGGCGGGTCCCAGAGAGTTAATTCACCCCCTGGAGTGGGTCATGGAGATTTTTAAGCAGCTCGAACAGTAGCTTGCCCCGCTGGGGCGGGGCTTTTATAAAGGAATCCCCCACTGGGGCAGGCAGGCGCTAGTGAAGCTGGCGTTTTCCTACTTCGGCAAGGAATGGGGTGCAAGCTAAGGAAAAGCTAGGGTTACGAATGGAGTGATATAAAAGGGACTTGCATGAATATATAGAGATACACTTAGACACTTGCAAGACCTGGCTTTTGAAGATCAACTTGGAAGGAGATTTGAAGCTTTTTAGAAGCAAGACGAACGCGAGATCGTGGAGCGGAGAGCAGTGAGATACATCATAGTTTATTCTCTCTCTTTGTTTACATCTTGTATTCAGAATGGTTTTTATTAATTGGATTATGGATTTTATTTTATCTATGATGAACTAATTTGCTATTTAAACCTATAACGGATCTTTTTATGTAATGGATGATTAAATAGTCTTTAATTCAGTTTATTGATATTATTTTCGAATTATTTGCTATGAGTTGTGCTTAATTTATATAATTGCTTGATCAATAATTATCTGTTATCCCATATGAAATCGAGAGAGGACATATGGAATTGGAACTAGCCATAATGACATATATTTGTGATTTCTGCATAGTTGGAGTTCATAATTCACGTATAGGATAGAGATATCTATGCGTCATATATAATCTGATAAGAACTTGATTTTAAACTTTATTTAATTATAATTCACATAGAGATATAGTAAATTAGTTATTTAAGGTGTCTTGCTTAATTTTATCATCTGTGGATGCGAGTGAGTATGGATGTAATGCATCGAGAGGTGGTTATATCTGCTTTAGTGTTCTTAATTAATAATCTGGGGTAATTGAAATAAACTGGAGAAAATAATATTATCTGAAGTGAAATATTAAGTGAAGTTATAGGCTTAATTCTCTAAAACTTGTGAAAATCTTGAGTTTGTGTTGAAATTGGTTTAAGTAGTAGTTTAATTAGAAAATCACCTTCTAATCATTAGTTTAATAAAGATGAGATAGTATAAAATTGGTACTTGTTAGATTAAATAGGAATTATTTTCCCTGTGGGTACGATATTTGAACTTATCATTATATTACTTGTTGATCACGTACACTTGCGTGTAGCGCGTATAGAAAATACCCAACAAGTTTTTGGCGCCGTTGTCGGGGATAGTAATTGCGTTTATTACTTATAATATCAGTTTAATTAGATCAGTTTTAGTTAAACATATATATATTTTTATTCTTATTTTTGTTTGTTTTGTTATTTCAGGTGCTTTCGAGTAGTGCATGCAAACTAGATCGAAGAAGCCAGAGTTGTTGCCGTTCGAGGACGACATTGATAAACTGTTTCAGAAGCTAACTAAGTGGATTGCTAAGAATCGAGTAGAATTTGAAACACCCAGAACAAACATGGCTGAACAGGAAGACAAACCACTGAGAGATTATGCTACACCAAAGATTTCAAAAATTCACTCGAGTATAGCCAGGCCGGCAATCAATGCAAACAATTTTAATATTAAGCTTGGGACAATACAGATGGTGCAGAATAATTGCCAGTTTGGGGGTCTTCCAAATGACGACCCGAACGAGCACATCTTCAGTTTTATAGAGATCTGCGACACCTTCAAGTGCAATGGGTTGTCAGATGATGCAATTAGATTGAGGTTATTCTCGTTCACACTCAGAGACAAGGCGAAGGGTTGGCTCCATTCTCAACCACCGGGTTCAATCACTACATGGAATAACCTGGCCCATAAATTTTTGGCTAAGTTCTTCCCGCCATCGAAGACACATAAGATGAGAAAGAAGATATCTTCATTTGCACAGATGTAAGGGGAGCCACTTTATAAAGCATGAGAACTGTACAAGGAGCTGTTGAGAAAGTGTCCACATCACAGATTCCCACATTGGATGCAGCTTAGTAACTTTTATAATGGGGTAGCGAGTCATATACGGACTAGCATCGATGCAGCCTCAAGTGGAGCTTTTATGACGAAGAAATTTAAGGAGGCATGGGCATTGATAGACATAATGACTTCAAATGGCTATCAGTGATCGACTGAGAGATTGACTCAACCCGCAGCAGCAGGTGTTCTACAAGTGGATTCTATGACAGCCATATCGGCACAACTAGCAGCATTATCGAAGAAGATGGACACCATGTTGATGGAAAACGTGCAACAGGTGGCAATCATATGTGAACTTTGTGCAGGTGAACATCCGATAGAACAGTGTGCAATCAACCCAGCTTTGGTTCAATATGTGGCTAACTATAACAGGCCAGCCAACACATACCAGAATATATATAATCAGAGGAATAGGAACCATCCGAACTTTTCATGGAGCAATAACCAGAATTAGAACCAGCAGCAGGCTCCACGACAAGCATACCCTCCTGGTTTTCAGAATCAGCAGCAACAGGCAGCTCCACAGCAAGAGAAAAAGATGGATTTGGAGGAGATACTGGCAAAATACATAACGGGAAATGACGTAGTGATGAGAAATCAAGAAGCGGCAATGAAATCTCAAGCGACGGCGATTAAGAATCCAAAAAATTAGATTGGATAGATTGCGAGTGCACTGAATAATTGACCCCAAGGAACCTTACCAAGTGACACAGAAAAGAATCAGAGGGGAGGAAATGAGCAATGTCAAGCTGTTACACTTCAAAGCGGGAAACAGTTAGTGGAGTGGGAGTCGGAGAAGCCGACAACCAAAGAGCAAGTTGAGACTAGTATGGAATAGACAGTGGAAGGAAAAGCAGGTGAAAAATCTGCAGAAAAGGAACATGTGGTTACACAGGTAGTTTACCCTCCACCGCCAATTCAATAATGGATCCATAAGCAAAAATTAGAGTAGCAATTCACTAAGTTTCTGGAAGTGTTCAAGAAGCTACATATAAACATACCTTTCGCGGAGGCATTAAAGCAAATGCCCAGTTATGCCAAGTTTATGAAGGATATTTTGTCGAAGAAAAAGAAATTAGAGGACTTCGAAACTGTGACACTAACAGAGGAATGTAGTGCAATTCTGCAAAAGAAGCTTCCACCTAAGTTGAAGGATCTGGGTAGTTTCACCATTCCATGCAAGATAGGGAGTTTGGCTTTCAACAAATGCTTATGTGTTTTAGGTGCCAGTATAAACCTCATGCCATTGTCGATTTATATTCAGTTAGGGTTACCAGCACCTAAACCGACCAACATCTCCATACAGCTTGCAGACAGATCAGTAACCTATCCACGAGAGAATGTTGAGGATGTGTTGGTTAAAGTGGATAAATTCATCTTCCCAGCGGACTTCATCATGCTCGACTATGAAGAAGATAAGGATATTACAATAATCCTTGGGCGACCATTCTTGGCTACTGGTAAGGACTCTCATTGACGTTCAGAAAGGAGAGTTGACCATGAGAGTGCAAGATCAAGAGGTCATCTTTAACGTATTCAAGGCCATGAATTTTCCCAAGGAGGATGAAGAGTGTTACTGGGTGGATATTATTGACACAGTGGTGAGCGATGAGCAACTTCGAATTCTTACTACCGATTCACTAAAATCAGCATTGATGGGAGATTTTGATGAAGAGGATTCAGAAATAAAAGAGTATCTACAACTGTTATAGGCTCATCCGAGAGTGAATAGGTTCAAACTATCATTTGAGCCTTTGGAAGCAGCAAGAACTTCACCAGAAAAGATGAAACCATCTCTTGAGGAACCACCTAAACTTGAACTAAAACCTTTACCCAATCACCTCAGGTATGCGTATTTAGGAAATTCATCTACTTTACCTGTTATTATTGCATCTGCCCTTAACGAATTACAGGAAAGTAAGCTGTTAAGAGTGCTGAGGGAATACAAATCTGCTATTGGATGGACAATCGCCGATATCAAAGGAATCAGCCCGTCATTCTGTATGCACAAGATTTTGATGGAGAAGGATAGCAAGCCAACAGTGGAACAGCAGAGGAGGCTTAACCCAATAATGAAAGAGGTAGTAAAGAAGGAGATCTTGAAATGGCTGGATGCTGGAATTATCTACCCGATTTCAGACAGTGCATGGGTGAGCCCGGTCCAATGTGTCCCAAAGAAAAATGGGATGACACCAGTAAAGAACGAGAACAATGAACTGATACCGACGCGGTTCTCTAAGGCTTGGGCTGCGCTGTGGTGCCTCCCCTGAGCCTTTGATTTTTTTTTCTTCCAATTTTGAACATTTTCAAACCGCTTACTTCCCGAGCTCGTAACTTGATCGTTATAACTCGGAATAGGCTCATTCAAAAGCTATTTTCTTACTTATCTTACGTACTTTGATTTCCCCCAGACAAAATAATTTTTTGAATCCTTTAACGATCATTTCATTGGTTAAAATTTCATTGCTCATTCTTTATTCGTTCTTGAGCGTTCTTCGCTCGTTCATTCTTTTCTTATTCGTTTTACGTCCGAATTTGATCGTTCTTGAGTCTACGACCCTTAAATTTATAGTTATTCGATATACTAATGAAACCCTAAGCGTTTAGGTTCATTAGTAACATTTCACAATCCGTCCAACAATCCTAGTTAACTACGATTTCGACGATTAACGTCTTTTATTGAAAATTTTGCCGTAACTTCGTTACACAAGATTTTTACTCTATTCCAAATGGAATCAATCCATTGGTTATTCATCTATATCCTAACCAAGTAATTTGCACCTAACTTATACGCGATGGTTTTTAATTTGTCCATCAACAACAATCTCTAAGTTTTTTGCGTTCTTCATTTAGTGCTTAATCATTCGGTTATGATTTCACTTGTTCATGGCTTGTTAATGTTTTAATCCGTTAATAGCCATCCTTATTACTCTGGATTATACATGCTCCACCAATTATCAGTTCTCTATAAAAATTCAAATAGAAAAGAAATGAAGATTAGGGTTTATGTGTTTTACCTTTGCGTTCTTCGCGTTCTTGATAGTTTGATCAATTATCTAGCTTCTCTTCTCCTTGATTACTTGTTAAGCTCTCTTTTCTCTCTCAATATGTGAATTAGTGAAGTTTGTAAACAAAGTAATGAAGCAAAAGGCTTGCTTTTATAGGAATTTCAAAGTGGGGGCATTTTGGTCATTGTGGTAAACCTCCACACTATTCCCACCTCCTTTGCAAAGCTTCCAAAGGAAGCTAACCACTAACTTGGCCACCAAGTAGCGGCTATATCACCCCCATGGGTCCCCACATGGGTTTCCCCATGGGTTTTACCCACCCGTTTCAATAAAAAGTTTAACCCACGGGTTTGGTTCTTGGTTCGGGCTTAGGTTTTATTCAAATTCGGGCCTAACTTTGGGCTTACATTAAATATTACTTGGGCCTTGGTATATAATTTATCATTGGGCCAACCTCTTAATTCAATTGGGCTTGGAAAAGTCCAAGTCCAATGGTTAAATAGTCAATCTTGACTTTGGTTGACCAAGTACTTGACTTTACGTATTCTTGCTGTATAATTCTCATATTCTCTTTGTATATACTCGTATAATATTCATATTATACGTCGTATTAATCTTTGTATTATACTCTTATAATACCTGGTATTATACTCATATTCTTCACGTATAATAATGATTCTTATTATACTTAATCATTTCTTTTCTTAGAAATTCACTTTCCCTAACCCTTAGGTTTTAAGTCCTCAGGCAAAAACTTCATTTTCCATAACTGAAAAATTATTGGATAATCCATCTTGTCGCAGAATTCTAACATTATGCGTTTCTCAGAAATTCAAAAATAATTCCCTAGCAAAAATGGATGAATAATGATTTTACAGAAATTTCTCAAAAATATTTTATTTTTGTCTTGGAAATTCATTCTATTTAATTCTAGCTTACAGCCAGAATCCTAACCACATTCAATCACCCTAGGTCATAGAATGACCCTTAAACAGCTTACTCAATTTAATAAACATATAATCTCATTTAATTCAATATAATCAAATAAAAATTAATTCACATAATAATCCAATTTTCTCGGTCGTTACATTCTTCCCTCCTTATAAGGATTCTGTCCCCAGAATCTCGATACAAGTTAAACAAATAAATGGGGAAAGTTTTCCTTCATTTTATCTTCGAGTTCCCAAGTTGGTTCATCAGTATTGTGGTTCCTCCATACTACCTTATTTCTTAAGACTTGTTTCTTCTTATCAATAATTTAAATAGGAAGTTCTTCGTACTATAAATCTTTTTCAACCTAGATAGGTTCATATTCTATTACGTACTTATAGTCCGATTTATAAGGACGCAATACTGACACGTGAAACACATTATGTATATGCCCTAGCTATGGAGGTAAAGCTATCACATAAGCTACCTCTCCTACTCTCCTTAAGATCTCAAAAGGTCCTATAAACCTCGGACTCAACTTTCCCTTCTTCCTAAAGCGTATCTTTCCTTTCCAAGGCGATACCTTCAGAAAGACATACGAACCGACTTCAAACTCCCTCTTCTCATGATGAGGATCCGCATATTTCTTCTGTCTGTCTTGAGCCGCTACTAGTCGGGTACGTATCAACTTAACCACATCTGCCGTTTGTTGTACCATCTCAGGTCCCAACATACGACGTTCACCTATTTCATCCCAGTATAATGGTGTTCTGCACTTTCTTCCGTATAACGCTTTGTAAGGCGGCATGCCTATACTTGCGTGATAACTTTTATTGTAAACAAACTCTACTAAAGGTAGATGTTCGTCCCAACTCCCCTTGAAATCAATAATGCAAGATCTTAGCATATCTTCTAGGGTTTGAATTGTCCTTTCACTTTGTCCATCAATTTGAGGATGGTATACTGTACTCAACCTCAACTGCGTTCCCATTTGTTCTTGTAAGCTCCTCCAGAAATTTGAAGTGAATCGTGGGTCACAATCTGGCACAATCAAAACTGGTACTCCATGTCTTGAAATAATTTCTTTGACATAAAGTTTAGCTAACTGCTCCAGGTTATACCTGACCCTTATCGACAAGAAGTGAGTCGACTTTGTTAAACAATCCACTATTACCCAAATAACGTCGTATCCTTTCTGCGTAGTTGGAAGTCCCACCACAAAGTCCATCTTGATGTGCTCCCATTTCCATTCCGAAATCTTTAGTAATTGTAATAATCCACTTGGTCGTTGGTGTTCAGCCTTAACTTTTGACAAGTTAAGCACCTACTAACATACTCTGCTATTTCTCTCTTCATGTTCGGCCACCAAAAGTTCTGTCGAAGGTCTTGATACATCTTGGTGCTACCCGGATGTATCGAGTACCTCGAACTATTAGCCTCTTCTATTATTTCTTCGTTTAATTCTGTATTATCTGGAACCCAAATTCTTCCTTCAAAACGTAGTAACCCCTCATTGTCAAGGCTATACTTAGTCTTCTCTCCGTCTTCAATCCTCTTCTTCATCTGCTCGCACTCCTCGACTTTGAGTTGTACTTCCTTCACCCGTTGAACAATTATTGGTCGAGTCTATATTGTAAATAATCTCTCTCCCGACGATTCACTTGGTAATCTAACCTCTAACTCCATCCTTGCCATCTCTGTTAATAACTCATTCTGAGCTGTTAACATCGATAGTTCCTCCATACCCTTTCTACTTAAGGCGTCAGCCACAACGTTCGCCTTTCTTGGATGATACAAGATATCGCAATCGTAATATTTTATCATCTCCAACCACCTTCTCTGTCTCATATTCAACTCCTTCTGCGTGAAGATATACTTCAGACTTTTATGGTCCGTGTATATCTCACACTTCTACCCGTATAGGTAGTGCCTCAAAATTTTTAAGGCAAAAACTATCGCGGCTAATTCCAGATAATGAGTAGGATAACCTTTCTCATAATCCTTCAACTGCTGAGATGCATACGCAATGACCTTTCCATGTTGCATGAGCATGCAACCCAGTCCTCTATGCAAAGCATCGCAATAAAATACAAAATTTCATGTATCATTTAGTAATGACAATACAGGTGTTTCACTCAACCTCTTCTTCAGTTCATGAAAATTGTCTTCACACTTTTTTGTCCACACATACTTCATAGTCTTCCTCGTCAAATTCAACAATGGAGTAGCTGTGACGCCCCCATATACGGGTTCTCTAACCTCGGGTTCGATGCTCACGATAAATCATCATCATAAGCATTCTGTAAACTATTGTGGAATAATAAACATATATTGTTCATTACAATAAAATCTTACAACAATATCCCAAGGCCTATTAACCTTAACTTAAACATACATTACTTAAGTTACACTTGGTAACACAAAAGGTTTACAATACCATTGTTCATAATATAACACAATACATAAATATTCACACTAACTATTCCTGAACCTTTCCTTTGCCTTTGTCCTTCTTAGACGTCTCTGGCTTAGTTGAAAAAAATGTCATTATATAGCAAGGGTAAGGAACTAGTTTGCTTAGCAAGTTTAAATACAAAGGAGATATATCATGATTAGAAAAGAATTTAGCTTTCAATGTTCAACAAGAAAATCTAATTTCGAAAGAACATGAAATAAATCTTGATAACTGAGTATTCGAATAATTGAATAACATATGCTGAGTGGTCAAAGTAACCATGAACATATGCGAAGGTTGTCAGTATTTAAATTGGGACTTTCAATAAGTTTTGGTAATCAAGGGGATCAACCTTTCATACTCGGTGATTTATGCATAAACACTCAATATACGAGCAACAATTGTTTTCCAATAATGCTTTAATCAAATTGTTCTTTTTCTCAGTCTAGAGCTCTTACCAAATCAATTGGTTAGGAACAGCTTTCAAAACATATTTGCTTTAACAAATTTAAAACATACTTGATCTAGCTGATACAACTAGCATAGATCTATTTCATAAATAGTTCATAAATAAAAGAACTTTAACTAATTCACAGTTCAATAATAATAGATCATGAATTCAATTGCACACAGTGCGAATTTCAATAACCAGTATAGATGTGAATAATCAACAATAATTATTTACTAATATGCTTCAAAAGTAATAACTTAAGTTTGAGTTTGAAAACTTGTCTCGATCGCAGTCTACTGCTACGCGATTTAGTTTAACTTCTTACAGAAAAGACTTATAATTGATCTTTCAATTAGTCATAGCATATACTCATTTATAATATCATTACTATATATTAAGTTGTCTAACATTTAATCACATAGTTAAGTATATTACATTACATTAAAGTCTTAGTATTCTTATCATACTTTAATAATCTTTTAATCACTTCATAACTTAACTTTTTACTATATAAGTTCCTCTTTATGTAATCAAGTAAGCCGAATACTCAATCTAGCAAACCGAATATACTAATCCAGCAAACTAGATAGCAATCCAGCAAACCGAATACATTAATCCAGCAAACCAGATAATAATCAAGCAAACCGAATTCAAATCCAGCAACCCGAATTCCTCTTTTTAGCATACTATATACTTAATATAGTATATTGAATGTCCAATTCAACAAACTGCATTTAAAATAACTTTAATTATCTATATTATTCATTTTAATCTCTCGTTTAATATTATTAATTATTTAATAATATCTCAAGCTAATGTTATTAATATTTTAATAACATTTTAGTATAATATTATTAATTATATTAATAATATTTTAATCTCACATTATTAGTCATTTAATAACATTTTAATCATTTATTAAATTAATAAATAATTTATTTTAGTTTTTTATCAATTACTAATTAATTCATTTAATCATTCTAAAATGCCATAAACATAATATCTCCTCACAAATGACCAAAACCCCTATCAAAAATCTTTATAAATCATACTTAGGGTTCTCAAGTCATAAAATCTCATTTTTTATATTTTTAACATCACATAATTAATTAAATTTATTTATCCATAATATCATCATTTATATGAAAAATAGCAAAATATCTCTAAAATCATTTTTATTTTCTGGAAAGCAACTATATATAGTCCCCTCATAAAAATATATATTTTTCTGGAATTTTAAAAATCCATTTACTATATTTAAATAGTCTAAAATAGCCAAATCTTGCTACATTTATCATAAATCGAAATTGTATCTAAAACTTTTGAAATTTCTTAGGTATGTTCCTGTCGTATACATATACTTCCAGTAAATATTTCATAATTTTTAGAGTTAACCAAAGAGAGTTATTCGAGTATACTTTTGAAAGTAGTCCTTGGCCGTAAAATCCATAACTCCCATTCTATATGACCAAAACTTCTCAAATTTTTACATGACTCACAAAACTTCTCATATTATCCCTCCAAATTTTTTCAAAATTTTTAAAGTAAAAAAATAGATGAAAAAGTCTCTGGAAGTGATTGGTCAGCGAGATTTATTGCCTTTTTGTTCACTACCCAGACTGTTTCGACTAAAATTGACACCACGACTTTTAAACACATTTTTTTTGAGTGCTACCACTTGGGTTTACTAGTTAACTTATATATCTATCACCGCTCTTTGACGGATCGCAAAAACAAGGTGTAGATTTAACATGGTAGTTGATCAAAGGGAGAAAATGCTAAGGTTTTCTAACTTTTCAAAAACCTAGTTTCTTTTCTTTTCTTTTGATCAACTTTCTAACACTCAAATATGTTAGATCTAAGCATGTAACACTATAAATCATATAGATCTATAGTTTTTAAGTTGGAAAAAACAAACTCCATATTCCATCAAACAACCAAAAGATATGGAAATAAAAGCTTTAAAACTAGGATTTATACCTTGATTTGTTTGCTACTTTTCTTTTCCTACCAAAATATGTGATGAATCTAGGATGCATAAAAAATCAAACTCTTCTTCCTCTCATTCTCTTCCCACCGAATTCTCTCTTTCCCTTGTCTCTCTCTAGTGGCTTGGTTAGTATACGAAAATGAAATGAAAGTGATAGGAACTTAGATTTTTGTTTGTTAAAAAATATATAGATATGTTGTATATATCTATATAAATTTCACCCACACACTAGCTCTTTCTCTCTCCATATGATTATGTGGTTGCTTGCACTCTTGGTAAACTTTGTGGCTTGTCCAATGAGTGACACATAAGGAGTTGGTAAGGAGTTGTTAGCTTAAATGATTACATTCATTCCCTCATTCCTTTCCTCTTTGTGGCCGGAATCCAGCCCCTTTTTCCTTCAATTTTTGTTTTGTTTTTATTGCAATATTTACTTTATTCAATGACCAAAAAGTCCCTCACTTGTTGGGCTAAATTTAAGCCATCCTTTTCCTTCTTTTGGACTTACAATTAATTAGTTTGGGCCATGTAAATAAGTATGGTACCAACACTTTAATTTTATCTTACCCTAATTATTTAATTAGGATTTCCATTCTCCACATTTGTAATTCAATTCCTTACTCATGTACATTTAATTTCATAACCCAATTAGACTTGCTTTAATTAGGTTATAAAATTAATTAATTGAGATGTATAAAATAAATCTCTTTGGGTTAGTATATATTTTTAATACTATCATTCTCCCATACCATAACTCTTAGGTTATTTAATTCTCATACCTAATGTATATTTAGGTTATGTAACCTTTCTTTTAAATTTACTTTAGAAAATAAATAAACACATATACATAGTTACAGTACACATATTTATTTAGCCTACTATTCACTCCACACACGTCACAATATTTTCAATATCATTAATATTTAATTAATATATCTATTTACAAAGTGACTTAGAATTCTTGGTTATTACATTCTCCATTCCTTACAAGAATTCCGTCCCCGGAATTTCACATAAGGTCACTTAAAAAGATTTGGATAATTCTTCATCATCTTTTCTTCGAGTTCCCACGTAGCTTCCTCAGCGTTGTGGTTCCTCCAAAGCACTTTGACTGAATGTATAACCTTATTCCTTAATTTCTGCTCTTTTCTATCCAAAATTTCTACGGGAATCTCATCATACGATAAGTCATTCTAAACTTGAATTGGCTCATACGATATCACATGCTTATAATCCGCCTTATACGGACGTAACACTGACATATGAAGCACATTGTGAATATGTTTCAGTTAAGGAGGTAGAGCTATCTCGTATGCCACTTCATCTATTTTCTTCAGTATCTCGAACGGTCCAATATACCTCAAACTCAGTTTACCTTTCTTCCTAAATCTTATCTTCCCTTTCCAGGGAGATACTTTTAAAAATGCATAACTTCCCATTTTAAAGTCTTTTTTCTTGCGATGAAGATCTGTATATTTCTTTTGTCGATCCTGAGCTACTACCAGTCGAGCTCTTATCACTTTAATGATCTCCACGGTCTGCTGCACCAATTCTTGCCCGAACAGTCTTTGCTCACCTACCTCGTCCCAACATATGGGCGTTCTGTATTTTCTTCCATACAGGGCTTCATACGGTGGTATACCAATGCTTGCATGATAACTATTGTTATATGCAAACTCTACTAACGGAAGATGATCTTTCCAGCTTCCCTTGAAGTCCACCACATAGGCTCTGAGCTTGTCTTCTAGTGTTTGAATTGTTCACTCGCTTTGCCCCTTGGTCTGTGGATGATACGCGGTACTTAACCTTAGTTGTGTCCCCATTCTTTCTTGAAGACTTCTCCAGAAATTTGACGTGAAGTGTAGATCTCTATCAGATACAATTAATACTGGCACTCCATGTCTCGAAATTATTTCCTTGATATACAATTTAGCTAACTGATCCAAATTATACCTGATTCTGATAGGCAAAAAGTGTGCTGACTTAGTAAGACGATCAACTATCACCCATATGGCGTCGTAACCTTTTTGGGTTACTGGAAGTCCTACCACAAAATCCATCGTGACGTGCTCCCACTTCCATTCTGGAATCTTTAACGGCTGTAATAGTCCACTTGGTCGTTGATGCTCTGCCTTGACTCTTTGACAAGTTAAACATCTGTTGACACATTCTGCAACCTCTCTCTTCATGTTTGGTCACCAATAATGTTGACGAAAATCTTGATACATCATCGTGCTTCCCGGGTGTATCAAGTATCTCGTATTGTGCTCTTCTTGCAAAACCTCTTCTCTTAATGCTGGTAGTGCAGGTACCCACACTCGTTCTTCAAATCTTAGCAATCCAGTGCCATCAATCTTATACTTCAATTCGTTGCCTTTAGCTAACAGCTTTTTGATGTTACCACATTCCTCATCATTCTCTTGTGCTTCTTTCACCATGTCTAATAAGGTCGGACTTGCTTCCATTTCTATTAATCTATCCGAATTCTTTAGATTTTTCACCTCCAACTCCATTTTTTCCATTTCTCTTATTGATTTTTCTTGTTCTATCAATACAAATAACTTTTCTCTGCTCTTCCTGCTTAAAGCATCTGCCACTACATTGGCCTTCCTTGGATGTTATAGAATATCATAATCGTAATCCTTGATCAATTCTAACCATCTCCTCTGCCTCATGTTCAACTCCTTCTGTGTAAAGATATACTTCACACTCTTGTCGTCTGTGTATATCTCACACTTTTCTTATTAGAGATAATGTCTCCAAATCTTATGGGCAAATACTACCGCAGCTAATTTCAGCTCATGAGTAGGGTATCCCTTCTCGTAGTCTTTTAACTGTCGTGACGCATACGCATTGACTTTACCATTCTGCATTAACACACAACCCAGTCCCTTGTGTGACGCATCACTATACACTGTAAAACCTCTCGTACTATCTGGTAAGGATAACACATGTGCTTCACTTAGTCTCTTTTTCAGCTCCTGAAAACTCTGTTCACACTTTTCTGTCCACACATACTTAATAGTCTTCCTCGTCAGATTAGTCAATGGTGTCGCTATCTTCAAAAATTCTAAAGAAACCTCCGGTAATATATTGCCAATCCCAAGAAAATTCTGACCTCTATCGGTGTCTTTGGTTGTCCCCAATTTGTCACCGCTTTAACTTTCGCTGGATCAATAGAAATTCCCTCGTTATCGATGACATGTCACAAAAATTGAACTCTCTTTAACTAGAATTCACATTTCAAAAATTTTACAGATAGCTTCTTATTTCTTAATGTTTTCAATACAATTCACAGATATTCGGCATGTTCCTCTTTAGTCTTTGAATACACTAGAATGTTGTCAATGAATACAACCACGAACTTGTCCAAATACGGTTTAAATACTCTATTCATCAAGTTCATAAATGCAGCTGGCGCATTCGTCAGTCCAATCGACATCACTAAGAACTTATAATGGCCGTAACAAGTTCTAAATGCTGTTTTTGGTACATCCTCTGTTCTCACCTTCAACTGATGATAACTAGTTCTTAGGTCAATCTTCAAAAAACATCTTGATCCTTTAAGTTGATCAAAAAAATCGTCTATTCTCGGTAATAGATAATTTTTCTTTATTTTCACCTTATTCAACTCTCTATAATCCATACACAACCTCATCGAACCATCCCTCTTCTTTAAAAACAACAACGGAGATACACTAGGTTGGATGTACTTTTTGTCCAATAAATCTTGTATCTGGATCATTAGCTCTTTCATTTCTACTGGAGCCATCCTATACGGTGCTTTCGATAACGGCGCTGTCCCCGGTACTAAATCAATTACAAATTCTATGTCTCTGTCTGGTGGAAGTCTAGAAAGTTTTTTTGGAAAGACATCCCCAAACTCATTAACTATAGGTATCTGCCCCATGTCTGAGTTCACCACCCGTGTATCCACTACATGAGCTAAATAACCTTCACATCCTTTCCGTAACATCCACTTGGCCTGTATTATAGTCAAACAATTCATTTGTCTAGGCGACTTGCTACCATAAAATACAGCCTTAGACTTATTTGGTGTCTTAAGGCGTCTGCTCTTCTTTTGACAATTTATAACTGCCTCATGGTTAAATAACCAATCCATACCTAGGATAACATGAAACTCTCCTAAGCGTATCGAAATCAAATTCACTCTTAAATTATGTCCCCTTATTTCCACACCACAGTTTCTATGGATAAACTCTACAGGGATCACTTCTTTGTTCGCAACTTCTATATTCATTGGGTTTTTTAACTTTTCACAGGGTAAATTTAATCTTCTAGAAAATTCAACAGACACAAATGAATAGGTAGCTCCCGAATCAAATAATACATATGCATTTATATTATTGATTGGAATAATACCTGACACCACCTCCTTAGATGCAACTACGTCATGTACAGTCAGGTTGAATGTTCGGCCTGTCGACTTGCTCAGCTGCGTTGGCCCTCCAATCGTTAACTTTGTGCTACTGCTCCTGTTTCCACTTCCTCCATCAATACTCTTCTTCAACGGACAATCCTTAAACCGATGTCTAGTTCCTCCACATGAAAAGCTACCTCCCTTCCTTGGCTTAAGACAATTTGGTGAAATATGTCATTCCTGACCAAAATTATAACATACATTTTTCCCTTTCATACACTCTCCCGAGTGATTCCTTCCACACTTTTCACATGTTGGCTTCTTATGGGGTGTACTCCCTTGTTGAGTTCCTGAGTCATTGCCACTGTTCCACTTGAGTTTCTTACTGTTACTACCACCACTGCTAGCACTCTGATTTCCACCTTCAATCTTCTTCTTGTTCTTTTCCAGATTGTACTTGGACACCGCTTCACCACCACCTTCTGCAATGATAGCCTTTTCCAAGGTGCTAAAAACATACCGATCTACAAAACTGCCACCTTGCTGTATATCCATAGTTTTAAACCATTATCAAACCTACGCGCCTTTCTTACCTTTGTATCCACCTTGTGTGGAGCGAATCTGGCTAACTCATTGAACTTGGCGGCATATTCGGGAACTGTCATATTATCTTGCTTTAACTCTAGAAACTTCACTTCAATCCTGGCTTCCATGCTCGGAGAGAAATAATTCTCAAAGAACAACTCCTTAAACCTTGTCCAGGTTACTATTGTTGTCCCGGCTCTAGCCTGGTTCAACTCCCACTAGTAATTAGCCTCACCTTTCATCAAGTAGGTAGCAAAAACTATCTTTTACTCCTTTGCTACACTCACGATAACAAAAGCCTTTTCCATCTCTTTCACCCATGTCTGAGCTTCAATAGGGTCAGTGGTTCCTGCAAAGTCTGGCGGTCCTACTACCTCAAAATCTTTAAAGTTCGCCAATCTATTATTCGTTCTAGTTCTTGCTGCTAGAGCTCTCGTCTGCATAGCTTGAGCTATCATATTTACGAAGTTCTGCATTGGGTCAACTTGATCTCTTTCATTATTCACAGATCGTTCCTCCCTTTGGTTACAATTTTGTTGTCTTAGCAGCATTGTCTGGTTAAACAAAATCTTACATTATTACTTCCAGTTTCATTATATGTTATATCTTTCAAGTGTTTAAAATATAACATGTAATTTAAACTCTAACAATCATATTATCATAACGTTGGATTAACCAATTTAACTTGCTAAATTATCCAATTCAGCTTGCTAAATTAACTTATTCAGCTTGCCGAATTAACATATTTAACTTGCTAAATTAACAAATTCAACTTAATAAATTTTCAAATTATCAAACAGACAACTTACTATCTTTATTCTTAAAACTTATCTACTTAATCAAACACATACTCATAATATTGCATTTATATTCATATACCAAACCTTAGTGTCATACACTTAAATGCCTGACATATTTTTATAAATGCTATTATCCCATTCTTAACATCCAGTGATGGGATCTACCAAAAGATAAACTTCCCTATACACATAAGATGGGGATACATTATATTTAAATATTACCTCACACAGCCTGAGGTTTACATCATTCATAATATAACCCTAATAAACAAAAGGGGTACTAATGTATCTATATACATCACAACCAAACCAATACATCACTGGCTATCAGGCTGAGCCACCTCAATATAGACATGCTCCTGCTCCTGCAGTGCACCTCCATCCACACGGCGTCGCACGGAATGGCTGGACTCGCCGATCTCATAGTGTGGCCTCCTATCACCAACCTTGAGACTCGCATATGCTTCATCCAAAGCCCGTCCCAAAGACTCTATCCTGACCTCTTTGTCCTCCAAGGCTGCCTCTAGCTGGTCCACTCTCCTCGCTGCTCAGATCCAGGCATCCTCAACCCGAATCTTGTCAGCGATCTCTAGATCAAACTCAAAGCGCATCGCCTGATGCTCAACTCTCAGCACTCCTAGCTTCACCTCCTCTTGCTCCAATCTTTCTCTTAGCTCTGCATTCACAGCAACCATTTGTTTAGCCGATGTCACCTGTCCTTGCAACTACACCTTTACCTCTGCTAGCTTTGCCTGAACCTGATATGTTAACTCTTTGTACTATGTCTCATTAAACTGATGGGTTGATTTTTCTTGCTCCAGTTGTGTAATTCTATTTTCCAATGCTACATTCTCCTCAAATAAATCTACCACCATCATATCCTCATTGTAGTCCTCACTCTCAACGTGCTCCTAAGTAGGATTCCTCGGCTCCTACTCCATAGTATGGTTATCCTTTCTCTCTTCAGACATCCTATAAACAAACAAGCACAACATCAGTATCATAATAAAATATATTCATTGATAAAATGAAATGATATTTTATTTTGTATGATCTATACTAGATGAATTTCCAGAATCCATCTCCTATCATACTCTATAAGAGTTTTCTTCTAAGGTTATAACCTAGGTTTTGCATCCTAATGTTTATAACCTACATCATTGATACCAATCCGTGACGCCCCCAAATTCAGGTTCACTAATCTCGGGTTCGGTGCTCACGATACATCATCATTATAAGCATTCTATAAACTATTGTGGAATAATAAACATATATTGTTCATTACAATAAAGTCTTACAACATTATCCCAAGGCCTATTAACCTTAACTTAAACATACCTTACTTAAGTTACACTTGGTAACACAAAAGGTTTACAATACCAGTGTTCGTAATATAACACAATACATAAACATTCACACAACTATTCCTAAAACTTTCCTTTGCCTTTGTCCTTCTTGGACGTCTCTGGCTTAGCTGATATAAATGTCATGATATAGCAAATGTAAGCAACTAGTTTGGTTAGCAAGTTTAAATATAAAGGAGATATATTATGAGTAGAAACGAATTTAACTTTTAATGTTCAACAAGAAAATCTGATTTCGAAAGAACATGAAATAAATCTTGATAACTGAGTATTCGAATAATTGAATAACAGATGCTGAGTGGTCAAAGTAACCATGAACATATGCGAAGGTTGTCAGTATTTAAAATGGTCCTTTCAATAAGTTTTGGTAATCAAGGGGATCAGCCTTTCATACCCGGTGATTTATGCATAAACACTCAATATGCGAGCAACAATTGTTTTCTAATAATGCTTTAATCAAATTGTTCTTTTTCTTAGTCTAGAGTCCTTACCAAATCAATTGGTTAGGAAAAGCTTTCAAAACATATTTGCTTTAACAAATTTAAAACATACTTGATCTAGCTGATACAACTAGCATAGATCTATCTCATAAACAGTTCATAAATAAAAGAACTTTAACTAATTCATAGTTTAATAATAATAGAGCAGAAATTCAATTGCACAAAGTGCGAATATCAATAACCAGTATAGATGTGAATAATCAACAATAATTATTCACTAACATGCTTCGAAAGTAATAACTCAAGTTTGAGTTAGAGAACTTGCCTCGATTGCAGTCTACTGCTACACGATTTAGTTTAACTTCTTAGAAAAAAGACCTATAATTGATCTTTTAATTAGTCATAGAATATACTCACTTATAATATCATTACTCTATATTAAGTTGTCTAACATTTAATCACATAGTCAAGTATATTACAGTACATTAAAGTCTTAGTATTCTTATCATACTTTGATAATCTTTTAATCACTTCGTAACTTAACATTTTACTTTATAAGTTTCTCTTTATGTAATCTAGGAAGCCGAATACCCAATCCAGCAAACTAGATAGCAATCCAGCATACCGAATTCAAATCCAGCAACCCGGATTTCTCTTTTTAGCATACTATATACTTAATATAGTATATTGAATGTCCAATTCAACAAACTACATTTAAAATAACTTTAATTCTCTATATTATTCATTTTAATCTCTCGTTTATTATTATTAATTATTTAATAATATCTCAAGCTAATATTATTAATCTTTTAATAATATTTTAGTCTAATATTATTAATTATATTAATAATATTTTAATCTAACATTATTAGTCATTTAATAACATTTTAATTATTTATTAAATCAATAAATAATTTATCTTAGTTGTTTATCAATTACTAATTAATTAATTTAATCATTTTAAAATGTCATAAACATAATATCTCCTGACAAATGACCAAAACCCTATCAAAAATCTGTATAAACCATACGTAGGGTTCTCAAGTCATAAAATCGTAATTTTCATATTTTTAACATCACATAATTAATTAACTTCATTTATCCATAATATCATAATTTATATGAAAAATAGCAAAACATCTCTAAAATAATTTTTTTCTGGAAGGCAATTATATATAGTCCCCTCATAAAAATATATTTTTCCTGGGCTTTTAAAAATCCATTTACTATATTTAAATAGTCCAAAACAGCCAAATCTTGCTACATTTATCATAAATCGAAATTGTATACAAATTTTTTAAAATATTTAGGGTATGTTCCTGTCATATACATATACTTCCAGTAAAAATTTCATAATATTTGGAGTTAACTACAGAGGGTTATTCGAGTATACTTTTGAAAGTAGTCATTGGCCGTAAAATCCATAACTCCCATTCTACATGGCCAAATATTTTCAAATTTTTACAGGACTCACAAAACTTCTCATATTATCCCTCCAAAGTTTTCCAAAATTTTTAAAGTACAAAAAGTTGATGAAGAAGTACCTGGAAGTGACTAGTCAACGAGATTTATTGCCTTTTTGTTCACTACCCGGACTGTTTCGACTAAAACTGACCAAAAACCATGGTACAATTAATTAGTTTGGGCCATGTAAATAATCATGGTTCCAACACTTTAATTTTATCTTACCCTAATTATTTAATTAGGATTTCTATTTTCCACATTTGTAATTCAATTCCTTACTCATGTATAAATCTCTTAGAGTTAGTATATATTTTTAATATTATCATTCTCCCATACAATAACCCTTAGGTTATTCAATTCTTATACCTAATGTATAGTTAGGTTATTTAACCTTTCTTTTTAATTTACTTTATAAAATAAATAAACACATATACATAGTTACATTACACATATTTATTTAGCCTACTATTCACTCCACACATGTCACAAGGTTTTCAATATCATTAATATTTAATTAATATATCTATTTACAAAGTGACTTAGAATTCTTGGTTATTATAGTAGCTATCTTAGAAAATTCCTGAATGAATCTCTGATAGTATCCCGCTAACCTTAGGAAACTCCGCACCTCGGTTAGTGTTTTCAGTTGCTCCCAATTAATAACTGCTTCCACCTTCGCTGGATCCACTGAAATTCCTTCTTTATCGATGACGTGCCTTAGAAACTGCACCCTTTCAAGCCAAAATTCACACTTAGTGAATTTAGCATACAACTTCTCCTGTCTTAGTGTTTCTAACACTAATTTTAAATGTTCAGCGTGATCTTCTAGCATCTTAGAATAGACTAGAATATAATCAATGAACACTACGACGAACTTGTCCAAGTATTACTTTAACACTCTGTTCATCATATCCATGAATGCGGCTGGCGCATTAGTTAACCCAAACTAAATAACCAGGAACTCGTAATAACTATAACGAGTCCTGAACGCCATCTTAGGTACGTCCTCTTTCCTCACTTTCAACTAATGATACCTCGTTCGCAAATCTATCTTAGAAAAAATACTTCGCCCCTTTCAACTGATCAAATAGATCATCGATCACGGGCAATGGGTATTTATTCTTTATCTTTAGCTTGTTCAACTCACGATAGTCAATACAAAGTCGTAACGATCCATCCTTCTTTGCAAATAATACTGGTGCTCCCCACTTAGAGACACTCGGTTGAATGTACTTCTTATCTAATAATTCTTGTAACTGAATTATTAACTCTTTCATTTCTACCAGAGCCATCCGATATGGTGCCCTAGAAACGGGTGCCGTTCCTAGCATGACATCAATCACAAATTCGATCTCCCTATCTGGCGGAAGACCTGGTAACTCATCTAAAAACACGACCGTGAATTCTTGCACTATCAATATCTGTTCCAATGGTGCTCCCACTCTATGGGTATCACCAACATTACACAGATATCCTACATACCCTTTCTTCAACAACTTTCTAGCTTGTGTCATGGTCAGACAACAAGAGCGTCCCGGTGATTTACTACCGTAGAACACTACCTTGGGCTTCTTTGAAGTCCGAAGGTTTACACTCTTCTTTTGACAATCGATGATCGCCCCATGGTTAAACAACCAATCCATCCCGAGGATTACATCAAATTCTTCTAACCTTATCGGTATTAAATCTACCAATAATTTGTTACCCCTAATATCTACGCAACAATCCCTATGAATATGTTCAACGAAAATCGTCTCTTCATTTGTATCATAATGTTTAAAGGTATTGCTAATTTTTCAGGGAATAATCCTAAATGTCTAGCAAATTCACATGCTATAAAAGAACAAGTAGCACCCGAATCAAACAGCACATAAGTATTTATTTCATTGACCAGGATAATAACTGCCACTACATCCGCTAATGAGACTGCATCTTGGATTGTCATATTAAACGTACGGGCCGTTGGTCTACTCGATGGTGTTGGTCCAGTAATAACTAATTTCCCACTACTAGTACCCTTACTACCTTCGAACCTCTTCTTCGGATAGTTCCTTTCCATGTGGTCAGTCGACCCACACACAAAACATCCCTAGTTCTTCTTCGAGTTATAGCAGTTAGGTGAAATATGCCCCTCCTGTCTGCAGTTGTAACAAACTGACTTCCCCTTGAGATAAACTCCTAAATGAGCCTTCCCACACGTCTTACAAGCTTCGATCCTCCTCTTAGGATCTCCTTGTTTCGCTCCGGTATTCCCAGAGTTAAAACCTTTCTTCTTTGGCGCACTTACGCTGCCATTAGCTCCCTCAGTCTTTATTCCTCCATCTCCATCTCCTTTACCCTTATTCTTCTTCTCTCTATGGTACTGGCTTAATGCCTAACTACCACCCTCGACAATTATTGCTTTCTCCAAAATGGTTCCAAACGAAGCGCTCTGGAACACTGAAATCCTGCAGTAAAGCCAAGGCTTCAAGCCTTGCTCAAACTTCTGTGCCTTCCTCTCCTCCGTATCCACTTGACGTGGAGCGAACCTCACTAGTTCATTGAACTTGGCCGCGTATTGGGGAACCGTCATGTGTTGGGTATTTTCTACGCGCAACACGCAAGTGTACGTGGTCAACAAGTAACATAATAATAAATCAGATATCGTTCCCACAGAAATAATAATTTTTATTCACTCGAACAACTACCAATTCTATAATATCTCAGCTTTATCAAACTAATAATTAAGAGATGTTTTTATAACTAAATTACTACTTAAACCAATCACAACACTAACACAAGATTTTCACAAGTTTGAGAGAATTAAGCCTATAACTTCACTTATTATTTCAGTTCAGATAATATCCTTTTATCCACTTTATTTTAATTACCCCATTATTAATCAAGAACACTAACATAGATAAAACCACCTCTCGATGCATAATATCCATACTCACTCACATCTACAGATGATAGATTTAAGCGAGACACCCTAATTAACTAATTCACTATATCTCTATGTGAATTATAATTAAAAAGAGTTTAATATCAAGTTCTCTATAAGATTACATATGGCGTAAAGGTATATCTCTATCCTAAACACAAATCATAAATTTCCATCTACGCAGAAATCACGAACATATGTCACTATGGCTAGTTCTAATCCTATATGTCCCTTCTCGAGTTCATAAGGGATAACAGATAATTGTTGATCAGACAATTATATAGATTAAGCACACATATAGCAAATAAACTAGGAATAACATCCATAAACTGAATTTAAGAATATTTAATCATCCATTACATAACAAGATCCGTCATAGGCTTAAATAAGAAATTAGTTCATAACGAATGAAATAAAATTCATAATCCATAGAATATTAATCATAATGAATACAAAGTAAGATGAATAGAGAAAGTAAGGAATATGAAACTCCTGTCGTTGCTCGTCTCTACGTCGCTTCGCGTTCACCAGAATATGCTCTACTTCAATTCTCCTTTTCAAGTTCAGATCCAAAAAATTTGTTCTTCCATAGTGGCTAGCTCTCCTTTAATATATTCATATCAATCCTTATATACCTCATACCAAAAACAGCCCTCAACTTCCCTCCTTGTTGCAGCCGTAACCAACTCAGAGTAGGATCGACCCCTTGCACGTGCGCCTCCCCGCCCCAGCGGGGAGTTCTTTTGTTAATGCCCCGCCCCAGCGGGTTAACACTCTGCCCAGCTCTGAATTTCTTCTCCAAGTTAAGTCACAATCCTTTTATCTTTCCTTAGCTAGCAGCCTTTTATCCTTCCACTAACAGCCTAAACAAAACATGCCCCCCCACTAGGATAAAAAAAAGATCAGCTACTGCATGCTCATGTTGATTTCGTGTGCTGCATGGTTGCATGGACTACCACTTGCTCTGGCCCACATGTTGCCCACTCAATATACTTACATTGCTTGCATGCGTGGCCCAACTACCCAAATGAGGATTACATGGACCTGCTAATTCTATAACCTGCTAACTCACAAAATTCGTAGCCCATGATACTTATCTGCATGATACTTTCGTGGCTGCCAATATGAATGGATCGATTTAGCTGCTACATCCATTTAGACTCCCTCCTTATTAGGAATGAAAGCAAACCATGTGCGTGACCCAATCCCTAGCCCACAGTACACAATCCGTGAGCTGCTATCTCTAGCTTAATTAATAATTGTTTTACTTGCCAACGTAGCCCACCTAACCAATTTATAATTGCCAGGAAACCCATATCAGCTAGGAAACTTTAATAATCCATAATGCTCAAATTTTCCTCCAATTTATTTCCAACATCACAGAACTCTTCACTTGTACCTAAAATAAAAATATAAGAATAATGAGTATATTTAGGCATAAAATATTAAAGAATAGACATATAACATGTAAATTAGTCCTTTAAAGCTACTCTCGCCTCCATTTCATTATCTGCACATAAATGTATACACCCAGTAGAAATGATAGGCAAAGTACTTGAAAACATGCAGAATCAAGCTATAACGACTACCGATTCATAGGTATAAAACCCACTCATCATCATGTCCCCCTACTTAAGTTCTAAGAACTTAATCTCCATCCTACTCTGCATGCTAGTAGGAAAGTAGTTCTCGAAGAAAACCTTCTTAAACTGTTCCCACGTAACAACACCTACTCCAGCCCCACTCTGGTGTGCCTCCCACTAGAAGTTGGCTTCTCCCTTCATCATATAGGTCGCAAAAGAAGTCTTTTGCGCCTCTCCGACATTTGTTATTACAAATGCCTTCTCAATCTCATTTACCCATGTCTGGGCCTCGATAGAGTCCGTAGTTCCCTTGAACTTCGGTGGACCTACACTCTTAAAATTCTTAAAGGTAGTCGCACGTACTACCCCAGGAACAACTGGTACATTACCCCCAGTTCTATTAAATGCACCTATTAATAAATTAATGAACTCTTGCATAGGGTTATTCTGACCCTCTTGGTTATTCTCGTTATGGGACTCAGCTTCCTGATTACGTTGTCTTCTTCTTGGCGGCATTTTTTTGTTTAAATAATTAAAGTTTCATTATTATTTACTTATTCCTTTCACTTGGATATTATGCATCAAGAAATAACACAAAACTAATATCAAGCACATTTAATAAAACCTCGTTATATTAATATGCTTCTTCATAGTTCAAAACTATTTACATTTTTGTTCCATAGCCATAGCTAATTACATTACTTTCCCGCGATTGATTTCCAAAAGTTAGGAATTACAAAAGTCTACCCGTTAATTATAAAAAAGGGTTTTACGTCACAATATAGATACACAAAATATTTACATAACTACTCATTCTCTACTACTAACTAACACTACATAAAAGCATTCTCATGCTTCTCGTTCGCAAGAATTGCCGCAATATCCCGACTGATAATGTGACGAGTCTGCCCCGAATCAGTGGATTAACAAGCAATTTTCAGCTCCTCATGAGCACTCCTATGAATATAGGACATCTGTGCTATCTTCTGTTTCTTCTCTTCCAACTCCTTATGAAGCTGCTCAGCTTCATGCTTATAGTCTCTAGTCTTATCCTTGGCCAAGACCTTCTCATCATGTTCTATCTCCCAATCTGCTTCTGCAGATTCTTTTGCCTCCTGGAGGTCATTAACCTCTTCCCTCAGAATCTGCACGTCATTGCGCAGTTGCACATTCCTATCAAGCACCGCCAAATACAATGCCCTTACTGCCTCTGGTGGTGTTGGGTCTAATGTAGGTCTCATCGTGTTGAATGATGCCACCTCCGTATCATCCTCCTCATCGGCCACCACATCAAAGTATGATGCCGACCCTAGACCCTCATTATCCTCAGATGGATCTTCCTTCTCTGGCTCTGTCTCCTCGACATTCACCATCAGTACCTTTGCTAGCGGCATTGGTACAGGTGCTAACATGTTGACTGACTCCTCGCTCACCACATGTATATCCCTATACATAGAGCTATCTTCTAACATCTACAATAACACATAACATGTTGATTAGTACATAATACAAAATATTATAAGCACAAATCACATTTAATTCATTTAAAGTTAATTTCCATCTTCTAGAACTTTCGGTAATAAGTTTTCTCAATACATTACTTAGGAACTCTATTTGAGTTCATTTACTTCTGACTTCTCCTACGATTACCAAGGTTATAGCCTAAGGTTCTCCCCCCTTAAGTTTTATAACCTACAACTTTGATACCAACCTGTGACGCCCCCAAATCTGGGTACTTTTAACCCACGGATATAATGCTACACGGTGCTACTAACTACACATTCATTCAACCGAAAACTGCATCAAAATGAATATGATTACTAAATTATTATTGCAATAATAATAAATCCTTCCCAGGTTCTTGATGTAATATTCGTGAATTTTATGAATATATTAATAGTTAAATTGATAAATGTTTGAATAGTTATTTGAATATAAATAAATATTGTTGTGACATGGGATGTGATAATTCAACCGAATTAAGTTAAGCGAGAAATATGATGGAAATGATGAAAATCTTAATTTGAGTTTATATAATATGCCTAGTGTGGCATAATGGAGGATTAAGTAATCGTTTGATTAAAATTAGTGAAGGAGTGAATTAACAAAGAGATGGACTAATTAGTGTGATTTCGTTTAAATAATTATTATGTGTAATTGCATTGGTAGTATGGACTGGATTCTGCAGTAGCTAAACCTGGTTTGAGATTTTCTCAAAGTAGCGCAGCTGCGCCACTTCTGCAGTTGCGCCACTTCTGCAGTACAAACCAGCGCAGCTACGCCAGTGACCAATCTTGGAAAAATTATTTTAATTGCTTCATGCATAAAATACAATGTGGTATATAAATAATAATAATGTGATGTGAATAATTAATGCATAAGACTATGATAAAAGTGAGTTAAATTATATAATTTAATAAGTTGTATAAAGAAGCTTATGTGACTTTATAGTCTATAGTAAATCAATTAAATGTGTATTTTGAATATATTGGAGGAAAATAAATTTAATGTTTATTTTAATATTTATGTGTAATTGAAATAATAAAATTTTAAGAAAAGTAATGGGTAGTTAGTACTTAACTAATGATATTCTACCCCAATTCAAATATTATTTGGGTTAACCCAATGTACACAAATTATATGAGTATATGTGTTTGTATGTCTAAGGTGGGAGTATACTTGCATACATGTGGGTGTATATCCATATACTTGTGTAGCAATATTAAGTCATTTAAGTTGCCTTGAAAACCAAAAGGGGACTAAACCTAGGTATAATAGTAACCATTTTACTAAGGCAGTAAAACAAAGCTTGTCCCAAATTGTTGTCCCAAATCTTGCTCAGCCGTGTTTTACAAAAAAACCTATGGCTCTACTTTACTGAAAATGAAGAAATGGGATGATGGTGATGATGAAGGAGGGAGTGGGCTAAATAGTAGCAGTAGATTACTTTCCACCAAATCTCTATTGCCCAACATCTTTTTCTTCTTCCTGCTGGGCCAAAAATCTGGGCAAAACCATTGTTTGTGTAAACATTCTTCTATAAATGGAGCCATTCTCTTCTCAATTCATTTGCTAGAAATCTTCTGATAAGTGCATATAGAGTGTGAAGGTGCTTAACGAGCAAGCTATTTGAGATTGGAAGCCAGAGTTAACAAATCAACTTCAACAGAGGTATACTTTCTTAAACCTTGTTCTTAAAATTTGAGTTTGATAAATTCTTGGAAATACATAAACTACTTGGGAATTGGTTATACATTATTATCATGATGATTACTTGAGTTTACATGCATTTATGGTAGCAATGTGACTGATTTTAAGCATGTTAAAGTGAGGAAATTTGTGATTGGTTTTAAGTTATGCAGGAGCAAAGCCTTTCCTATTTCTGCCCAGAAAGGGCGCAGCTGCGCCCTGTTTGCCGTTCTGCACCGTGCACTAGAAAGAAATTTTAATTTCTGCTGTAATCTGATAAGTTTAGCATGCTAGTTTAACTTAAATATACATAAAAATAGATATGATATATAGTTAAGGTTACCTTACTTACAATGGATTGCTTTGACAAAAGTTAGTATGTGTTTTGAAAAAGAATCATAATGCTATGAAAACAAACTTTGATGAAACATGGTGGTAGATAAGCTCTGACCTTGTTAGCATGAGCACATGACCTAACTATGCATGAAATGTGATTCAAAGTTATTTCGTAGGTGCTAGGTTGCTTTGACTCGATTTAAAACGATTTTAAAGGTAAACTCGGACATTTTACAAACTAAGTTTTATAAACATGGAGTGGTTACATTCTAAACATATATGATTGCATGCTAGTATTCTTTATATCTCTAAACATGACTTATATGTACACTCACATAATTAGACACAATGTAAGCTATTCAAGTGTGATCTTTCTAAACAAATTCCAAGTAATGAACTAGGATAGTTATGTGTAAATGAAGTGGATACATGTGAGCATGTGTATTTCAGATTGTATAACACCCTTAGATAGTTAAATGGTTAATGTAGTTAGCCTTTTGGATTTCATGAACTTGTTTGGCATTTTTTTTGTAGAAATTCCAACTAAAACCATAATGAGTAAAATTGAACTTGAAATGACCGTAGTAAAACCCAAGACCCCTTATCATGTGTATATGCTATGTGTTAATATCCATGTATGCTAAGAAATGAGGTAGAACTAAGAAGTCAAAACTCAGCTCTGGTTTGGTCAGGGGGCAGCACAACTGCGTCGCTCCCAAGCCTAACCTCAGTGCAGCTGCGCTGAAAGGCAGGTTGGCCTGACTATTTTATTTATAATCTGGATCTTGTAGCAAATGTATGATACTATTCTAAACCATAATACATGACTATAATGATGTTTAAAGTGTTCAAGCGTGTAATGGCTATATGGAATCAAGAATCTAAAGGCTTTTATAAATTTTCTAAATACATTTTCAAAAGCTAAGTCGACGATAGTTACGTAGCTATGCGGTGTGATAGTGTGCTAATGTGTGATCTGATTGTGTAACTAAGATAGAACTTGATATATGTCTTGAACTTATGTGATCGAACATGTATGAGAGTGTTGGTTTACTTACCAAAATTGTATAACTAATGTGTGTGTGTGTATATATATATATATACTATAAGACTTTGCAGTGACGTTGAGCTTTAAATTTGTAATCTACGCAAAAGGGAAGTTCCCTAACTCTCATAACTTTGGATGTTGCGCGAGTTCGAATTGTTGTTATATCAATCATATTTACATCGAACAAATTATTAATCATATTCAAAAATTGATTATATATCTTGATTCATGTTGCAAGCATTGAACTTATTGTTCCTAAATGTATTGTAAAAGTTGTCTAAGCTATTTGATTCGATTAGACTAATATCATGCATTGGAAAGCGATCCAAACCAATTATTTGGTGCAAAATCTTATAAATCTACTGAGATGAAAAACTCTCATTGAAGGGGAAATTATATAACTATCGGGGAACTGACGTGTGCACAAATAACATGTTTAAATGTTATGGATAATGTAAGGTACTTTAGGCTGATCACCTTTTTACTTGATTATATTGGATTTTAAGTAAAATGCTGTTAATTCTAACAGGAGTTCTTGGTCCTTAGTGACTACTCAGTGTTCAATCATCTTTGAACTTTAAAATGATTAATCCTTTGAATTCTGTTGATATCTTTCAGTCCATAGTGACTCTTATTTCTAGTCAAAGGATAGATTTAGAACAATTGATACTTCTTGTTATTCCTGAGCTATCATTTATTGTTATACCCTTGAAATTTCAAACTTTATACTTGTTCACCCTTATTGTTATATTACTTGCTGGGCAAATTTTTTGCTCATTCTAGCTTCCCTAAAAACATTTCAGTTAAGGTAGAGCAAGGCAGTACATCAGGCAAGGATAAAGGTAAGGGCAAGGTTATAGAGTAGCTTTGTTCCTTTATATTAGAAGTTTAATATTATCATGTTGTAATAAGACTTCTTTAATATTATGTACTAGATTATGTTTGAACTTAAGTTATGTAATAAGTTAGTAACGGTTGCGAGACCTTGGGACGAGAATAATTATGTTAAATCAATGTAAATTATTCTATTATATATTCCGTTGTTGGTGATTTTAGTATGATATTAGAGTTAGATCGTGAAGCACCGAATTAAGTACACGCATCGTTTAGGATGTTTCTCTTTATGTATATTAAGTATATACTTGCCCCTCAATTACAATACAAAATGTTGGATTAACAAAAGCTCACGTCAGAATTTTTTTACATAAGGGCGATGAGACGCCTCTTGAAGGCAAAAAGTCGGCGCCGCGGTGCACCGCGGCAGTGAAAGGCCCTCCGACCAGGCGTTAAGGCGCACTTTCTAAGACTTGGGCGTCGCTGCGGTGCCTCCTTTGAGTTTTTGATATTTTTTTTCCAATTTTGAACATTTTCAAACCGCTTACTTCCCGAGCTCATAACTTGATCGTTATAACTCGGAATAGGCTCGTTCAGTCATTTCTTACTTATCTCACGTACTTCGATTTCCCAGATAGAATAATTTTTTGAATTCCGTTAACGATCATTTCATTGGTTAAAATTTCATTGCTCATTCGTTATTCGTTCTTGAGCGTTCTTCGTTCATTTTTTTGTTTCTTTTTTGTTTTACTTCCGAATTTGAACGTTCTTGAGTCTACGACCCTTAAATTCATAGTTCTTCGATATACTAACAAAACCATAAGCGTTTAGGTTCATTAGTAACATTTCACTATCCATCCGAAAATCATAGTTAACTACAATTTCGACGATTAACGTCTTTTATTGAAAATTTTGCCATAACTTTGTTACACGAGATTTTTACTCCATTCTAACTGGAATCAATCCATTGGTTATTCATCTATGTCCTAACCAAGTAATTTGCACTTAACTTATACGCGATGATTTTCAATTTGTCCATCAACAACAAGCTTTAAGTTTTTTGCATTTTTCATTTAGTGCTTAATCATTTGGTTATGATTTCACTTGTTCATGGCTTGTTAATGTTTTAATCCACTAATAGACATCCTTATTACTCCGGATGAGACATGCTCCACCAATTATCACTTCTATATAAAAATTCAAATATAAAAGTGAAAGTCCAATAATAATCTAGAAGGGGGGTTAAATAGATTATTACCGTTTAAAGATTATCTTTGGCCTTTTTGAATTTTAGTGAGTTAATTTTATCAAATTAATAAGCAGTTTAAAATTCAATCACACAATGCACATATATTTATCTGGTTCACAACATACAGCCCGGGTATGTTGCTACGTCCAGTCTCAAGCTCCTCTCCAGGACTTGAGATCCTATTACTCTGGAATAAATACTCCTTCAATAGGCGGAGAAGCCTATACAAAGTTTTAAAGATAAACTTACAACTATCCTCAACTAACTATCTTGGACAGCGAACTCCCAGCTCCTTCCTCAAGCTTAGTTGAATCTTCTTTTGAGCTTAGTACTATTTTATACTTTGGTCTTGAAACAACAATCTCTTCCTCACCTCACAAGTACACTAGAGACCCAACTCCTAGCTGACCTCTCTAAGACTCTGGTCTTGGTCAAAGAATTCTTGTCTTTCTCACAAATATAAAATAAACTAACTCAACCCTTTTTCCTTTTACAAAAGTTTGTTTGAATATTTGTTTCTAACAATAAGCAAATAAAATTGTAGAACAGATACTTCTCAGATAAGCAGATATAGAATTTAAGTATATGATAAAAGTTCAAAGACTTTTATGTGATGTGCTTCTGTGAAAGCAGATGAAATATTTAAGCACTTGTAATAAAGATTTTCTTTTTCTTTAAAGAATATTTTTCTATGGATTTAAGAAAAAGATTTTTCTTTATAAAGAGTGTGTTTCTTTGGTGTTAAATAAATATAACTTTGAATTAAACAACCACACACACTTATATAATGCAACAATAATTTATGAACAATTATATGAGCAGTATATTTGATGACAGTTTATCAAGTTTGATAATATAATTCACTTTAGATAATACTTGAACAAACTTATTTTACCCACTTATATATATATATTATATTATACTTGATCTACGTTGCGAATAATTTGGCCACTTGGGATTTTAAAGACCGTCCAGAATATTTCAAGGAAATATCATCCAAATTGCATATCGGTATCCAAGTACATGACTAAATTTTTGATTCACAACTTGATAATCGTATATAGAATATTAAAGAATATTTATATAGATTATTTATATCAGTAAAGGGCTACTTGGGATTTTAAAGACCGTTTGGAGAATTTCAAAGAAATAACATCCAAATTGTATATCGGTGTCCAAGTACTGACTCTTTACTAGATATGATAGATCATATATAAGATATATATAAATGTTTATCGCAGGTTATATCTGATTATCTAAATCTATATATTGATTATACCAGTAAAGGGCCACTTGGGATTTTAAAGATCATTTGGAGAATTTTAAAGAAATAACATCCAAATTGTATATCGGTGTTCAAGTACTGACTCTTTACTAATATGGATATATAGATATATGAATATGTATGACAATTTATCACACACACACACACACACACACACACACACACACACACACACACACACACACACATATATATATATATATATATATATATGAATGAGCAAGTATGAGATGATATGAACAATTATAATTTAACAACTTATCTCAAATACTTGGACCAATTTTCCTCTTCCAATAGAATTATAACTTTGATTGAGAGAAGAGAGAAAAAGCTTGTTTAGATAATCTGTAGGCAAGGAGAGTAAGCTTTTTGGTTTATGAAATTGGTAAATTGAAATGAATAGAAAAGCTTCCTATTTATAGAATTTTTGAGGTTCTGGCAAAACCATAATTTTGGAAAATCATTTTTGAATTGGAAGGTCCGGATTGCATGATGAAAAATGAGGGGCTTGGATTAATTTGTACTGGCCGAATTTTTAGCCCATTGTTTGCAACAAAGGCATAAGCCTTAAGTTTCCAGCATACAAGTTTCCATTTGAAAATCAACATGCCCTTTTCTTTTGGTTTGGGCATACACGGCACATACACCCACACACATGTAAATTAAGCACCCACTTCCATGTAAATACACAACACTTGCACAAACACCTATGGAAGCATTTGTATTTTCAAATTACATTCCCATACTCTTCCAAGTTCGGCACACACACACACACGGACCAACACATGTACATACACCCATGCACACACAAACATATATATATATATATATATATATATTTGGTTTATATATATATATATATATATTATATTTTTACATATACATTTAAATATATATATAATTAGAAATAGTTTTTGTCCATAAAGAGTTTAAAAAAAATTATTTTAAAATAGGAATCTCCTTGCCTTAGGAAATGTTACTATAAAAACTCATTTTATTAACACTTGATATTAAATTATCAAGGTCATAAAATAAATTCAAATAAGAAAATAAATATTTTTGGTCAAAATATAAGAGGTAATTAATAAATTAATTTTTACACTTTTAATCCTATGGAGAGGTTCTACCCTTTTGACCTTTAATCCTAATTTGTTATCATCAAAATTAAATACTCAGATTTGGAGACCTAGCAAAAAGAAATGAAGATTAGGGTTTACGTGTTTTACCTTTGCGTTCTTCGCGTTCTTGATAGTTTGATCAATTAGCTAGCTTATAATCTCCTTGATTACTTGTTAAGCTCTCTTTTCTCTCTCAATATGTGTATTGGTGAAGTTTGTAAACAAACTAATGAAGCAAAAGGCTTGCTTTTATAGGAATTTCAAAGTGGGGGCATTTTGGTCATTGTGGTAAACCTCCACACTATTCCCACCTCCTTTGCAAAGCTTCCAAAGGAAGCTAACCACTAACTTGGCCACCAAGTGGCCGGCTATGTCACCCCCATGGGGCCCCATATGGGTTTCCCTATGGATTTTACCCACCCGTTCGATAAAAAGTTCGACCTGCGGGTTCGATTCTTGGTTCAGGCTTATGTTTTATTCAAATTCGGGCTTAATTTTGGGCTTGAATTAAATATTACTTGGGCCTTGATATATAATTTATCATTGGGCCAACCTCTTAATTCAATTGGGCTTGGAAAAGTCCAAGTCCAATGGTTAAATAGTCAATCTTGACTTTGGTTGACCAAATACTTGACTTTACGTATTCTTGTCGTATAATTCTCGTATTCTCTTCGTATATAATCGTATGATAATCGTATTATATGTCTTATTAATCTTCATATTATACTCGTATAATACCTGGTATTATACTCGTATCTTCACGTATAATAATGATTCTTATTATACTTAATCATTTCTTTTCTTAGAAATTCACTTTCCCTAACCCTTAGGTTTTAAGTCCTCAGGAGAAAATTTCGTTTGCCATAAATGAAATATTATTGGATAATCCATCTCGTTGCAGAATTCTAACATTACGAGTTTCTCGAAAATTCAAAAATAATTCCCGAGAAGAAATGGATGAATAGTGATTTTACAAAAATTTCTCTAAAAACTTTTATTTTCGTCTTGGAAATTCATTCCATTTAATTCTAGCTCACAGCTAGAATCCTAACCACATTCAATCATCCTAGGTCATAAAACGACCCTTAAACAGCTTACTCAGTTTAATAAACATATAATCTCATTTAATTCAATATAATAAAATAAAAATTAATTCACATAAAAATCCAATTTTCTCGGTCGTTACAACACCAACGACACCTTGACCCCTCGCTTATATTGAAGCGGTAATCTCAATACAATCGACGATTGATGAGTATTTTTATACCCACAAATCAGATACTTTCATCCTTCAGAAATTGTAGTTCCGTCATATTTATATGGCCTTTATATGTTATTTTTTTATTATGTTGCTTCAATTATGCTTTGCAGGGCTTTTAGGTCATTTCCATCATTAAAAGGGCAAAACTATCATTTCCCTACTACAGGCGCCGCAACGTTGGTTCCTTGCATATTTTCGGCACCGCAGCACCACGTTGCAGTGAACCGAGCCCGAAGGCAGCGCCGCAGTGCCATTACCAAGTCAAAAGGAGGCACCGCAGCGCCACCTCCGGTTCCCAGGTAGAAAACATAGGAAATGACCTTGTCTAAAGAGAAGCTTAACATGCCAGCCTCCATCTTAACATTAGAGACCACTTTTTAGATCATGTTTTGGAGAAAAAGGTTTGAAGCAACAAGGAAGGAGAAGATTATTTCTTGCAACAACCATTGAAGATTACACTTTGAAGAGAAGAGTTAAAGTTTGAATATTGCTTCAAGGGGTTTTCTTTCTCTAAATCTTTCATTTATTTGTGTAATCTTAACATCTTGAACAAAGTCTTAATGGAGTTTATTTTCATAGTGATGAACTAACTTCATTTTTAAGATTGCAATGTAACCTAATGATTAGTTAAATTGAATTTTTCTCCTATTTATTGTAGTGAATCGCATGTGAATGAGTTGTTATATTTTATGCTTCATGTATTAATTACTTAGACAAGTGATTAATTTGGATATTTATATGATATTGGAAAATGGATTATAAAGTATAGATCTGAATATAATAACACATGTTATGATCATTCTTCTTAGGATTGAATGCATAAATCGCATATAGAATATGAAGATATCTATTTGCCATGTGTAGCTTGTGAGGTCTAGTCTTAATGACTCCTAGCCTACTTTATTTCACCATAGGAATATAGTAATTTATGTAGTTAGGAGATATTCATATGACCATCAGGAGAGGCTTATGTATACATAGAATTCTCTGTTGACCATTCTAGTGATTTACAGAATAAAAAGGAGAGTTAGAAGATTAAACGAAGTATTAGGGGAGTTGTAATCTTAGCTTGTCTTATTTGATATCAATCTTTGCTCATTAATTTACTTTGTTAATTACAATTCGCTGGACAAACCATCTTTCATCAATTGTTTAGATAAGATTGCATTGATTTAATTTTTGTACTTGAATAGCTTAGATACTATTTCCTCGTGGGTTCGACACTCGACTTATCTTTATACTACTTGTTGACCGCATATACTTACGCGTGTTTTATTGATTGTGAAATTGACCAACAACGATTAATGCGGTAGAAGATGCCACACACAACTATGAATTATTGTATGATAAGTCAAATTGAATCTCAAAGAATTAACTAAAAAATCACTTAGGAATTCTTTAAAGAACCAATAGTAGAGAATAAACTCGCAAGAATGATAATAATTTGAATAATATTGAATAATGATAATTGATTGCTTGTATGTAGCTTATTTATAGTAGCTATAGAAACCTTAAAAATCCTATAAGGAATTACAAGAGATTTGGAATCAAAGTCTAATCTATAAGAAACCTAATTACAGTAGAAATATGAAAATATGCTAAAAAGATCTAATTTACGAAGGAAAGTTGCGTCCAAACTTGTTAAAACCCATAAAAAACCATATTGAAACCTGACGAATTTGCCGGGGCGGATTCGTAGGCCTGATAATTCGCCAGGGCGAATCTGGGCAGAGAGGAATGGGCTGGGGCGAGTTTAAAAGGTGCAAAGGCGCATTTAGACAGAGGCAAATTCACTGTGGCGAATTCGTTGGCCTGCGAATTCGCTAGGGCGAATCCAATTTTCATGTTGCGATGTCCTTTGGTAATATAGCCATAACTCTCGCATCCAAACTTTGATTGAGGCAATTCAAGAGGCTCCAGAAAGCTAAGAAATAGATCTACAACTTTCATTCTTTGAGAATTGAGAAATGTTTGCTGGATAAAGGTTTAAATTGGCCTTAAAGTGGCTGTTGTGTAAATGGGAAGTAGAAAAATCCAAGCTTTAATCTTTGTTGCATAATGAACGCATTTCCTTTACTCTTGAATCATTCTTCTTTGTTCCATGCATTCCAATCTTGTGTTGTCGCGTGATAAATTGTAAGCTCCTATCCATGTAATGTACAGGGGCCCAATTGACTTGAACTCCAATGGAAGCATCCTTGGGTTGAATTCAGCTTAACTACTCGCAACCATTCGTTGACCTCTTGGAACGTAAGTTAAGTCATTATTTTTTGATGCGAGCCCGACCAGGATTGTATCACCTAGCCACTACCACCGAGATTTGTTTTGACGTTTGTAGAATTTGAAGCAAGGAAGTAGGAGCATAGTTGACTACTTCAAGGAGATGGAGATGTTAATGGCCAAGGCTAATATAGATGAGGATAATGAGGCGACAATGACTCAATTTTTAACAGGGCTAAATTGGGAGATTGTGGATTTGGTGGAGCAAAATCATTACGTGGTATTAAAAGATATGGTGCACATGGCTATTAAAATTGAGAAGCAACTTAAGAGAAGAGGTGGCCAACAACCAAATTCCACCACGGGCTCAACATGAAAATCCAATGTTGTGAAACGTGAGGTGAAGCCGACCGTGAACAAACTTAAAGTGGAGGTCAGGTCAAGCAAGGAGCGACTAACCGGGAATTGTAAGGTAAAACTGAACAACCTTCTTTTAGTCGTAATCGAGACATTTTATGTTTTAAATGTCAAGGCAGGGGACATATTTCAAGTTAATGTCCAAATCAAAGAACTATGTTTTTGCTTGATAATGGAGAAGTGGAGACTGAGGGAGAAGATAGTGACACCGATTCTATGCCGCCATTAGAGGGCGTAGATGATAGGGAGGTTGCTATACATGGTGCAATTTTAGTTACGAGAAAATCTCTTAGTGCACAGGTGAAAGAGGAAAGTAGTGAATAATGGGAAAATCTTTTCCATACTAGATGTCTTGTGAATGGGAAGATTTTGTTAGTTCCCAAAGGAACAATATAGATCTAGAGGGGGGGTTGAATAGATCTTAAAAATTCTTTTATAATAACTCATTTGAGTATTACCGAATAATTAATTAGTCAAGATTATCTATAGGCAACGAAATATAAGTTTGAAAACTCCCCTTAAAGATTTGCTTAGAAATCTCAGTTCTTAAAACAAGTTCTATAAATGATCAAACACATAACAGATATAGCAGTTAAAGATTTCATAATGTAAAAGACATAAGAGGTTTTAAGTGGTTCAGTGACTCAACAACTTCTAATCCACTTTTCTACTCAACGAGTAGGATATCCACTAATGATATAGGTCCAGTAGACCATTTACATCTGAATCCCTAGGATCCCTTCAAGTCACAAAGTCTCGGCATCGAGTCACTTAGACTCGACAATTCAATCACTAATGACCAGGATCCACTGACCCTAATTCGGCCTTTAAGACCAGGATCCACCGACCCTAATTCCTATTTATAGAAGTGCGTTTGAGGTGATGCTAAGATAACTTGAATGCTTTTCATCTTATGGTACTTAGTAGCATTGTTAATCATCTTCTTGGTGCTTGCTGAACTCTGTTGTTGAAGCTTAATTTCTTCTGATTGTCAGCAGCTACTCATGATCAATGTTGATGTGCTGCTAAGCTATTCACTTAAGCTTTTTATCTTTTTTGCTTAGCATCATTGAACATTCTCAGGATCGTAGACTTGTGCTCTACGTATTCAGCTTGTTAATTTTGAGTGTTCTTGATGAAACATATTATGTTGCTTTGAGGTTTTCCTTCTGATCTGCCACTCTTATGTCATCAACATCAAATACATGGGTTCTTCTTATTTGGACCTTTAGTTCTGCCATGTCCTCCACTTTCTTGGCTCTACAGCTTTGGCTCATTTGAGCTTTCTAGCTCTTTTATCTTTGGTTTTGAGGCTCTGACCTTTTCATGTACTCATCAGCTTCTTGTAATCTGAGGAGGTGCTGCAAAGATTAACTTTTATTTCCTTTTCTTTTAGGCTTAACAGCTTTGAACATTTCTCTGCTCGTAGAGTTGACCTTACTCTACATTTTCTCTTGTTCAGCCCGATGTTTATCTTTATCTCTGATGATGATTCTCCTTTAGCATTGACGTTCAATTCTCATCTTCTCTTTTTTCTTTTGAATGATGCAGTCTTTTATACTCCTTTGAAATCGTCCCATATGAGAAATATTTAATGCTGGATACTTTGATATCTCTGATGTTGACTTTTTGAGGCTTTATGTCAGTGTACCTTCTGACTTAGGACTTGTCACATCAGTTAGTATCTTCTCCAGCTTTTCTGACAGCTTGCTTACGGCCAACTAGCCGGTAGATATTCCTTTATATTCTTCCAAGAATATATCTTTTGATATCTTGAGATCATCTTCTTGCAACCTTCCATTTGTTAGTCTCATTGTTGGACCTGACACAGACTCTATGATTTGTTATTACAAGAATCGTAAGATTAAGCCTTACGATCGTTTTGAGCTTTCTGTTCTTGTATTCTTTTAACTGCTGATAGTAGAATGATGGAAGTTGCAGACTTGTGTTCTGTATCATCATTTCTACTATGACTTCATCTTTTGATCTAATTTTTGATTTCTTTATGAATCTTCAACTTGATGTGCAGATTCTTTTTCATTCTCTTGTTACTCTAGCTATTTTTGCGAAGTCGACAACATCTTTTTGAATGAGTTGTTCTTCTTTGTTCTTAAGTATTGTTCGCTTCTATACGAAGTCCTGATTGCTCTGCGATCTATTCAGAGTTTTATGATTAGGTAGAATATCCTTGCAGTTATGACCTTTTGATTTCTTTTGGAGATCTCTTCTTGTGAGAGATATACTTAGATATAATCAGAGTATATTCTCTTGCCATACGCTTCTTCTTAAGTAATCTTTACTTTATATTCATGGCACAAACTGAGCTTGGTGATCTCCTCTAATTCATGTAGTCAACACTTCTCATTATGTTTTATGATTCTGAGGCTGACTTTACGATCTTGGCTTCACTATGTGATCTTGAAGTTATCTTACGATATTTCTTCCCATTTAGTGTCTACTTGGAACTATTATTTTTAAATTTGCCTTTTCTTGAGTTTACGATTTATTGATCACTTAGCAAGTTGATCGACTTTGCTAGATAATGTTTAACATATATGTAACAGCTTCTTCGACTCCTTCTACGGCTCTGTGATAGCCATGCAACTTTGAGATCATTTGTTCACTTCACGAGCTGATTCTTAGTCTATGAGATGGAGTGAACTCTGTGATCTTCTAATGTTGCACCAACAATGTTGACTCTATAAAATATCTTTATACTGTGAGCTGGCAGAGTAACTTTACAATCATGATTTTCTATCATCTATACATCAGATCAATTTTCATAAGATCAACCTAACATTATTTGATCTTTCTAATCTAAGTTCTTGTACACCAATTGTTTTGAAGGACTTCACAAAACTTACTTATACAAATATACATTAATCAAATTCCACTTTAAGCACATGTATATCATTCAGTTGATAGTACCACCATCAAGCGGAATAACCTTTACAATGGGATTATTTCTATTACATATGCATGCGGATTTGAGATCAACCTAACAAGTTTGATTATGCTATTCTAAGTCCTTGTATATAGATGTCTCAATTAAGAACTGCACAAAACTTATTCATACAAAACAAATATTAAGTGTTTCATCATCAAAATATATATATTTGGAATCTAATTAGGGATCTAATCAAACCCCCCTTAGGGATCTAATCAAACTCCCCCTTACTTAAGCAATCTTCTAATCTACTATTAGATTCCTAACATATTAGTTATGTCGTGATAGATGGAGGTAGTTGTACCAATGTGGCGAGTACTATCATGGTGGAGAAATTGGGATTGGCTGCATCCAAGCATCCACAATCGTATCATTTGCAATGGATCAATAACAGCTTAGATATTAAAGTGACCAAGTAGGTATTAGTTCCATTTAGTATTGGTCGATATGTTGATGATGTAATACCCGAGAATTTCCATATATTATTAAATAAATATATTAATGGAAATGAGAATTTATTTGAATATAAATGATTTTGTGTTATGAGATGAATTAATTCAATTATATATAATTGAATAATTATAATAATTGAGTAATTGGTGGAGTTTGTGATAAACTCGTTGATTGCCTTGTGTGGCACAGTGACGTAATATAAGAATGATTATATTAATTTAAGCGAACAATTAATCTATATTAATTGTTAATCGAAGAATATTAATTAACTGTTATAAAATACTAATGAGGATTGATTAATAATATGTGATTATTATTATTGCAAGAAACATAATAATAATGAGCAACGTATTTATAAATATAATAAGATTTATATCAAAGTGATAATTAATCATATAAGGGTTAATTAAATTGTGATGGAGGTTAACAATTATATTGATTGATGTAGGATATGTGTATATTATTAATTAATATTCAATTTATAAGATGAGAAATTATATGTGCAAGCATGCGAATTAAATGTGTAGCATATATTAGCTGACTATGTATTATGTGAAGTGTAATATGACACTATTATATGGTAACGCTTATTAAACCATGTGAGCTACTTGATTAATAACTTGTGTGACAATAAATATGTGGGTATACATTGTATAATATATCATGAACATATTGTAAACAATTAGTTTTAATAAAGGAGACAGTGTAATGTGTTAACATCTGATTAGATTATATCCGGTATTAACAAAATGTACATGGATTATACGTGTCAATTTACACTTACTACAGTATATGAATTATTGTGACATTTCAATTAAAGACCTAAGTGTCTAAATATGTGTGTGTGTATATAACCTAAGTATTAACACTAGTTTGTTTACAAATTGGAAATGCTGAGATTTTTATGCCTTGTCCCATATTAATAAGACACAAACCTTGTACACGTAAAACACTCATGAAGCTAGCCTACTCCTACCTTCTCAAACTCAGCATTCTAGCAAATCATGATACGGGGAGTTGGCACAACAGTGTTCTTCAACCACTCTACCAACTCTTCCTTAGCTGATATATAAAGCTTCAATCTAGTGGTTCAATTTAATGGACAATTGCATTGTCTGTGTAAGGATTTTTCTATAAATAGCAGCCATGTTTCTTCGTTTTCAATTTGCTGAGAGTTTGCATAAGTGGTGAGTGAAAGCAATATACATATATCAGTAGGAGAAGTTGGATTAGCAGCAAACTATATTGGAATCCTAGCAGAGGTATAATCCCTCTTCCTTTGTTCTTCATTTTCGTTTTCTGTTTCCGAAGTTTCCTTCAAATTTTTGATTATGCCAAATTGGTTCATGATTGGTTTGTAGAACCCTTATATTGTTGTTATATGAACATACATACGTGATGGAACCACTATATAGCTTTCTTGACTTTCATTTCCATTGTTGCTCTGTAATTTCTGTAAAGCATCGAATTCGTGAAATAAGTTGGAGTTCATCAAATTGGGAATCGTTTGGGCGATTGACTGTTATATAACAATATATATGTGTTAGTAAGGTAAAAAGGTTAGTCTAATAGCATATGGGTATGTCGAGATCGATAAAATGGGAGGTTTTGGGTCGGTTTCGCTGCAGTCTGAACTGCAGGAACTGTCCCCGCGCCGCAGCGCCGAATCCCACGCCGCAGCCCCACCCACGCCGCAGCCCGTGCCGCAGCGCCATCCCACGCCAGAGTATGCTGCTGTTGCCGCGCCGCAGCGCCGGCCTCTGTGTTCAGTTTTCTGCATTCTGCAACAAAATTGTTATGTACTAATTGGTTGATTTTTGTTTAAACAAGCATGGAAGCATGATTAATACATATATATAAACCTAATGAGGCAATGTAAGCATGTTTTAGTATATTAGCATGCATGGTTAACCAAACGACATATAGTTTGAAAACAAACTTAAAGTTTCATAAACGAACGTTAACATTATAAAGCATGTTTACATACTGACCTTGCAAGCACGTTAGTACCACCTAGAGACACATGAAGTGCATGTTAGCTTATCTATATTGGTTCCGTAATAAAATATGAACATGTGAACCTAACTAGTGCTCATTCCTAACAAAAATATAAGTTTGAAGGTGGATATGATCATGTAAATGCTATATAGTCATTTTGATGTTATGAGCATGCTTAGATAACTTTGAAATATATGAATGAAGCCTTAACTTGTGTTTATATAGTTCGTAAGGAAGCATGAACATGTTAGGCTCTATTAGTAAGATTCACTAATAGAAATACAAGCCTTGCACATGAGCATTAACACGATACGTGGAGATTTAAATTCTGATATTTATGGACACATGTGATAGTACTCTTAGACTCATTCATGTGTCATGCATATATATATACCATGATTGGTTGCCGTGATTAAAGTTTAGCATAAACAAAGCATGTTTTCAAGATAATAACAATGCTAGCTACATATATGCAATACGAGTACTCATGAGCATGACTAATACAAGTTATATGAATATCTTATGTGTTTAAAAGCGACCATGTTAGACCATATGAGTTCATGTCCTTGAATGGCTTTAAGTATTAACTTAAGAACCTATACCATGTACGATTGGATTTGAAAAAGTTATACAAGCATGTAAAGTATCCTTTAAATATGAATACATGCTACGTGATATTATATGATGTTACTTGAACCCAATTTTGACGGTTAACTTAAGGAGATGCCGTAACTTGCTAAAATGAAATATATGTAGTATTGATTGTGGTCTTATGTGATATTAATAATATGCAAGCATGTTTGCTAATTGTTGAGATCTTATATAATATGAGAATGCGTTTAAACTCTAAAGAAGGAACGTTAAGGATAGAAATTATATTCTATATAACTGTGTAGCTAGGTAAAACTTACCTTATGTGTTGATCGTATATTCAAAGAGAAAATGTGAAGTTAAATTATATGACTAATGAATATCATATATATACGTAACTGTATTACGATAGGAATTCGAAAGTGTTGATTGCTTTTCGTGGATAAACTACGCTAAAGGCAAGTTCTCTTACTTACACTCTTTTAAAGTGCAAGTATCCTAACCGACGCATTTACTTTATGCAAGGAAAGCTATGATTGTGAAAGTTTCCTAACTTATACTCTTTTACTATGCAAGTATCCTATCTTGTGTATTGCGAACTAGTTTCCTAGTTAATCGGTTGAATTGAATTAGCATACTTGAACTCTTATTTCATTAAAGCTATTATTCATGTTGAACTTAGTATTGTTCTTGAATATTGTGAAAGTGTCTATGCCATTTGATTCGGCTAGACTTATATTATTGAAAAGCGACCCAAACTAATTGATTGGTGCGGGATCTTGTATTTGACTGAGAAGAACAACCTTCTTTGAAGGGAATATATAATTATCGGAGAACCGACGTGCACACTTGAGTATGATTGATTGTTATGCATAACGATGGTACTTTAGGCTGATCACTTGTTGTACCTATTTTTGTTGGATTTTCAGTTTATTACTGTCAATTCTAGTAGAAGTTCATAGTCCTTAGTGACTGCTCAGTATTCAATTATTTGAAATCTTGAATTGACTTATTATTGAATCATATCCTGTCCTTAGCGACTGTTATTGAGAACTGTTGATATTCTTGTTATTCTTGAGCTATCAAATCTTGCTATACCCTTTCGAGAATTGAGAATCTTATTATTCACCCTTATTGTATATTACTTGCTGGGCAATTTGTGCTCATTCTTGCTTTCCCTAAAACATTTCAGTTAAGGCAGAGCATGGCGAACCTTCGGGCATTGATAAGGGCAAGGGCAAGGCTACCAACTAGCTTATGTCTGTTATGTTTCAAATATATTAATATTGTGTGAAGATGATGTAGTAAGACTGGATTTGTTTATGTTTAAGCTTAAGTTAGATTATATAACAAGTCGTTAATTGATATTGCTATGTAATCTATTAGTACTGTAGGTTGCGAGACTTGGGGGAATAATTATAATAAATCATTGTAAATTATTCTAGAATAGATTTTCCGCTGTGGTTGTGTGATATTTAGTTATCATTATTGCGATGTATTACCATGAGCACGTGATGAACCGAATTCGAGAGACCAAGTGGCGGTCCTGGAATTTGGGGGCGTCACAGATGAGATATTATGCGATGTTGTTCCTATGCAGACTGGTCATTTGTTGCTTGGTAGGCCATGACAGTTCGATAGGACGGTAAAACATGATGACTTTACTAATGATTATTCATTTGTAAACAATAAAAAGAAAGTCACTTTATGTTCTATGTCACCACAACAGGCACATGATGGTCACATTCATTTGCAAAAAGATCTTGTTCAAAAAAAAGAGAGTGAAGAAAAAAAATCATGGGAAAAAATATTGAGGGGAAAAATAAGAGAGAAAAAGAAAGAAGAAGAAAGAAAAATAAACATTTATGCAAAAAAAAGTGATGTGAGGCGAGCTTTGGATTTTAAACAGCTGATGATTATACTTGGGTATAAGGAGGCGCTTTTGAATACTAACGCTAATAATTCTTTGTTGCCTAGTGTTGTTGCATCTCTCTTGCAGGATTATGTAGATGTATTTTCTGAGGAGCTTCCACAAGGTTTACCATCGATTTGGGGAATTGAACATCAAATTGACTTTGTACCCGGTGATACCATTCCAAATCGTTCAACTTATTGGAGCAATCCCAAGGAAACGAAGGAGTTGCAAAAATAAGTTAGTGAACTAATGGAGAAAGGGTTCATAAGAGAAAGCATGAGTCCATGTGCAGTTCCAGTGATCTTAGTGCCTAAGAAGGATGGGAAATGACGTATGTGCATCGATTGTCGAACGATAAATAACATTATAGTAAAGTATCGACATCACGTTCCACGATTAGATGACATATTAGATGAATTGTATAGGTTATGTGTATTTTCTAAAATTAATCTAAAAAGTGGTTATCATCAAATTAGAATGCATGAGGGGCGGTGAATGGAAAACTACATTTAAAATGAAATATGGTTTGTATGAGTGGTTAGTATTACCTTTTGGTTTAACTAATGCTCCTAATACTTTCATACATTTAATGAATCATGTTTTGCGTCCATTCATTGGAAAAATTTGTTGTTGTTTATTTCGATGATATATTAGTTTATAGCAAAAACTTGAGTGAGCATACATTACATTTAAAATCTGTTTTAGATGTACTTCATAAAGAAAAGTTGTTTGCTAACACGAAAAAAATGCATGTTTTGTACGGATATAATTATGTTCCTTGGCTTTGTTGTGAGTTCACAGGGAGTCCAAGTGGATGTGTAAAAGATACGTGCAATCCAGGAATGGCCGAGTCCTACGAATGTAAGTCAAGTTCGTAGTTTTCATGTATACTCGCAAGTTTTTACAGACGTTTCGTGAGGAACTTCAGCGACATCACAACACCATTGACGGAAGTGATCAAGAAAAGATTTAGATTCAAGTGGGGTTAAGAGCAAGAGAATGTAGTTCAGTTGATTAAATATAAATTGATTAATGTTCCTTTACTTGTTTTACATAATTTTGCTAAAACCTTTGAAATTAAATATGATGTTTTAGGTTTAGGAATTGGGGCTGTATTGATGCAAGAAAGAAAGTCGATGGTATACTTCAACGAGAAATTGAGTGAAGCAGTTTTAAACTATCCTACTTATGATAAAAAGATGTATGAGTTGGTCTGAGAGTTGAAAACTTGGCAACACTACCTGTGGCCTAAGGAGTTCATGATTCACACCGATCATGAATCATTAAAGTACTTGAAAGGTCAACACAATTTAATAAGAGGCATGCACGATGGATGGATTTTATCGAGGCATTCTCATATGTCATTCGATACAAGCAAGGTAAAGAGAATGTCGTTGCAGATACTCTTTCTCGAAGGTATGTGTTGTTATCTACTCTTGATACGAAATTACTTGTTTTTGAGCGAATTAAAGAATTATATGTTGATGACCATGATTTCGGCGAAGAGTTTAAATTTTGTGAAAAGAATGATGTAGGTAAATACTTTAAAGTTGATGGATTTTTGTTTCGAGAAAATAAATTGTGTATACATGCATATTCTTTACGTGAATTGCTAGTTAGGAAATCACATCCGGGTGGTTTAATGGGTCATTTTGGTGTTGAAAAGACTTTAAATGTGTTAAAAGAATATTTTTATTGGCCACATATAAAATGGGATGTAGAAATAATTTGTGATAGATGCATTACTTGTAGATAGTCTAAATCTTGTGTTCAACCCCATGGATTATATACACCATTGCCTATACCTAATGATCCTTGGATTGATCTTTCTATGGATTTTGTGTTGGGTTTACCTAGGTCTAAAGCGTGGTCATGATTTGATATTTGTAGCCGTGGATAGATTTTCAAAGATGGCACATTTTATTCCATGTCACAAAACTGATGATGCATCCCATGTTGCTTATTTATTCTTTAGGCAAATTGTATGCTTGCATAGTATTCCTAAAAAAATTGTGTCTGATAGGGATACTAAGTTCTTAAGCTATTTTTGGAAGAACAATGTGGTGTAAATTGGGTACTAAACTATTATTTTCAACTACTTGTCATCCACAAACTGATGGTCAAACTGAAGTAGTGAATATAACTTTGTCTGCTTTGTTAAGGGATATCATTAAAAAGAACATCAAACATTGGGAGGAATGTTTACCGCATGTTGAGTTTACTTATAATCGATCTATACATTCTGCTACTAATTTCTCTCCATTTGAAATTATATATGGTTTTAATCCGTTAACACCATTGGATTTGTCACCATTACCTGTTTCTAAATATACTAACATGGATGGAAAGAAGAAAGCTAATTTTGTTAAGCAGATACATGAGAAAGCACGGCTCAACATTGAAAGAAGGACGGAGCAATATACAAAGCAAGCTAACAAAGGTCGACGTTAAGTGATCTTTGAGCCGAGAGATTGGGTTTGGCTTAATATGCGGAAAGAGAGGTTTCCAGCTAAAAGGAGATCAAAGTTGATGTAACGATCGAGAATTTTTTGTAATAATTTAAAATATTTATTGAATTAAAAAAATATTTTAGTTGGTTTATTTATTGAATAAAATAAATAATTTATGGAAATTATTGTGGAATAATTTAATTAAGTGTGGTAATATTAATTAAATTGATGTTAAATAATTTTATATTTTGTGCGAATTTTATTACGCTAATATGTTGGTGGTGTTCTAATTTAATTAAATAATTAAATTAAAGGATTAGTGAATTGTTAAATAATTAGAATATGGTGTAATGGAAATATTTTAATTTAATAATTAAAATAGAGAATTAATAATGTTTAAATAGAAGTTATAATTTTATTAATAAGGTTTAATTGTATTTATTAATGAATTAATATTAATTTAACTTAATTGGGTTATGGGTGTGACAAATGAACTATATGACAAGTGGAAAAATTAAAATAAATTAAAAAGGGTTATTTGAGTCTAGCCAAACATGGCCTAGACTTTTCCTTTCCATAACAGCCGAAACCATTTGGTTTTGTAATTGGAAAAATAAAGCTATGTAAATCATATGTCAGTTTATGTTTTGCGTATTATTCCTAAGTTTAAGAAATCAGAGAGGAAGAGAGAAATTGAGAGAGAAAGGTAGAGGTTTTGTGAATTTGGGAGTGCTTGAGAATCTAAGAAGGAAGAAGAAAGATTAATCAAAGCTTGAAAATTCTATAGCTAATCAAAGGTAACTCTAAATTCCTAGTTCTTAGTTTTACTTTATAAGTTCTCTGTAATTGAGTTTCTATGGATTCATTTGTTGAGAAATTAGTTTATTGTGTTAATGGGTTTATTTAATCTGATATATGTTCTTTATAGATGATGTTGGGGTATAAAATCCATGTAAACATGTTAATCATGAAGAAATTGAGTTTACAGTGAAATATATACGTTATGGCTTATTTTGAGACTAAAATTAATGGATAGTTCATGTATAAAATCTAAAATTGGTGATAGATGTTGTTAGTATAATGAATTACGAAAACAATACAAGTTAAATGAATCAATTTGGTTGTGTAACGAATTCGTAGTGGTTGAATTTGCTAAATATGTCAAAAATATTAAAATTAGCATGAACTATGATTTTTGGGTTTTTAATTTGGTTGTTTAAGTTGTTTATGTTGTTAGAATCATGATGTGTAGGTTGGGTTATGATTCTATAAGGTTTATAGTGTCTGGGTATGTTTATTTTGGTTCTGATTTACAGAAATTTGGAAATTTTGGCTTAGAAGCAGTGTTGATCGCAAACTGCAGAACCAGATTCTGGGGTTCTCCGCCCTGGCGGAGCTCCCAGTGTAAAATCTTCACCCTGGCGGGTACTCCGCCCCGGCAAAGTTTCGTAGTTTAGAATCCCCAACTCGTCAGACTTTCCGCCCCGACGAACTTCTTTCAGTACAAAACCTCGCCCCGACGGGGGTGGTCAGATTGAACAGACTTGAGTTTTTAAGTTTTGATGTGGGGAATGTTTATATAACTTGATTAAATGATTATAGTAGAGCGTAAAACATGTTTTAAGAGTTAATGTCGTATTGTAATCACACAATTGATGATTATGAGCTATAAGCTAATGAATTGTGGTTAGTCTTGGATAGGGTAACGTAGAATTTGGAATTTGTTATTTAAACACCATGTTGTGTATCATTATTATAAGAAATTCAGATTCTTGGTATGAGAAGTGTAGTTAGACCTAAAGCTAAAGGTTATCGTCTTGACTATAATGAGAAGCAAACCAATGAAGTTAGTATTAAAGTAACTAATTGGCATTGTGATCCTAATTGGTATATGTAGGATTCTTTCAGAACGCGAGTTATAATTGTGTAGCAGGCATACAAGGCAAGTTCCTTATCTCCATCGTGTTTACGATTACGCAAGTCCTTTAACCCTAATCTTTATCAAGCGAGTTTTATAACCTTGACTTATTATTGTTTAAGCAAGGTTTCTTATAATGTTAATGCCTATGTTTTGACTAAGCTTTCTAACTCATTTCAAAAGCATGACTTCAATGTATAATGTTTATTCCATTATAATTCATGGCTATCCTTTCATTATTAAAGTACCCTTTACGATATCATGTTGTTATCGAGCTCTCGAATATTGTCGAATCCTTATGATTCAATAGTCCATAGTTGCTGGGTGTTCTAAACTTTGAAACCATTATTGAAGCTAATTCAAACCAAACTTCCTTTGGTGCGGTCTCTAATGTCAAAGTTGAGATGAAAAAACCTATTATAGGGGATGATACTATGCAATAGAATTAAAATGTTTGTGCACAATACATTATACGAAGGGTTGATCCCCCGGAGTACGAGATGGATGGTCCATATAGTCTATAAGATTGTTAAAGGTTACGGTAGAGATACTTACTAACTTAGGACATAGTTCGCGGTCTTGTGACCTTCAGATGTACTTTTAACCTTGTTTTCTAATCTTGATTCAAAAGCCAAGTTTTCTATTGAGCTTTCCGTTTTTGATTATCATTGACAGGAAAGGTTATGTTACTCAGTTGAGCTTATTTATTGATGATTCATATATTGATATTGTTCATTGTTATTGTAGTGAGCATTTGCTTTGCTCACTCTTGCATAAAAAAATGCCTCTAAGGTTGAGAAGCCTGAGGAACCTTCTACAAGCAAGGGAAAGGGCAAGATGAACAAATGATGAAGTTTAAGTTTATATTATGTTGAAAAGTTTATGTATCGAGACTTAATTGTTATTAATATGTTTTTATTCCGCAATTGATGTAATAAAGGTTAGATAACCTGGGATTATTTTATTTGAGTTGTAACCCTTTAATGGGAAGATGGCTTATAAAGTTTATTATTATCTTTTATTATGGGTAGTTAGATGTAATTGTTTTGGATCGTGAACACCAAATCTGTGGGATTGAAATACCCGAATTTTAGGGGTGTCACAATTTGGTATCAAAGCTTTAGGTTATGAACCTTAGGTGGGAAAACCTTAGGAAATAGCCTTATAGGAGATCGAGAATATAGTGGTGATAAACTCTTATCGAGTTCTAAGGAATGTATTAAAGAAATTCATTGAAGATAAAATAATAAAAGACTTTATGTGCTTACTTGTTAATAAACCTATGTGCCCGCGAGTAGTGTCGAATAGTAATTAAAACTTAAAACTTTGTTGTCAAGATGACTGATATGGGAGGATCCAACCAGGCTAGGGAGGAGGAGACTCGAGTGGCTGGGGAGATAGAGTCCCGAGACATCCATACCGTCTGGGAGCAGCTAGTGTCGAGGGAGCCATCCCCGTTGATCACTTTTGTGGGCCCTGAGTATGAGCCTGAGTTTTATCCGTAGGATGAGTCTGAGGAAGTGGAGGTAGAGGATGATGAAGAGGAGGATCCCGAAGAGTTACCACTTAACTCTATCAGAGCTGAGATGTTCGATGAGGTGTATGACCGTAACATTGAGTTATAAGATAGGATTGAGGAGCTGGAAGGACAAGCTGAAGAGCACATTGTTCCGTTGGAGCAAAAGGATGAGATGATTGAAGAACTCACTGCACGTCTTGCAGAGGTAGAGTAGAAGTTAGCTCAGTTAGAGTATCAAAAAGGATAACTATTGGCAAAGATTGAGAACGTGCAGGATGACTAGAGAGAGGAGTCAGCTAAGCGGGTAAGAGCTAAAAATGCTTGGATGAATTCTTCTCAGCTTGCAGATCTCGTTGAAGGCGAGGCTCGGGCAAAGAAGGCCAAAATAGATGAAATGGATTATGTTTTCCATACAACGATTGATAGAGCTCAGGATCGAGTTTTTTACTATCCAGTTTAGTTTGAGGATTTGCCATGGTATATGATGGATCAGGACGATGATTCGCATTATGGAGCAGGAGCACAATGAAGTTGTGTGATGTGGAATGTCTTAGTAGGTTACAAGAAAAGCAATAATATAATATGTTAATAGCTAAGAGAGATAATAAAGATGTAAATCCCAGATTTTGAGATAAATAATAGGATATGATGATGATGTAATCCTGAATTTTAATATTTTTAGGATAAATGATGTAAATAGCAGTGATGCTATCTTTGCTATGTTAAAAGCGATGAATGAATAAAATACAAGAGTTTATTAGAAATGTTATATGTTGTTTAAGAATGATTAAGTTAAGTCTTAAATATTTAAATAAATGAATAATAATCTAATAGCAAATTCTTAAACAGTAAGATGCCGCCCAGAAGAATACAACAACGGAAACAAACCCCAGAGGGATCAATAAACAAAGATGAAGCCAACATTAATCTAGTTCAGAAGCTGGTGAATTTTCTAACAGAAGCATTTGCGAATCATCTGCAAGCTTAGGCCACGACTTTCAAGGACTTCAAGGCCGTTGGACCTCCTAAATTCCAAGGGTCCATGAATACAGTCGAAGCCCAAACCTGGATCATGGAGATGGAAAAGGTTTTTGACGTTGTTAGGCTTAACGAGGACCAGAAGACTACCTTCACGACATTCATGTTGAAGTCAGAAGCTAGTTACTGGTGGTAAGTGAACAAGTGTTGAGGCGGTCAATGGGTGATTCTGTGGGAACGATTTAAGGAGATGTTCTTCGAAATGTATTTTCCACCAAGTTCACAGAACCAGATGGAGGTTCAATTTCTGGAGTTAAAGCAAGGCACAATGACGGTGTCTAAGTACGCAGCGAAATTTAACGAATTGGCAAGGTTTGCGAAGTACCAAGTCAACACTGACGAGCGAAAAGTGAAGAGGTTTAAATAGGGATTGAAGCCCTAGCTGTGCAGCTGAGTTTTAGTGTTCCAACTTAATTCGTTCGCAGCTGTGTTAGAGAATGCAATTATAGCTAAAGGGGGAAGCGATGCCTTGGCAAGGTTCAACCAGGAGCAGAAGAGAAAGAAGAAGAATGAAAATGAGAATAAGGCAGGTGGTAGCCATGGTGGCGAAGGCCGGAAAAGAAAGTGGAGTGAAAATACAAGTGCGGGAAGTCAACAAGGGAACCAGAAAAAGAGAATAGAGGCTTGTGCTACCTGCGGGAAGAATCACGTGGGAGTGTGCATGAAGGGAAAAAGGGTATGTTACAACTGTGGTCTAGAGGGCCACATTGAGCCAAATTATCCCAGCCCAAAGAAGGGAGCCTATTTCACCTGTGGATCGAAGGATCATTTGTCTAGTGACTGTCCCAAGAAAGCTGCAAGTGGAGTGAGTGGAGGCAAGGGAAATAATAGTGGTGGCAATCTGACTATCACCGGACCAACGCCATCAAATCGACCAACTGCCCAAACATTCAACATGACGGTGCATGATGATGTTCATCAAGGGATGTGCTGTCAGGTATCATTCGGATCAATGATATTAATGCTTACGTATTATTTGATTCTCGTGCTACTTGTTCATTTATATCTAATGATTTTGCTAATAAGTTTGATTTGCCTCAAGAAAAGTTAGACTATCCTCTAAACATGGAAATTGCGAATAGGGAAGTGATTCCTGTTAGGTTTGTACCCAAGAACTGTCAAGTAGATATTAAAGGTCATTTGATGACAATATACTTAATTTCGATTAAACTTGGGGAGTTTGAAATTATTTTGGGAATGGATTTGTTGTTTAACCATGGGGCGGTAATTGACTGCCAAAAGAAATGTGTGAACCTTATGACTCCAAATAAGTCAAAGGTGGTATTTTATGGCAGTAGGTCACCTATACAAGCGAGTTTTTTGACGATGATGCAGGCCAAAAAGTTGTTGAGATAAGGATGTGTAGCTTATTTAGCCTACATAGTCGATACTCGAAAGGTAGGTGCGAAGCTGGAGGAGATACAAGTTGTTAGAGACTTTGTGGACGTTTTTCCAGATGATTTGCCAAGACTTCTGTCAGATAGAGAAATTGAGTTCGTGATCTATTTAGCACTAGGGACTGCCCCTATATCAAAGGCCTTGTACCGAATGGCCCCAGTAAAGATGAAGATGTTGATGGTTCAACTGCAGGAGTTATTGGATAAGGAGTATATCCAGCCGAACGTATCACCGTGGGGAGCGCCGGTGTTATTTGTCAAGAAGAAGGATGAATTAATGCGGCTCTGTATTGATTATAGGGAGCTAAATAAGGTCACTATCAAAAATATTTACCTATTACAGAGGATCGATGATTTGTTCGATCAACTGAAAGGGGCTAAATACTTCTCGAAAATAGATTTGAGAAGTGGATACCGTCAGTTGAAGTTGAGAAAAGAGATGTACCAAAGACAGCATTCAGTAATGTCATTTGGTCTAACGAATGCACCTGTAGCGTTTATGGACTTGATGAATAGGGTTTTAAGCCATTTTCAGACAAGTTTATGGTGGTGTTCATCGATGACATATTGGTGTACTCCAAAACATAAAAAAATATGTAGGACACTTGAGGATGACGTTGGAGTCGTTAAGAAGGGAGAAGTTGTACGCAAAGTTTTCAAAGTGCAAATTTTGGTTGGAGCGTGTGCAATTTCTTGGGCACGTAATTGACAAGGACGAGAGTTTGGTGGATCCATCAAAGGTTGAAGCTTTGATAAATTGGGATCAGCCAAAGACACCATCAGAAGTAAGGAGGTTCTTGGGATAAGCAGGTTATTATCGCCGTTTTATTCAAGATTTCTCCAAGATAGCCACTCCGTTGACTAACTTGACGAGAAAAGCGGTGAAGTTGATTTGAACTGATAAATGCGAAGAAAATTTTCAAGAATTGAAGAAGAGGCTAAGTATGGCACCCGTATTATCTCTACCAGATAATACAGGGAATTTTGTGCTGTATAGCGACGCATCGTACAAGGGACTATGCTGTGTGCTTATGCAAAACTGCAAGGTCATTGCGTATGCATCACGGTAGCTGAAAGAATACGAGAAAGGGTATCCGACCTATGATTTAGAATTAGCTGTAGTGGTGTTTGCTCTAAAAATTTGGAGGCACTATCTCTATGGGAAGAAGTGTGAGCTATGTACGAACCATAAGAGTTTGAAGTATATTTTCACACAGAAAGATCTAAATATGCATCAGAGGCGATGGTTGGAACTGATTAAGGATTATGATTGTGAAATCCTTTACCATATGGGTAAGGCGAATGTGGTTGCCGACGCATTAAGCAGGAAAGGTCCAGAGAAGTTATCATTGTTAACTGCTCAGGAAGAGCTAATCTCAGATGTGACACCACCAAATTCGGGTACTTCATTTCCACAGGATTTGGTGTTCACTATCTAAATAAAACATAACTACTGCCCGTAAATAAGGAATGCAAAATAAATCACAACCTTAATTAATAAAAATCTTTCTTATAAAAAGAATTACAACTTTATCAAAACATTCCCAGGGTTTCTAAACTTAATAAACATCGTCAATGCAGAAAAATAAAACATCTTAAACAATTAAAGTCTTATTACACAAAATAACATAAATATAAACAAGTCTTCACTTGTTCATCTTGTCCTTGCCTCTGCTAGTTGACGGTTCATCAACTCTCTCAACTTTGGGTACAATGGTTATATAAATGCAAGAGTGAGCAAACAAAAGCTCACTGGAAATAATAATCAATAGTGATGACATATTACTGAATAACTTCAACTTAATTGAATAATATTTCTATCATCAATAATCAAGAATAGGATTTAGAATTTAGAATTCATCTGAGGGTCTTAAGACCTTGAACTATGTCCCAGATTATAAACATTTCTATTTAAACCTTTAACAGTCGTTAGACTATATGGACTCTTAACTCGTACTTAGGGGGATCAGCCCTTCATACCATGTATTGTGCACAAACATCTTAACGCTTTAGCATGACAATCTCCTATTAATAGGGTTGTTCATCTCAGTATTAATTAACAAGTCTGCACAAAGAAAGTTTGATTTGGATAAGCTCAAAGGGTAATTTAGAGTTCAACTATCATCAACTAAGAAGTAATTGAATCAACTTACGATAATTTAAGAATTGGATAACAAAAGAACTATGAAATAACTATGAGTCACAACAATAGACATCATATTCAATAGTAATGCTTTAGAATTAAACTTAAAGCATTTGAAAGATACAATAAAACCTTGCTTGAACAATTAAGTCAAGGTTACATTATTTTCAATAATGAACTTCAATAAGATATTTACTCAATATGAAAATTAGAGTACTTGCTCACTTGATAACAATAGAGAACAAAATAACTTGCATAAACGTAAACAAGAAAGGATAGAACAACTTGCCTCGTGCGCAAACTACAGTTATAATTACAATTCAATTCCTCAATCGCCCTACACATTACATTACATTACATTTATGATATCGATTAGTTTCATAACCACTATGTTTAACCGTTGAACTTCTCACTTAAGTTCAACTTAACAACGTGGTTCATAATCTTAACTTGTTAACTAACCACATAACGTGAATTTAACTCACAACATGCATATCACACGTGTATAATCTTTTAAACCATCATAATCATACCCTACGACAACAATATCCAAATTCACACATAACTTGTTCATATGAGACTTCAAATTGTCTTATACATGTCAACAATATGTTATATTATTGTTTTATATACTTAACATGTCATCAGATTCATTATATTCAGTTAGTTCATCATGTTAGGGCTTAAAACACACAAGATAAATTTTGGACAGTAAGGAAGCCCGCTGGGGCGGGTTTGAGCCCGCTGGGGCGGATATCCCTGCTGTGGGAAAAATCAGCTCGCGAACTTGTGCAGGAAAAAGCCAATTTGGCTTATTTTCTCGCACCAAACTTAGAATTTAATACATATAATGCATATAAAACTTTATAAAATCATAACTTTAAGCTTTTAACATGTTTTAATATATATAAACATCACAACACATAATCAAAAACCTTTAATTTTATGATTTTGAAGAAAACACCGTTGTTAAGTGTTCTTGATGAAAATCAACACTGTGACTTTATTTTTAAATCAAAACACATACTTAAAATCATGTTTTGTTCGTTTCTTAACATATTATTATAACCCATGATTAATTTATATAACATATCACAATCAAACACAAATTTTGATATTTAAGAAATTACCTTTTCAAAATAGTTCATTGTAAATTGCTATGAACATGATTTCTTCATATTCATCATATTTACATGAATTGAACCACATAAACAATCATATAAATCATATATAATAATTTATACATATAATTTAACACATATAAACTATATTTACATGAATTCTCATAAAAACCAAGTTAAAGAGAACTTAAAACTATGAACACAAGGAAGAACAAAAACTTAAATTAAATTATACCTTTGTTGATTTAGGAGAAGAAGATGATGATGATGGCAATTCTCTATTTTGATTTCTCAAAGCTCTTCTTCCTCTTTTTTTCTTCTTTTTCTTCTCTCTTTTCTCTCTAGTTCTTTATTCTTTCTTACTCCGACTAACTTAATGTAGTATAAAATATACATATAACTAATATATACCTATAATTACATATAATATAACTGACAAATATTAAAACCTTTTATTAAATAGATATCAGTTATATTTTTGTTTGAAAATCAAAATCCATAAGTCTTGTTTGGCAAAAACTCTTTAATTTAAAATAGATTTTTAGGACTAAGGCCTTGTTTGGTAAAACTACTTTAAAATAGATTTAAGGGCCTTGTTTGGTAAAACTAATTTAAAATCCTTTTTAATTTATTTTAATAACTCCTTTAACACATAGTTTCCAATGTCACACTTTATTTAATTAAATCTCAATATTCTAATTTAATTAAATTAAAGTTAACATCAATTTATTAAATAAAATTGCTACATAATTAAATTGCTACAGAATTACAATTACTCACTAATCATAATTTCATGTAACAAATTAGTAAATTCATAATTTAATTATTCAAATTAAATTATTATATCCTCATTATCAAATACCACATAATATTTGTTTAATTTAATTATCTCAATTAAATTAAGATTTCATCACAAAATTACTCAAACATCAATTTAATTAACATATTGCACTTAATTAAATTACTCCACAACAATCACATCAATTATTTATTCCACTCAATAAACAAATCAGCTAAAATATTTATTTTATTCAATAAATATTTAAAATTAAAATACAAAATTCTCGTTTGTTACAATCTTTCCTCCTTAAAAGGATTTTGTCCCAATAATCACAACTAAAAAAACACATTCGTCACATTCTTTTCCCCCCCCCCCTAAAAAGATTCTGTTCCCAGAATCGATATACAAGAAAATTAAACAAATAATTGGGAATAAGTTTTCATCATTACATCTTCTAGTTTCCACGTAGCTTCTTCAGCATTGTGGTTCCTCCAGATTACTTTCACAGAAGGTATCATTTTATTTTTAAGTATTTGCTCTTTCTTGTCAACTATCTGAACAGAAACTTCTTCATACATTAGGTCTTTATCAATATACAATGGCTCATACTCTATCACATGCTTGTAATCGTGTTTGTACGGTCGTAACACAGAAATATGGAAAACGTTACGAATATGATTTAACTCCGGAGGTAATGCAATCTCGTAAGCTACCTCACCAACCTTTCGCAGTATCTCAAAAGGTCCAATGAATCGGGGACTCAATTTTCCTTTCTTGCCAAATCGAATCTTCCCCTTCCAAAGAGATACGTTCAGGAAAACGAAGCTTCCCACTTCAAATTCTCGATTCTGACGATGATAATCGGCATATTTCTTCTGTCTATCCTGAGCAGCTACTAGCCTTGTTCTGATCAGCTTCACAATCTCAGCAGTTTGTTGCACCAATTCTGGTCCCAAAAGTTGACCCTCATCGACCTCATCCCAGCATAATGGAGTCCTGCATTTCTTGTCGTACAATGCTTCGTAAGGCGGCATGCCAATACTCGCATGGTAACTATTATTGTAAGCGAACTCCACCAACAGTAGATGATCATCCCAGCTTTCTTTGAAGTCCATAATACAAGCTCTCAGCATATCCTCTAGAGTCTGAATTGTTCTCTCACTCTGGCCATCAGTCTGAGGATGGTACGCTGTACTCATTCTCAATTGCGTTCCAGAACATTCCTGTAATCGCTTTTAAAAATTTAACGTGAAACACAGATCCCTGTCTGATACAATTGATACCGGAACACCATGTCTAGAAATAATTTCCTTAACGTACAGCTTCGCCAACTGATCCAAGTTGAATCTAATCTTGATAGGTAAGAAATGCGCTAACTTAGTCAGTCGATCCACGATAACCCATACTGCATCATAGCCTTTTTGAGTCGTTGGAAGACCAAACACAAAATCCTTCGTGATATGCTCCCATTTCCATTCTAAAATCTTCAGCAGTTGTAGCATCCACTTGGCCGCTGGTGTTCTGCTTTGACTTTCTGACATGTCAAACATTTCACAACACATTCGACAACGTCTCGCTTCATATTCGGCCACCAAAAATGCTGTCTTAGATCCTGATACATCTTCGTACTCCCAGGGTGAATCGAATATCTCGAACTGTGAGCTTCGCTCAAAATTTCCTCTTTGACTTCGGGCATTGGCGATACCTAAATTCTCCCTTCAAATTATAGCAGTCCATCATTATCAATCTTGAACTTTATCTCTTCACCATCGGTTATTCTCTTCCGGATCTTCTCACACTCCTCATCATGTAGTTGTGCCTCTTTCACCTTCTCTACCAAGGTTGAACCGGTAGTTACTTGATACAATTTCTCATCCGACTCCTTCAGATACTTAACTTCCAGCTCCAACTTAGCCATCTCATTTACCAACTGTTCCTGAACAGTAAGCAACATTAACTTCTCACGACCTTTTCTGCTTAAGACGTCAGCAACGACATTAGCTTTACCCGGATGGTCTAGAATTTTGCAATCGTAGTCCTTGATAAGCTCTAACCATCTCCTTTGGCACATATTCAAATCTTTCTGTGTAAAGATGTACTTCAGACTCTTATGATCTGTGTATATGTCACACTTTTCTCCATATAGGTAGTGTCTCCATATCTTCAGAGCAAACACTACTGCTTCTAATTCCAAGTCATGGGTCGGATACCCTTTCTCATAATCCTTCAGCTGACGTGATGCATAAGCAATGACTTTGTTGTTCTGCATCAACACACAGCCTAATCCTTTATGTGAAGCATCACTGTATACCATAAAATTTCCTGTAATATCAGGCAATGACAACACAGGCGCAGTACTCAACCTCTTCTTCAGTTCTTGAAAACTGTAACGATTGAGATTTTTATATTAAATTTTAAATATTTATTGAGTTAAATAAATATTTTATGTGATTTATTTATTGAGTTAAATAAATAAATTATGTGATTTATGGAGCGATTTAATTAAGTGTTATATATTAATTAAATGAATGTGTAATATTTATTTAATTAATGTATATTAATTTTATAGTATAGTTCTAATTTAATTGAGATAATTAAATTAGATGTATTATGTGATGAAGTGTTACATGAATTATAATTAGCGAGTAATTATAATTATGAGAAAAATTTTATGTGATTTATTGATGTTAGATTTTAATTGATTAAATTAGTTTTTTAATATTTAATTGATCAAAATATGACATTAAAGTATGTGTTAAAATGATTTATTAAAATAAAAGAAAAATAATTTTTACCAAACATGGCCTTAGTAATAATTATCTGTTTTTAAAAATAATGTTGTTTTGGCCAAACAAGCCTTAAGGTTTTTCAAATTCAAATAGTTGTAACTTATATAATAATATGTATTTATTATATATCTTAATTAGTTAGCAGTTACATATATATCATTAGTATACGTATATTATATTAATTATAATATATCTACTACGTTAGTTCTAATCCTAAGTCTAACTAAGAACTAAGAAGAAAAAAAGAGCAGAGAAGAGTTAGAGAAGAAGAGAAAAGAGGAAGAAGAATTTCTAGAATTGAACTCACATCACCTTCTCTTTCAACCTATTAACAAAAGGTATCATCTATAATCTCTAATTGTTATAGAACTCAGTTATATGTTTTTCATATTCGTTCTCTGTTAAAAAAAATAAGTTGTGATGTGTATAAACATGAATGGTATATATATATAGATTGTGTTCATGTGTTGTTTATAGTGGGTTATATGCTATGAATGATTTTCAGAAATCAAAGTACTGTAAAAACAAGTTTTATATGTGAAAATAGTGTTCTTATAGAAATTCATGTATTTGGTTGATTTAGAGTAGAAATTTATGAATTATATATGTGAATTGTGCAAATTGATAGTTGTTTACGTTACTAGCTTCTATAACAGAACTAATGTATATATATAAAGTTGAATTGCTTGAGAAATTTTATTACAGTGACTTATTTTGTTAAAATATGAGTTTTATGAAAATAGCCAAATTGGACTTCTAAAACCATGGATTCTTGTTGGTTAGATGGTTTTGTGTTTTAGAAGCATGTTATATATATGTATGATTTACAATGTCTACGTTACTGTAATTTTTCGTTTGTTGGCTTGTTTGGGTTAATCGGTAAAGCAGAGAGCCGTGGCTGTCTGCGTCTGGCCGAGTTGCTGCGCAGCTGCGCCGGCAGCAAGGCCAAGAACAGCGCAGCTACGCCGCTTGCCCTTCCCAGATTCTTACCCTGCGCAGCTGCCCCGATTTCAAGGCAGCTGGCTGCGCAGCTGCGCCGTGCACAATGCTTGGACAGTGATTTTAGTTTATTTGTGCAGATTATTTTGAGCCTTAGTTTAATTATTCCTTGATAGTGGACATTTATCTAAATGATATAACATGTTGTTAACATAGAATTGACAAATTCATATTTGGAAAATAAAAGGAATTTTGAAAACCTTAATTAGATTATAAATGTCTTATTGTAAATGAGTTACTTAATTATAATTTGGTTAATTATAATTAAGAGTAAATGTTTAAATTTAATTTATAATTTTGTTAAATTATAATGAATAGTAGTTGATTTATTTTAATCAATTAGATGTTAATTTAAATTATAATTTATGTAATTATAATTTAATAATTGCATGTTTAATTATGGATTATAAATTGATAATTGCATGATTAATTATAATCTGTGTAATTATAACGCATGATATAGTTTAATTGATTATAAATTATAATTTTTTTATAATTTAAAAGGTAATTATAATTTAAGTAATTATAATTTGATTAAGTGTTTGGATTATACTTGTTTAATTATAATTTAGCTAAATACATAATTGATTTAATTATGTGAATATGTATGTGATGTAATTAACTATGTGATAGTTAATTATTGTTATTTATTTAATTGGAGTAAGTTAACCATGAGGGTTAACCACTTATGTGAATTAGTTATGTATTAACTAATTTAGATTATTATAATTGAATGTGTATAGGAAGTGTTTAAGTACGTGGTTGAGTTAAGTAGCTTGCGCGTAAGGCAAGTCTTCTAACCCTAAACTTGTTAATTCTATACAATTTCTTGAGTTAATATATCCATTGTTGAGAATGTCCTTTCCATTTTTGTATTGGACAATTGTTTATTTAATTAAAATGATCTTAACTTATTGTTCAAGTAAGATCCAGTTATTATTTTAAATGCTTTAAGTTGATTCTAAAGCATATGTTAGTTCATTATTCTTTTATTTATGAATTATTGAAAGTCGATTCAACTAATCCTTAGTTAATGAACGTGAATTCTAAATTACCCTTGTAAGCTTATCCAAACCAAACTTTCTTTGGTGCGGACTTGAATTCAAATTACTGAGTTGAACAACCCTATTTACTAGAGGAGGTTACTACGCATGGCGTTAAGATGTTTGTGCACAATACATAGTACAAAGGGCTGATCCCCCTAAGTACGAGTTAAGGTCCATAGTCTTATTGGCTGTTAAAGGTTTAAATAGGAATATTTATAACCTAGGACAAGAGTTCAAAGGTCTTATGACCCTCAGATAAATTCTATATTCGAATTTTAATGTTGATAGAGAATTATTATTCAATTCTTTATTATTGAAGCAAGCTAAGTTGTTCAGATTCTTTAAAAGGTATTCTTTCATGTAATTATTATTGTTAAACTCCAGTGAGCTGTTGTTTGCTCACTCTTGCATTAAATAATAATTTTAGATAAGGTTGATAACGCTGATGCTCCGCCTACGAGTAAGGGAAAGCAAAGCAAGTGAAGACTTGTTTTTATTTAATTGAGCATGATTGTAATAAGACTTGAATGTTATGTTTTTATTTCCGCACTTTATTATATTTATGTCAGGGTTAGAATAACCCGGGATTATTTTAAAAAGGTTGTAACCCTTGTTGTAAGGGTGATTTATTTATTTTAATTTAAGTTGTAGTTTATTTTGCATTATTCATTGGGTAGATGTATGTTATATTAGAAAGTGAACACCAAATCATGTGAAAACGAAGTACCCGGATTTGGGGGTGTCACAGGTTGATATCAAAGCTATAGGTTATGAAACCTTAGGTGGGGAAAACCTTAGGTAGTAGCCTTATAGGTAAGATCGAAAAGATAGATGTGATAGGTAAAAGATAATAAGCTACCTTATGTGCTATGTGTTTACATTATAGTATTCGAAGAGTGACGACTCGATATCACATAATAATGACCTTTAAAATTCTTTTGTCAGGATGTCGAACGTTGGAGAACCTAGTCAGGCTAGAGAGGATATACCTCAAATGCCTAGAGAGGAGGAGCCCCGTGACATACATGTTGTCTGGGAGCATTTGGTTAGGAGAGAGCCATCTCCGGTGATTACCATAGCTGGTTGGGAGCGTGAGCTGACACCTATTCCAGAGGATGAGGATGAAGATGAGTCTGAAGAGGAGAAAGAGGAGGAAGAGGATCCCGAAGAGGAATTCCCACCTCACTCTATTAGTGCTGAAATGTGCGAGGCAGTCTACGATAGCAACGTGGAGCTTCATGGACGAGTAGGAGATCTCGAGGAGACTATCCAGCAGCGAGACGAGACGATCGAGGAAATGGCAAGTGACCTAGGAGATGCACAGTGGAACCTGATACATTTGGAGGTTGATAGAGATGCTGCTTGATTTGAATTGGCAAAATTGAAGCAAGACATCCAGGAGGAGTCGAGGAAGTGTGCCAGGGCTGAAGAGTCAAGCTTGAGGGCTAATCAATGAGCCGATCGAGCTGAAGGTGAAGCTAAAGCCAAGAGGGCCAAGCTGAGGGAAATGGAATATGCTTTTTATACAGCGATAGAGAGAGCTCAAGACCGTATTTTCTACCCAGCTCAGTTCCAAGGTTTATCGTGGTATGTGGTGGACAGAAGAACGGCAGTTTCGGGTAATGGAAGAGGAACGCAGAGAGGCTATGCGACATATTAATATGCCTAGGCAGTAGCAGCAGTAGCAGCAGTAGCAGCAGTAGAGTTTTGTTTCTGTATTATTTTTTTTGTAATAAATAAAGTAAATCTCATAATTTGAGATAAGAATGGGATAAGTTAATAATGTAATCCTGCAACTTTTCCAGTTCAGGAAGGATGATGTAAATGGCAGAAATGCTATCTGATTGATGTTTTTAAACTACGACTAATGAATAAAAGAAGTTTATGGACGTGCTATGTGTTATATGTGAACTGAGCCATTTAAACGTTTAAGTATGAACTTAGATACTTAATAGTTGAATAAAGGGTCTAATAATAATATTTTTGTAACAGAAAATGCCTCCTAGAAGAAGAATAACACGTCAAAACCCCGAGGGTTTGACGAACAACAATAACGATGGGACGAACCCCAACTCGGTTCAGCAGTTGGTGAACCTGTTGACCGGAGCTCTTGCGAATCAGCCGCAAGTGCAGGGAACAATGTTTAAGGAATTCAAGGCAGTAGGACCGCCTGAGTTCAAAGGATCGACTAACCCTATCGAGGCTCAGACGTGGGTTATGGAAATAGAGAAGGTATTTGACGTGGCTAGGGTAGGGGAAGACCAGAAGACAGCGTTCGCGGCTTTTATGTTGAAGTCGGATGCTAGCTTTTGGTGGCAGGCTAACAAGACCTGAGAGGGAGAGGGAGTCATCACGTGGGAACATTTTAAGGAAATGTTCTACGAGATGTACTTTCCAGTGAGTTCGCAGGACCAGATGGAGGTCCAGTTCCTAGAACTTAAGCAAGGAGGGATGACGGTGTCCGAGTACGCCGCTAAGTTTAACGAGTTGGCCAGGTTCGCTACTTACCAGGTCAGCACTGACGCTTAGGAAAGCGAGAAGGTTTGAGCGGGGACTGAAGCCCTGGCTCTACAGCAAGGTTTCTATGTTCTAGCTGAATACCTTTGCAGCGGTGCTGGAGAAAGCCATACTTGCTGAGGGAGGAAGCGAAGCGGTGACGAAGTTCAACCAAGATAAGAAAAAGAAGAATGAGGTAGAAACCAAAGCTGGGGGTAGCAGCGCTGTGAACCAGAAGAGGAAGTGGTCTGATAATACCTTTGCTGGGAGTCAGCAAGGAAGCCAGTAGAAGAGGAAGTTTGAAGTATGTGCTACATGCGATAAGAATCACACTAGCGTGTGCATGAAAGGGAAGCGGGTGTGCTTCAACTGTGGTCAGGAAGGCCACATTGCGCTTAATTGCCCAAACCCGAAGAAAGGAGCTTGCTTTACATGTGGATCCAAGGATCACATGGCTCGTAACTGCCCAAAGAAGCTGACGGCAGGGTCAACAGGGAGCCAAGGGAATGGAAGCGGCAGTTCTGTGACCATCGCTGCACCATTGCAAGCTGTTAGACCCACTGCATGGACATTCAATATGATGGTGCAAGATGTTATGCAATCAAAAGACGTGGTGTCAGGTATTATTCTGGTCAATAGTATAAATGCATATGTATTATTTGATTCGGGTGCTACTTGTTCATTCATATCTGATGATTTTGCTAAAATCCTATACTTACTTATAGAGGAGTTAGTTTACCCTTTGAACATAGAGATTGCGAATAGGGAGGTTATTCCTGTTAGGAGCGTTTATAAGAACTGTAGATTGGACATTAAGGGTCAGGAACTTAGAGTAGATTTGATTCCGATTAAACTTGGGGAATTCGACGTCATACTAGGTATGGATTGGTTGTTCAACCATGGGGCGATAATCGACTGTCAGAAGAAGTCGGTGAACCTTACGACTCCGTCGAAGTTGGTGTTCTATGGTAGCAAATTGCCTAGACAAGCGAGTTGTCTGACGGTTATGCAAGCCAAGAAACTTCTGACGCAAGGCTGTGTAGGATATCTAGCCTACATAGTAGATACGCGTAAGGAAAGTCCGAAGGTGGAGGAAATATCGGTAGTTAAGGAGTTTGTAGACGTTTTTCTGAGCAATTTTCCAGGACTTCCGCCAGATAGGGAGACAGAGTTTGTGATCGATTTAGCGCCGAGAACTGCTCTAATTTTAAAGGCTCCGTACCGAATGGCTCCAGTCGAGATGAAGGAACTGATGGTTCAACTGCAAGAACTGTTAAACAAGAAGTATATCCAACCGAGCGTTTCACCGTGGAGAGCGCCTGTTTTGTTTGTTAAGAAGAAAGTTGGATCGATGCGTCTTTGCATTGATTACAGGGAGTTGAATAAAGTTACGATCAAGAATAGGTATCCTTTACCTAGGATCGATGACTTGTTTGATCAACTGAAGGGTGAGAGGTACTTCTCAAAAATCGATTTGAGAAGCGTGTATCATCAATTGAAGGTGAGGAAGGAAGATATACCGAAAACGACTTTTAGGACTCGATATGGTCATTACGAGTTCTTGGTGATGTCATTTGGTCTCACGAATGCCCCAGCTGCATTTATGGACTTAATGAACAGGGTGTTCAAGCCATTTCTGGATAAGTTCGTGGTAGTGTTCATAGATGACATCCTGGTTTATTCCAAGACTGAGGAGGAGCATGCTGAACACTTACGACTAACCTTAGAAGCGCTGAGACGAGAGAAGCTTTACGCTAAATTCTTGAAATGGAAATTCTGGTTGGAACGTGTGCAATTTCTTGGCCACGTGATCGACAAGGAATGGTATTTTGGTGGATCCGTCGAAGGTTGAGGCCGTAATAAGTTGGGATCAGCCGAAGACGCCGTCTAAAGTGAGGAGTTTCTTGGGATTGGCAGGATATTACCGTAGATTTATCCAAGACTTTTCTAGAATCACAACTCCATTGACGAATTTGACTAGTAAAATGGTTAAATTTGTTTGGACGGAGAAATGTGAGGAGAGTTTTCAAGAGCTGAAGAAGAGGCTGAGTACTGCGCCTGTATTGTCTTTACCGGATAGTTCGGAGAATTTCGTAGTATATAGTGATGCCTCACATAAAGGATTAGGCTGTGTATTGATGCAGAGCGGAAAAGTCATTGCCTATGCGTCACGTCAGCTGAAGGATTACGAGAAGGGGTATCCGACCCATGATCTAGAATTGGCAGCAGTAGTGTTTGCCCTAAAGATTTGGAGGCACTACTTCTATGGAGAGAAGTGTGAAATATACACAGATCACAAGAGTCTGACGTATATATTTACCCAGAAGGATTTGAATATGCCCCAAAGAAGATGGTTGGAACTGATTAAAGACTATGATTGCGAGATACTTTACCATCCGGGTAAAGCTAACGTTGTTGTCGATGCTTTGAGCAGAAAAGGTCGAGAGAAGCTGAACGTGTTAACTGATCAGGATCGGTTAATAGAATAGATGGCTAGATTGGAGTTGGAAGTGAAGTTTTCGAAGGAGTCGGATGAGATGTTGTTTCAAGTAACCACTGGTTCTACTCTAGTAGACAAGGTGAAAGAAGCACAACTTCACTATGAAGAATGCGGGAAAGTACGAAAGAGGATAATCGTTGGCGAAGAGTTCAAGTTCAAGATCGATAATGAAGGTCTGTTATGGTTTGAAGGTAAAATATGGGTACCGCCAGTACCAGAGGTCAAAGAGGAGATTCTGAGCGAAGCTCATAGTTCTAGATATTCTATTCACCCTGGGAGTACGAAGATGTACCAGGATCTCAGGCATCATTTTTGGTGGCCGAATATGAAGAGGGACGTTGCGGAATGCGTTGCGAAGTGGTTAACGTGCCAGAAAGTCAAAGCAGAACACCAAAGACCAAGTGGACTGCTGCAACCATTAGAAATTTTAGAGTGGAAGTGGGAGCACATCACGATGGACTTCATGGTGGGTCTTCCAGCGACACATAAGGGATTTGATGCGATATGGGTTATAGTGGATCAACTGACGAAGTCAGCCCACTTTTTGTCGATCAGGGTTAAGTACAACCTGGATAAGCTAGCGAAGCTATACGTTAAGGAAATTATTTCTCGACATGGTGTTCCGATGTCGATTGTGTCTGATAAAGATCCGCGTTTTACGTCTAATTTTTGGAAGCGTTTGCAAGAATGTATGGGAACGCAATTGCGAATGAGTACAGCATATCATCCTCAGACCGATGGCCAGAGCGAAAGAACGATTCAAACGCTTGAGGATATGCTGAGAGCTTGTGTGAAGGACTTCAAAGGAAGCTGGGAGGATCATCTACCGTTGGTGGAGTTCGCCTACAATAATAGTCACCATGCGAGTATAGGCATGCCGCCTTACGAAGCATTATACGGCAGAAAATGCAGAACTCTTTTGTGCTGGGATGAAGTCGGTGAACATCAATTGTTGGGACCATAATTGGTACAACAAACCGCCAGAATTGTGAAGCTGATCAGAACGAGATTAGTTGCTGCTCATGACAGACAGAAGAAGTATGCCGATTTACATCGACAGAACCGAGAATTATTACCAGGAAGTTTCGTTTTCCTGAAGGTATCTCCTCGGAAAGGGAAAATTCAATTCGGTAAGAAGGGAAAACTGAGTCCCCGATTCATTGGACCTTTCGAGGTACTACGAAAGGTGGGCGAGGTTGCTTACGAGATTGCGTTACCTCCGGAGCTCGAGAATATACATAATGTCTTCCATATTTTTGTATTACGACTTTACAAGCATGATTATAAACATGTAATAGAATATGAACCTTTATAATTTGATAAGGACTTAACATATGAAGAAGTGCCTGTTCAAAGAGTTGATAGAAAGGAACAAGTACTTAGGAATAAAGTGATGCCTTTTATTAAGGTAATCTGGAGGAACCACAGTGTTGAAGAAGCTACGTGGAAACTCGAAGATGTTATGATAAAATCTTATCCGCATTTATTTGCTTAGTTGTGTGTAACCCGTTATATATCGATTCTGGACAGAATCCTTTTAAGGAGGGAAGAATGTAATAGACAAGAATTTTTTTTTTATGTGTGATTCTGGGGACAGAATCCTTTTAAGGAGGGAAGATTGTAACGATTGAGATTTTTATATTTAATTTTAAATATTTATTGAGTTAAATAAATATTTTATGTGATTTATTTATTGAGTTAAATAAATAAATTATGTGATTTATGGAGTTATTTAATTAAGTGTTATATATTAATTAAATGAATGTGTAATATTTATTTAATTAATGTATATTAATTTTATAGTATAGTTCTAATTTAATTGAGATAATTAAATTAGATGTATTATGTAATGAAGTGTTACATGAATTATAATTAGCGAGTAATTATAATTATGAGGCAAATTTTATGTGATTTATTGATGTTAGATTTTAATTGATTAAATTAGTTGTTCAATATTTAATTGATTAAAATATGACATTAAAGTATGTGTTAAAATGATTTGTAAAAATAAAAGAGAAAGAATTTTTAAAATGATTTTTACCAAACATGGCCTTAGTAATAATAATCTGTTTTTAAAAATAATGTTGTTTTGGCCAAACAATCCTTAAGGTTTTTCAAATTCAAATAGTTGTAACTTATATAATAATATGTATTTATTATATATCTTAATTAGTTAGCAGTTACATATATATCATTAGTATACGTATATTATATTAATTATAATATATCTACAACATTAGTTCTAATCCTAAGTCTAACTAAGAACTAAGAAGAAAAAAAGAGCAGAGAAGAGTTAGAGAAGAAGAGAAAAGAGGAAGAAGAATTTCTAGAATTGAACTCACATCACCTTCTCTTTCAACCTATTAACAAAATGTATCATCTATAATCTCTAATTGTTATAGAACTCAGTTATATGTTTTTCATATTCGTTCTCTGTTAAAAAAAATAAGTTGTGATGAAATTGTATAAACATGAATGGTATATATATATAGATTGTGTGCATGTGTTGTTTATAGTGGGTTATATGCTATGAATGATTTTCAGAAATCAAAGTACTGTAAAAATAAGTTTTATATGTGAAAATAGTGTTCTTATGGAAATTCATGTATTTGGTTGATTTAGAGTAGAAATTTATGAATTATATATGTGAATTGTGCAAATTGATAGTTGTTTACATTACTAGCTTCTATAACAGAACTAATGTATATATATAAATTTGAATTGCTTGAGAAATTTTATTACAGTGACTTATTTTGTTAAAATATGAGTTTTATGAAAATAGCCAAATTGGACTTTTAAAACCATGGATTCTTGTTGTTTAGATGGTTTTGTGTTTTAGAAGTATGTTATATATTTGTATTATTACATATGTATGATTTACAATGTCTACGTTACTGTAATTTTTCGTTTGTTGGCTTGTTTGGGTTAATCGGTAAAGCAGAGAGCCGTGGCTGTCTGCGTCTGGCCGAGTTGCTGCGCAGCTGCGCCGGCAGCAAGGCCAAGAACAGCGCAGCTACGCCACTTGCCCTTCCCAGATTCTTACCCTGCGCAGCTACGCTGATTTCAAGGCAGCTGGCTGCGCAGCTGCGCCGTGCATAGTGCTTGGACAGTGATTTTAGTTTATTTGTGCAGATTATTTTTGAGCCTTAGTTTAATTATTCCTTGATAGTGGACATGTATCTAAATGATATAACATGTTGTTAACATAGAATTGACAAATTCATATTTGGAAAATAAAAGAAATTTTGAAAACCTTAATTAGATTATAAATGTTTTATTGTAAATGAGTTACTTAATTATAATTTGGTTAATTATAATTAAGAGTAAATGTTTAAATTTAATTTATAATTTTGTTAAATTATAATGAATAGTAGTTGATTTATTTTAATCAATTAGATGTTAATTTAAATTATAATTTATGTAATTATAATTTAATAATTGCATGTTTAATTATGGATTATAAATTGATAATTGCATGATTAATTATAATCTGTGTAATTATAACGCATGATATAGTTTAATTGATTATAAATTATAATTTTTTTATAATTTAAAAGGTAATTATAATTTAAGTAATTATAATTTGATTAAGTGTTTGGATTATAATTGTTTAATTATAATTTAGCTAAATACATAATTGATTTAATTATGTGAATATGTATGTGATATAATTAGCTATGTGATAGTTAATTATTATTATTTATTTAATTAGAGTAAGTTAACCATGAGGGTTAACCACTTATGTGAATTAGTTATGTATTAACTAATTTAGATTATTATAATTGAATGTGTATAGGAAGTGTTTAAGTACGTGGTTGAGTTAAGTAGCTTGCGCGTAAGGCAAGTCTTCTAATCCTAAACTTGTTAATTCTATACAATTTCTTGAGTTCATATATCCATTGTTGAGAATGTCCTTTTCATTTCTGTATTGGACAATTATTTATTTAATTGAAATGATCTTAACTTATTGTTCAAGTAAGATCCAGTTATTATTTTAAATGCTTTAAGTTGATTCTAAAGCATATGTTAGTTCATAATTCTTTTATTTATGAATTATTGAAAGTCGATTCAACTAATCCTTAGTTGATGAACGTGAATTCTAAATTACCCTTGTAAGCTTATCCAAACCAAACTTTCTTTGGTGCGGACTTGAATTCAAATTACTGAGTTGAACAACCCTATTTACTAGGGGAGGTTACTACGTATAGCGTTAAGATGTTGTGCACAATACATGGTACAAAGGGCTGATCCCCCTAAGTACGAGTTAAGGTCCATAGTCTTATTGACTGTTAAAGGTTTAAATAAAAATATTTATAACCTAGGATAAGAGTTCAAAGGTCTTATGACCCTCAGATAAATTTTATATTCGAATTTTAATGTTGATAGAGAATTATTATTCAATTCTTTATTATTGAAGCAAGCTAAGTTGTTCAGATTCTTTAAAAGATATTCTTTCATGTAATTATTATTGTTAAACTCCAGTGAGCTGTTGTTTGCTCACTCTTGCATTAAATAATAATTTCAGTTAAGGTTGATAACGCTGATGCTCCGTTTACGAGTAAGGGAAAACAAAGCAAGTGAAGACTTGTTTTTATTTAATTGAGAATGATTGTAATAAGACTTGAATATTATATTTTTATTTCCGCACTTTATTATATTTATGTCAGGGTTAGAGTAACCCGGGATTATTTTAAAAAGGTTGTAACCCTTGTTGTAAGGGAGATTTATTTATTTTAATTTAAGTTGTAGTTTATTTTGCATTATTCATTGGGTAGATGTATGTTATATTAGAAAGTGAACACCAAATCATGTGAAAATGAAGTACCCGGATTTGGGGGTGTCACAAAAACTCTCCTCACACTTTTCCGTCCAAACAAACTTCACCGTCTTTTGAGTCAAATTCGTCAATAGAGTTGCAATTTTGGAAAAGTCCTGAATAAATCTTCTGTAGTAACCCGCCAAACCCAAGAAACTCCTCACTTCTGACGGTATCTTCGGCTGATCCCAATTCATTACAGCTTCAACCTTCAACGGATCTACTGATATCCCATCTTTGTCAATCATGTGGCCAAGAAATTGCATACGTTCTAACCAGAATTCGCACTTCGAGAATTTTGCATACAACTTCTCCCATCTCAGCGATTCCAATGTCAGCCTCAAATGTTCAGTGTGTTCCTCATTAGTTTTGGAATAGACCAAAATGTCATCTATGAACACCACTACAAACTTGTCGAGAAATGGCTTAAACACCCTATTCATTAAGTCCATAAATGCCGATGGTGCATTCGTTAGACCAAATGACATCACTAAGAACTCATAATATCCATATCGAGTTCTAAATGTCGTCTTCGGTGCATCCTCTCTTCTTACCTTCAACTGATGATACCCACTTCTAAAATCTATTTTTGAGAAGTATCTAACACCCTTCAGTTGATCGAACAAGTCATCAATTCTAGGTAAAGGATACTTATTCTTGATCGTGACTTTGTTCAACTCTATATAATCAATGCAAAGTCGCATGGATCCATCTTTCTTCTTCACGAACAATATCGGCGCTCCCCACAGTGATACGCTCGGCTGAATGTACTTCTTGTCCAGCAATTCCTGCAGTTGAACCATCAACTCCATCATCTCGACCAGAGCCATTCTGTACCTGGCTTTCGATATCGGAGCAGTCCCTGGTGCTAAGTCGATCACAAACTCTATCTCTCTATTCGGAAGAAGTCCTGGCAAATCGCTTGGAAACACGTCCACAAATTCCTTAACCACTAATATCTCTTCCATCTTTGGACTCTTCTTATGAGTATCCACTATGTAGGCTAAGTACCCTACACAGGCTTGCTTTAATAGCTTCTTGGCCTGCATAATCGTCAGATAACTCGCTTGTCTAGTTGACTTTCTGCCATAAAACACTACCTTCGACGGAGTCGTAAGGTTTACAGACTTCTTCTGGCAATCAATTACCGCTCCATGGTTGAATAACCAATCCATTCCCAGTATAACATCGAATTCCCCAAGTTTAATCGAAATTAAATCTACCATCAACTCATGACCCTTAATGTTCAACCTATAGTTCTTGTGTACAAACCTAACAAGAATAACTTCCCTATTCGCAATCTCTATGTTCAAGGGGTAAACTAATTCCTCTTTAGGTAAGTCTAATGTCTTAGCAAAGTCATCAGATATGAATGAACAAGTAGCACTCGAATCAAATAATACATAAGCATTAATACTATTGACCGGAATAATACCTGACACCACATCCTTTGATTGAACAGAATCCTACACGGTCATGTTGAATGTTCTAGCGGTGGGTCGGCTCGCCTGCGGTGGTCCAGCGATAGCCAAAGTGCTGACGCTGCCATTTCTTCTCTCTCCTGTCGACCCTCTAGCTGGCTTCTTTGGGCAATCCTAGGCCATATGATCCTTTGACCTACATATAAAGCACGCTCCCTTCTTCGGGTTAGGACAATTCGGCGCAATGTGGCCTTCCTAACCACAGTTGAAACATACTCGCCTTCCTCTCAAACACACTCCAGTGTGATTCTTTCCGCATGTAGTACATACTTCAATTCTTCTCTTCTGTTGGCTTCCCTGTTGACTCCCAGCAGATGTGTTTTCGTTCCACTTCCTTTTTTGGTTGGTACCACTACCACCAGCCTTATCCTCTGTCTCATTCTTCTTCTTCTGGTCTTGATTATATTTGGTCAAGGCATCGCTCCTACCTTATGCGATGATCGCCTTTCCCAATACTACAGAAAATATATTTAGCTGGAACATCGAGACCTTACTGTATAGCCAGGGCTTCAATCCCTGCTCGAATCTTCTTGCCTTTCTCTCGTCAGTATTTACCTGGTAAGTTGCAAACCTTGCCAGCTCGTTGAATTTTGCGGCGTACTCTGGCACCGTCATTGTTCCTTGTTTCAGCTCTAGAATCTGAACCTCCATTTGGTTTTGCGAGCTTACTGGAAATACATTTCGAAGAACATCTCTTTGAATCTGTCCCACGCTATCACACCTTCTCCTCCCCGAGTCTTGTTAGCCTGCCACCAGTAGCTAGCTTCAGACTTCAGCATGAATGTAGCGAAAGCCGTCTTCTAGTTATCGTTAATTCTGGCCACATCAAAGACCTTCTCCATTTCCATTACCCATATTTGGGCCTCTATCGGATTCATCGATCCCTGGAATTCAGGTGGTCTTACCGCTTTGAATTATTTAAACGTCGCGGCTTGAACTTGCGGCTGATTCGCAAGCGTTCCCATCAGTAGATTCACTAATTGCTGAACTGGATTGGCATTCGTCCCATCGTTGTTGTTGTTGTTATTTGTAGAACCCTCTTGTGGTTGACGTGTAGGTCTTCTTCTAGGAGGCATCTTACTGATAAGACATACTCTTATTAGATCCCTTACTCATCTTTTAAATATTCAAGTTCAACTTAAACATTTAAAATAAATCAATTCACACTTGAGCACATAGCACATCATTAAACTTCATTATTTATTCATTCATAGTTTTAAAACATAGAATAGATAGCATCTCTGCTATTTACATCATCTTTCCTGAACTGACCAAGTTACAGGTTAACCTCATCATTATCTTATCCCATTATTATCTTAAATTCTAGGATTTACATTTATTAAATTCATAAGAAAACACATAGTATATTACTATACTATCTAGGCATGTTAAGACGTCGCACAGCCTCTCCACATTCTTCTTCAATCACCCGGAATACTATTCTGCGATGCACCATATACCACGGTAAATCCTTAAACTGAGCTAGGTAATAAAAAACACAATCCTGGGCCCTATCTATAGCCGAATGAAACGCATAGTCCGTCTCCTTCAGCTTGGCATTCTTTGCTTAAACCTCGTCTTCAGCTCGATCTGCATGTTGAGTAGCCCTTAAATAAGCATCCTCCGCTCTGGCACGCTTCGCTGACTCCTCTTTAATGTCGTTCTTCAGTTTTGCTAGCTCAGCTCGTGCATCATCCCTCTCACTCTCCACGTGAACCAGATCCTACTTCGCCTTTCCAAGCTGATCGTCCAGTTCTTGAATCGATTCCTCCTTCTGCTGTATGGTAGTCAGACTCTCGTCCACCAGCTCCTCCAACTCTCCAACTCTATCCTACAGCTCAACTTTGTGGTCGTAGACTTCCTCGTACATCACAGCGCTAATAGAGTTAGGTGGAATCTCCTCTTCAGGATCCTCTTCCTCCTTTAACTCATCCTCATCATCTCGGTCAAAGACTGGCTCATTCTCCTGACCTTCTACGGTGATCAATGGAAATGGCTCTCTCTGAACCAACTGCTCCCAGACAGTATGAATGTCGCGAGGCTCCTCATCCCTAGGCATCTGTGGTAACTCCTCCCTATCCTGATTGGACTCTCCAACATTCGTCATCCTGACACAAAATTTTAAAGTTTAATTATTACGTGAAAACGATCGATACTCCTCGAGTACATAAACGCAAGCACATAGCACGTAAGGTAGTTTATTATCTTGACTATCATCACTATCTTTTCGATTTCCTATAAGGCTACTAACTAAGGTTCCCCACCTAAGGTTCATTACTTATGGCTTTTATACCAACTTGTGACACCCTCAAATCCGAGTACTTCATTTTCATAGGATTTGGTGTTCATTATCTAAATAAAACATAACTATTGTCCGTAAATAAGGAATGAAAAATAAATTACAACCTTAATTAATAAAAATCTTACTTATAAAAAGGATTACAACTTTATCAAAACATTCTCAGGGTTTCTAACCTTAATAAACATCATCAATGCGGAAAAATAAAACATCTTAAACTATTAAAGTCTTATTACACAACATAACATAAATATGAACAAGTCTTCACTTGTTCATCTTGCCCTTGCCTCTACTAGTTGACGGTTCATCAACTCTTTCAACTTTGGCTGCAATGGTTATATAAATGCAAGAGTGAGCAAACAAAAGCTCACTGGAAATAACAATCAATAGTGATGATATATTACTGAATAACTTCAACTGAATTGAATAGTATTTCTATCATCAATAATCAAGAGTAGGATTTAGAATTTAGAATTCATCTTAGGGTCATAAGACCTTGAACTATGTCCCAGGTTATAACATTTTTATTTAAACCTTTAATAGTCGTTAGACTATATGGACTCTTAACTCGTACTTAGGGGGATCAGCCCTTCGTACCATGTATTGTGCACAAACATCTTAACGCTTTAGCATGGCAATCTCCTATTAATAGGGTTGTTCATCTCAGTATTAATTAACAAGTCTGCACAAAGAAAGTTTGGTTTGGATAAGCTCAAAGGGTAATTTAGAGTTCAACTATCATCAACTAAGAAGTAGTTGAATCAACTTACGATAATTTAAGAATTTGATAACAAAAGAATTATGAAATAACTATGAGTCACAACAATAGACATCATATTCAATAGTAATGCTTTAGAATTAAACTTAAAGCATTTGAAAGATACAATAAAACCTTGCTTGAACAATTAAGTCAAGGTTACATTATTTTCAATAATGAACTTCAATAAGATATTTACTCAATATGGAAATTAGAGTACTTGCTCACTTGATAACAATAGAGAATAAAATAACTTGCATAAACGTAAACAAGAAAGGATAGAACAACTTGCCTCGTGCGCAAGCTACGGTTATAATTACAATTTAATTTCTCAATCGTCCTATACATTATGTTGAGCCAACGTCGTTGTCGCATGTTGAGTTCGTTCCAAGTAAAGAAATATTTGAGGCTTTTGGAATATATTAGGATGTCATCAATAATGACAACCACAAAATGATCCAAATATTTCTCAAATATTCGGTTCATCATGTACATGAACTCAGCATGGACATTGGTCAATCCAAAAAATATAACTAGAAATTCGCAATGCGCGTATCGAGTTCTAAAGACAGTCTTTGGAATGTCATCAGTTCTAAAGACAGTCTATGGAATGTCATCAGTTCTAATCAGTTCAATAGGAGCCATTCGATATGGGGTTTTAGAAATGGGTTTTGTACTTGGTTCAAGGTCAATAAAGAATTCAACTTCACGTTTTGGGGGTAGACCGAAAAGTTCTTTGGGAAATACATCAGGAAACTCATTAACAACAGAAATATCATTTAAATCAGTGACATGGGATAAGAAAGCTTGACATTCATTTTCCAATAAACGAATAACTTTATGACTTGAAATGACATTGATTGATTTTAGTGGTCTGGTTGTTTGAATGAAAGCTAACAACCTTAAGAAATAATTAATTTTGGCATGATGAGTGGTTAACCAGTCGATTCCAAAAATCACATCAAATTTAAGTATTTTCAAAGAGATAAGATCAATAGCTAATGTGAGGGTGCCAACTTGAATCAAACAAGATTTGTAAACTATGAATGTAACGAAGGTTTCACCCAACGGAGTTTCAATAGATATGTCAAAGTCTAATTTCTCAGGGGTCAAGTTCAAACGTTGAGCACAAGCAGGTGAAATAAAAGAATGAGTAGAACCGGTATCTAATAAGGTATAGACTTCGCAAGAGTTTACGATTAACTAACCCGTGATAACCTCGTTCGGGTTCCTCGCGTTTTGGGCAGTCACGACAAACGCTCTTCCAGGAACCACCGACTTTGACTTGTCTGGGATGGTATTTGGAATCACCACCCCTGCTGGACTTGGTTTCGCTACAGGACAATCTCGAGCTATATGACCTTCCTTTCCACAGTTATAACATACCTTGGATTGTTGTGTGCAGTTGGGACTGATGTATCCCTCTTCTCCGCATTTATAACGTACGACCAGTGGTCGTTCTCCTCCCTTAGAAACAGTTGATGCTGGTGTTGCTGTCGACGTCTTCACGTTATCATTGTTGTACCTTCTCTTTTTGAAATCTCCCCCTGACTCACTTCTTCTATTATCACGGCCACGATTATCACCGGAGTAGTTACCGATTCTATCATGATAATTTCCTCCTCGCTGGTTATCATTGTTCTGATGACTGCTGCCACCGGTACGAACCTGGTTGTTCTCCCTAGGTTGAACAGACTCATTATCTCGTTCTAATAATTGAGCCCTGTTCACAATATCTGAATATAAAGAAAATTTGTGAGAAATGAGGTATTGACGAATTTCGGGTTTCAAACCTCTCAGAAACATATGCGTCATAAGTTCCTCATTTTCCACCAAATGAGATGCAAACCGGGATAACTCCGCGAACTTAGCCTCGTACTGGGACACAGCCATGTTGTTCTGTTCCAGTTTGATAAATTCTACCTCTTTTATATGACGAATACTTTCGGGAAAGTACTTGTTATTGAATAGTTTATGGAACTGCTCCCAAGACATCTTGAGTGCGACAGGCTGGGTACACTTCACAGATTCCAACCAGTAATCTGCCTCTCTACGGAACATAAACGTGGCGAATGGAACCTTCTGTTCCAATGTGCATCCCAAGACATCAAATATCTTGGTAATTTTCTTAACCCACATCTCTGCCTTGATTGGATCTGGCTTTCTGTTGTTCGATTTATATGACGACAATTTTACGCGCAAGTATACGCGGTCAACAAGTAATAAAGTGTAAGTACAGATATCGTTCCCACGAGGATATAAAGTGTAAATAGTCGCTAAAGCACTATCACATAATCATTTCAGTCTTATTTAAACAAGCGGTGAAGAGAATGAATTTAAACTAAGTTAACTAGGCGAGTAATTTAAACTTAAACTAAGTAATTCTAGAGTTAAAATCAGATAATGAAGATAAGAGATTCCAATTTTCCCTAATGATTCGTCTAAGCCGATTCACTTCTAATTAGGTCAAATTAATCATTACAGTTTGTAAGCCGAGAACACTAAAGTGAGAGAAGGCCATCTTTCGATGCACCTACTCCATACCATGTGCAATCCACATATGATAGAACGCACGTGGACACCCACATTATCTAAACCCCTATATGTCTATGGTGTTTACAAATAAATAGGGTTTAAGGTCAAGTTCTCTATTGACTACGAGCGGCGCTTCGGTATATGTCTATCCTAAGCACAAATTATACGTCCAACGTCATGTGAATGTACAATCGCCCGCTACCGAGATTCGATCTAAACCTACACTTCGTCTTTCAAGCCCACATAGGTTATCACACTAATTGGTCATGACTCAATTAAGCAATGAAAGCATAAATCGCAATAGACAATCACATAGCAATCAAATAAGAACCAACATAGAAGAGAAATCAACATCAACTACTCATTAGGTTCCATTGAAACTCTAAAATATGATTTAAGTCATAGACAACTCAAATATATCAACCACAAGTAGATTATACATTATTCGAATACAAATTGAATACAAGGAGAGTTAAGAGATAGAAAATGCAAATCTGAGTGCTCAAGCTCCTTGTTGAATCTCCAATGGAATCCACTTGCTTCAATCTTCAAACCTAATCTAACCATAGAATCTAACTAACTAACCCTAACTAATCTACTCCTAATCTTAACCTAGATAAAAAAGTGAAAGGAGAAAGGAATGGAAATCTAGGGCTAGGGTTTTTAACTCCCAAAGGGAGGATGCCGAACAAAATAAGGGCCAAAAGCCATTATATCATATGCCTTCCCGTCTATTTTAGCAAAAGTTAAAGTCTAGTCGAAATTAGGACTGGCGCGGTCGCGCGCGCTTTGGAGTTCTTCCTGGCGCGGCCGCGCGGCTGCTGAAGCTGAGGCTTCTGGTCTGGAGATTGGCGCGGGCGCGCGGCTATTGTGCTTGGACCCGAAGCGGCCGTGTGGCACCTAAAACTTGGATTCCTGACTTTTCGCTGCTGGCTCAAGGCTGGTTGCTTCATGCTTGCCTTTTTGTGGACCTTTAGCCTGGTAGCATCGTTTATTTGCCTCTTCATTCCATGCCATCATCATGCTTTCCTTATGATTTAAGCCACTTTCTGTGGCCTTGCCCCATTTAGGCCATCTTTGGTCCTTTTACGCTCAATTTGCACTCGAAGAGTTCCTAAACATGAATAATACAAAACAAAGGAAAAACATATTAAAAGCACAGGAATACTCGAGTTTAAGCAACGAAACAAGCTGGTTACTATCCGAATAGGTGGTCATAAACCACTTATCAAATACCCCCAAACTTAAACATTGCTTGCCCTCAAGCAACCAAAACAAAACTAAACACAAGATGCAATGCAATATTTACAATGTATGCAACGTATACTACTATGAATGCGAATCCATGCCTCAGTCAGTATTGAACTTACAAAGCAATGCCTCGAAAAACCACAAGATAATCAAACAGAAAAGCTACCCAAGACAAGACCATAAGGTATGCTCTTGCAAATCCAAAACTGTCAGCACTGATGTATTGTGTGTTGTGTGCCTAGCAACTATTAAACATGCTTTGGAACAAATAACTCACAAACTATGCTTCTGAGGGGAAAAACCAGTTTTAACTTAAGAAAAATAGTAAATCATATAAGTTCTAACTAAGACCATGTATTACTAAAGTTAAGAGTCAACAAGGGGTTTTCATTCAGCTTTTATTACTTACGAGGGCGTATTCGCACTTTCCCGTGTACACAATCGACTGTATAATGCCTAGTCCTCTTAGGCTTTTTAATGATATCCATGTAGCGAGCTTTCGACCAACGACTCCCAGACCAGAAGGCCTTAGGGCGCTGGGTGTAGAGACACCCCGAGGGCTTACTTGCTCGAATATCAAAGGCCACAGAACTCGACGTAGCCGATGTGTTTATTATATTTATGTCTTTTTCATTGCATTTTCCTTTCTTTTCCTTTCTTTGTCTTTTCAAAGGGGAGTGCGTCTTACGCTCCATCTCCCCACATAGCATGCATCCCCTTGTTTCCCCCAAACTTAAGCTTTTTACAGTCTAGTTATTATCATATAAGAACTGAAACTCTTTTATTAAAACACAGATTTCCCACCAGAAGACAAGTATGTGAAAATTGAAACTTAGCATGTCATGATGGTTACTCTATCGTGCTAAATGGCTACACAGTATCTGACAGATAATGATTTACATATATGACCTTATAAGCAAGCTTAAGTCTCACATCAGTTCAAAAATCAAGAACTTTCAGTTTCCTCATAGGCCAACTACATAACAAACCTACAAAAACTGGATTCATGCAATATGCTCTAACACAGATAACTAAAACAAAAGAAAATTTTCACAAATTTTCACAAAACACGACCTACATGCACTAAATGAACAAACACAATATGCAAAATGATATGAACTACACTATATACAAAAACAAAATCAAATACCCCAAAACTTAAAATGTTCAATATCAGCATTGAACGTAAAGGTAAAAAGGAAGAACTCCCCTATTCGGCTTCTGATGCTACATCAAAATGAAGTGGCGCTCAATTCTGCTGAATTTTTCCTTAAGTCTGAGACAACCTGCATGACACGCCCTTCCTCAAATTTTTGATATGCAGCTTTTGACATGCATTGAGGATGGGACTTTTGACTTTTAATTCATTCTAGCAGCCTTGACCTGAGAAAAGCATACAACATTTATTAAGCCCTCTTAGCCCATCAAAACATAATATTAACTATTTACAATTAGGAGAATGAAACATAAAAAGATATATGCGTGTGAATTCCCAAAAAATCCTATATATGCGTATATGCAACATGTTCGTGCTTCAAAAATATGTCTAATACTGTTTAAGTCCCAAAAATATATGTCCATATGCCTAAGTTCAAAAATGCAGGCACTAAGCTTTTAAATCTACGAGCATTCAAAAATTTTAAACTACATATTAAACTAATAAGAATTAAACAAAGGGAGGGAAATATGATAGAAAACAGGTCATGGAGAATTAAACAAGTAGGGAGAAAAAGAAATGATGGGGTGCTTCCCATCGAGCGCTTGATTTATAGTCCTCTAGCTGGACTGTGTCTGAACACCGCCCCCGACGATATTGGAGAAACCCTCCATCCATCAGAATTGCTATGTGCTTTTGGAGGCTTCCCAATAGGAGAGGCTTTGGATTTAAACTACCTAGCATTGGATGTGTATAAGAATTCCCCATGTTGAAGGTTGGGGAGCTAGGCACTGGTTCCATTGTGCTAGGGAAATGATTGGGGCATTGAGTTTCTACTAACACAACGGTCTCTTCTTCCATTCTCTCTTCTTCGTGCCACCATGGTTTCAGAAGTGCGAACTCTCTCATGTCATCGAGATCTGGCTCTGTGATGTGGCTACCAAGGGGGCACGGATGTGCAAACTTCACTGGTTTGTTCCACTTAGGCTGAGAAGGCTCTTGGGGTATTGTCACGGTTGGTTGATACTTTTCCACATCCCCAATTGTCTCTTCTATATCCATTGCCTTTCGCTCATCCAGTTGCAAGTGCACTTCGGCTCTTCGTCAGTCTCTGCATCCATATCATAGCACCAATCTTTCTGAGGGTCATAACTTACGGCTTCAAACATTTGAGGCACTGGACTTTGAAGATCTTGAGCTTCTGTTCCTTCCTCAATCACCTCCTCATTCCTTAAAGCTGTGCTAATTTGCTCCACCCAAATCTAAAAATCCTTAATCGACTCCTCTCGCTCATTCAAGATCTCCTTTTCTGCTTCATCCTCAGAATCCATGTACTGAATCTCCCTAGAATTCTGAGGCCCTTTGCTCACGGCATCCACTACTTGAGAGAGTTGATTATGAAGATTATGAGTCTGTATCCCTTGCTCAATCAACTTCTCTTTCATCAATGCCATACTAATCTGATTTTCCCAATACTGAAGATTCTCGATTGACTGTGACTGATCAATTAAGGTATCTCTTAATGATGCTATGTCACCTCCTTCCTCCAGACTTACCTTTTCTGTGTTATCCTCAAAATCCATGTATTGAAGCTCATAAGCTGGAGTCTGGAAGGTGCATTCTGGTGCGTACATTGGACTTGGCTCGCAGTAGTGATCTTGATAGTAGCTTCCTGAAGGCTCTGGGTGATACCCCCAATCCTGCTGATAATTAGGATATTCATTGTGGAAGTACTCACCCCCATACTACTCCTGTCCATAACTGATAGGCTCCTGATGGCTCATGTAGCTCGCAGCACCGTAGTTATAAGTCACTGCCATCTCTCGACTCTGTTGAGCTGAAACAGTATCCAACTTCCTCGAGAGAACCTCTAATTGTGCTGAAAGTAAAGCAATTGGGTCGACGCCATCATTCCCTATTTCCCATGGTTGCTCTTGCCTTGTGTAGTTCCATGGATAAAAATTTAGATTCATTGTTCTTGAAAAGAGAATAAATGAAGAGAATTAAAACAAAAATAAAATGTTTAAATTAAGACTAATTTGATGGAAACTAATGTTGGCAAACAGTTATCCAATTAATTCCCCGGCAACGGTGCCAAAAACTTGTTGTCCGATTTATATGATGACAATTTAACGTGCAAGTATATGCGGTCAACAAGTAATAAAGTTTAAGTATAGATATCGTTCCCACGAGAAATTAACAAATAAACAGTCGCCAAAGCACTAGCACATAATCATTTCAGTCTTATTTAAACAAGCGGTGAAGAGAATGAATTTAAACTAAGTTAACTAGGCGAGTAATTTAAACTTAAACTAAGTAATTCTAGAGTTAAAATCAGATAATGAAGATAAGAGACTCCAATTTCCCCTAATGATTCGTCTAACCCGATTCACTTCCAATTAGGTCAAATTAATCATTATAGTTTGTAAGCCGAGAACACTAAAGTGAGAGAAGGCCATCTTTCGATGCACCTACTCCATACCACGTGCAATCCACAGATGATAGAACGCACGTGGACACCCACATTATCTAAACCCCTATATGTCTATAGTGTTTATAAATAAATAGGGTTTAAGGTCAAGTTCTCTATTGACTACGAGCGGCGCTTTGGTATATGTCTATCCTAAGCACAAATCGTACGTCTAGTGAACGTACAATGGCCCGCTACCGCGATTCGATCTAAACCTAAACTTCGACTTTCAAGCCCACATAGGTTATCACAGTAATTGGTCATAACCCAATTAAGCAATGAAAGCATAAATTGTAATAGACAACCACATAGCAATCAAATAAGAACCAACATGGAAGAAAAATCAACATCAACTACTCATTAGGTTCCATTGAAACCCCAAAATATGATTTAAGTCATAGAAAACTCAAATATATCAACCACAAGTAGATTATACATTATTCGAATACAAATTGAATACAAGGAGAATTAAGAGATACAAAATGCAAATCTAAGTGCTCAAGCTCCTTGTTGAATCTCCAATGGAATCCACTTACTTCAATCTTCAAACCTAATCTAACCCTAGAACCTAACTAACTAACCCTAACTAATCTACTCCTAATCTTAACCTAGATAAGAAATTAAAATAAAAAAGGAATGGAAATCTAGGGCTAGGGTTTTTAACTCCCAAAGGGAGGATGCCGAATAAAATGAGGGCCAAAAGCCCTTATATCATATGCCTTTCCGTCTGTTTTAGCAAAAGTTAAAGTCTGGCCGAAATTAGGACTGGCGCGGCCGCGCGCGCTTTGGCCTTTTTCCTGGCGTGGCTGAGCGGCTGCTGAAGCTGAGGCTTCTGGTCTAGAGATCGGCACAGGCACGCGGCTATTGTGCTTGGACCCGCCGCGGCCGCGCGGCACCTGAAACTTGGATTCCTGACTTTTTGCTGCTGGCTCAAGGTTGGTTGCTTCATGCTTGCCTTTTTGTGGACCTTTAGCCTCGTAACATCGTTCATTTGCCTCTTCATTCCATGCCATCATCATGCTTTCCTTATGATTTAAGCCACTTTTTGTGCCTTGCCCCCATTTAGGCCATCTTTGGTCCTTTTACGCTCAATTTGCACTCGGAGATTTCCTAAACATGAATAATGCAAAACAAAGGAAAAACATATTAAAAGCACATGAACACTCGAGTTTAAGCAATGAAACAAGCTGGTTACTATCCGAATAAGTGGTCATAAAGCCACTTATCACTTTCCCAGAAATTTGACGAAAATCTAATTTTTACTATTTATTACTGTGCAATAAAATATTCTAATAAAACAAAAACTTTAAATAAAATATAATATATTCTATTTATAATCTAATAAAACAAAACTTATACTATATATATATATATATATATATATATATATATATATATATCCGATAAAAACTTATATATATAAAACAAAATTGAGATAACTTTCTCCCGACAATTTTGAAAAATGAATAAGTGGGAGTCCATATAATAAACTAAATTTACAACAAATACCTCATAAAATACCCCTTTATTTATCTCAATTCACTTGGCTTCACAAAACATATTTTTAACAACATTTATTCATCATTAATATTATAACTCGCAATATTAACAACTAGATCATTCCTAGGAAAGAGGGGGCTTTTCGATAAGAACTTCTCCTTATTGGCGCACAATTAAATAATCTAACCTCTTTTCTCGACAGAATTTCTAGACATTGTCAATAATGCAAATACTAATATGAATAACTGTGTCATCTCAATTATTGATTTAATAATATAAAATATTGTGTAGATGATACTGTGACAATAATTGAATCAATAATATGAGATACTATGCATCAACTACTGCGGCAATAATTGAATAAAACTGAGTGACTTCTCACGTAAGCAGCAATAATCAAAGATATTGTACAATACCGTGTCCTACTGTGCAACCACGCGTATTACTGTTTTTTATCACCGGGTATTTTCACAGTTTTAACGGTAAAAGTTTTGTAGTTATTTATAGAAAACTTATTCTTGTCGTTTTCTTCATCCGACAATTTTTCGTTATGGGGCCCACAAATGATTGCGTCGTCGTACGAATATTCCCCGACAAAAAGAATATTTATCGACCAAACGAATATTTTTCGACACAATGAATATTTTATGGCCACTTGCTTACTTTGTAAAACTTGCACAAATCACCCCATAACTTACCACATTCATCAAATCAACCCCTTATTTCAAAATAACATATAAAGAAAATTAAATCTTTATTCATAAAAGTTGGGGTCTTACAACCTCCCCTCCTTATGAAATTTCGTCCTCGAAATTGACGTACGTACCTGATATGTCGAAAAGGTGAGGATACCTCGTTTTCATTTCCGATTTTAACTCCCAGGTCATTTCTTCGATTCCAACTGTGACTCTCATGGTGCTTCAACCATAGTACCTCACAATGGTACCTATCAATTTGCCACCGCACAAAAATGGTGTCCCCTACGGAGAGTCTGGCTTCGGTGCATCCCACATAAGAAGTCACCAACGAGAGGCTCGGGGCTCTTCACGCCTTATACCTCTTGATGCTTCGCCTTGACACGTTTACGTGTTAAACACCTCGAGATAAACTCCGCGATCTCTCTCTTCATGTTTCTCCACCAAAATGTATGTTTGACGATCACGATACATTTTGGTACATTCAGGATGGATTACAAACTGTGTGTTGTGTGCCTCCATCATGATTCTATACTTCAAATCAGCATCGTTAGGAACACAAAGTCTGGAGTTGACTCGAAGTATTCCTTCTTTATCAATTCTCGCCTTTGGAATAGCACCTTCTTGCACCTTCTTCTTCATCTTCATCAGCTCCGGGTCTGTAGCTTGAAGCAACTTTAACTTTATCAATTAAAGCTGGTTCTACGCGTATACTTGACATCTTCACGTGGGTCCCTAGAGTCTTTAACTCTATCTCTATCCTTCGTACGTCATACACAATAGGCCTTTATGTTGACAGCATGCACTCGTTCCCGCATACGATCTTCTACTCAACGCGTCAGCTACCACGTTCGCTTTTTCAGGATAGTATTGAATGGTATTTTCATAATCTCTCAACAGCTTGAGCCAACTGTCGTTGTCGCATGTTGAGTTCGTTCTAAGTAAAGAAATATTTAAGGCTTTTGGAATATATTAGGATGTCATCAATAATGACAACCACAAACTGATCTAAATATTTCTCAAATATTCGGTTCATCATGTCCATGAACGCAGCATGGACATTGGTCAATCCAAAAAATATAACTAGAAATTCGTAATGCGCGTATCGAGTTCTAAAGACAGTCTTTGGAATGTCATCAGTTCTAATCTTTAACTGATGATATCCAGAACGAAGATCGATCTTTGAGAAGAATTGTGCACCATGCAACTGGTCGAACAGGTCATCACTGCGAGGTAACGGATTACCTATTCTTGATGGTGACATGGTTCAACTCCCGATAGTCAATACAAAGTCGCATACTACCATCTTTCTTCTTTACGAATAAAATAGTAGCACCCCAAGGCGATGTACTAGGACGAATAAAGCCGGTGTCTAATAACTCATGTAGTTGGACCTTTACCTCCTGAAGTTCAATAGGAGCCATTCGATATGGGATTTTAGAAATGGGTTTTGTACCGGGTTCAAGGTCAATAAAGAGTTTAACTTCACGTTCTGGGGGAACACCGGGAAGTTCTTTTGGAAATACATCAGGAAACTCATTAACAACAGAAATATCATTCAAATATGAGGTATTCTGGTTTAAATCAGTGATATGGGATAAGAAAGCTTGACATTTGTTTTCCAATAAACGAATAGCTTTATGACTTGAAATGACATTGATTGATTTTAGTGGTCTGATTGTTTGAATGAAAGCTAACAACCTTACGAAACAATTAATTTTGGAATGATGAATGGTTAACTAGTCGATTCCAAAAATCACATCAAATTTAAGCATTTTCAAAGAGATAAGATCAATAGCTAATGTGAGGGTGCCAACTTGAATCAAACAAGATTTGTAAACTGTGAATGTAACGAAGGTTTCACCCAACGGAGTTTCAACAGATATGTCAAAGTCTAATTTCTCAGGGGTCAAGTTCAAACGTTGAGCACAAGCAGGTGAAATAAAAGAATGGGTAGAACCGGTATCTAATAAGGTATAGACTTCGCAAGAGTTTACGATTAACTAACCCGTGATAACCTCGTTCGAGTTCCTCGCGTTTTGGGCAGTCACGACAAACGCTCTTCCAGGAACCACCGACTTTGACTTGTCCGGGATAGTATTTGGAATCACCACCTCCCGCTGGACTTGGTTTTGCTAAAGAACTATCTCGAGCTATATGACCTTCCTTTCCACAGTTATAACATCCCTTGGATTGTTGTGTGCAGTTGGGATTGATGTGTCCCTCCTTCTCCGCATTTATAACATACGACCGGTGGTCGTTCTCCTCCCCTAGAAACAGTTGATGCTGGTGCTGCTGTCGACGTCTTCACGTTCTCATTGTTGTACCTTCTCTTCTTGAAATCTTCCCCAAACTCACTTCTTCTATTATCACGACCATGATTACCACCGGAGTAGTTACCGCTTCTATCATGATAATTTCCTCCCCGCTGGTTATCATTGTTTCGATGACTGCTGTCACCGGTACGACCCTAGTTGTTATCCCTAGGTTGAACAGACTCATTATCTCGTTCTAATAATTGAGCCCTGTTCACAACATCTAAATATAAAGAAAATTTGTGAGAAATGAGGTATTGACGAATTTCAGGTTTTAAATCTCTCAAAAACATCCGCGTCATACGTTCCTCATTTTCCACCAAATGAGATGCAAACCGGGATAACTCCGAGAACTTAGTCTCGTACAGGGACACAGTCATGTTGTTCTGTTCCAGTTTGATAAACTCTACCTCTTTTATATGACGAATACTTTCAGAAAAGTATTTGTCATTGAATAGTTTCTAGAACTGCTCCCAAAACATATTGAGTGCGGCAGGCTGGGTAGGCTTCACAGATTTCCACCAGTAATCTGCCTCTCTACGGAACATAAACGTGGCGAATGGAACCTTCTGTTCCTCCGTGCATCCCAAGACATCAAATATCTTGGTAATTTTCTTAACCCACGTCTCTGCCTTGATTGGATCTGGCTTTCCTTGAAACTCTGGTGGTCCCAACTCTTTGAACTGCTTGGTAGTGACAAGCCGCGAGTTATTATTATTTCCACCCATAGTTTGCGCACAAGTCTCCCTCGTCTGATTTTGCATGAACTTCAAAAATCTTCTAAACATCCCATCGTTCATCGTCTGATCAGTGGTATTGCCTTCCTGTTGCATGTTTTCCTGGTTGGTGATTAAAGATGTCTCAACAGTCTCATTCACTCCATTGCTAACATTTTCAGCTGTCATTCTAAAATACTGCCATAATATATCACATATTCACCATATGCTCCGTTTGACCAATTAAATACAAAATAATCTTAGGTAGAACACACTAGCGAAGGATTTACTCGTCTCTTCCCTCCTAGTTCTATTCCCCGATCTCCGCCAGAAATCATATCCCTAAACTTTGATACCAACTGTGAAGCCCCCAAAATAGGTTCAATACCAACCCATTCTGAGTCGCCAAATACATGGTACAGAATTCCAAATACAAATCTTTTATAACAAAAGATCGTGAGAAATACGACCATACAACTGTGAGTTTCAATACAAATCGTATATAATACGAAATATAAACACTCAAATTCAGTACTTAATAATTACAATTATTATCACACTATTTTACAAAAATAGTGAGGACTACTACTGCTCTACTCTGACCATCACCCTGTTCCCCGACTAGTTCCCGCAACATTCTCATTCCCTGAAGAGGACAATAGATGAAAAGGGTGAGCTCAACTAGCCTAGTAAATAATATTATGACTAAGATAATGAAAAACAAATTATCGTTAGCCTTCAATAAATCAGATAAAATATTATGGACAACAAGTTTTAGATCAATATTTGCAGCGAAAATAACAATTCATTAGAAGAGTTAAGTAGAGAATGATGCCTACTATCTTCTATGATTTAAAAGTTCATCATCAATATTTTATCCCTGTAACATCAATCAATATATATCTCGAATCAAATATTCATCTTTGCACTACGGGCCAAAGATATTCATTTGTATCACCAGTCACCAGTGGTCATGTTCATCTTAACACCTGTCCATCTTTGCACTACGGGCCAAAGATATTCATCAGGTAATCATCTTTGCACTACAGGCCAAAGATATTCATCAAATAATCATTCATCTTTGCACTACAGGCCAAAGAAATTCGATTGTATCACCATTTAAGACCGAAGATGATGAAAAATAATATAAATAACGAATCCAGTGAGATAAAGGACAAAGTTTAGGGATTCATAATTTAGTTTATCCAAGTTCAAGAACACTCTATAATAATCAATTGTGGAGTAAAATTCAAGAATGAAGTTCAAAACATGGATACAATCAAAGATAGTAACCATAACAGACAACTTGGATAAATAAAAAAAAATTTAATTTTTCTGTGAATAGTGCCGTATACGTGAATAGTAATCCTGACATAAAAAGATAAAAATTTTATAATAAAATTCATACCAACATTCCAATGAAATGATACTAAATGAAACGCAAAATTCGAAGAATTTCTGATCATTTCAGGAATTATAGAAGCAATACTTACCGTAGTAAGTTTTAATTTGGATATATGAAATGAAATATTATCGCTTTCATAATATGGATATGAAAGAAAATAATATTCTTTGTGAATATTGAAAGAAAGTAACATCATTTACGAAAAAAATAATATCCCTTACCTTAAAAGAATAGTATTTCTGACTGGTAGGGCGGAGATATTCTTGAAGAAAACTTATACTGTTTTCTACACTCAAAGCTTCCTTAAACTCAAAAGAAATACGCTCAATATTATAGAAGAAGAATTCTCTGATTCTGGTGTGATTTTCATTTCTAAATTAAGCATCTTATTTATAGGAGAATGGCAGGATACTATTTAGAAAAATAATCATGGACGCACAGTAACAATTTCACAGTCGCAGAAATTCGACGAAAATTTAATTTTTACTATTCATTACTGTGCAATAAAATATTCTAATAAAATAAAAACTTTAAATAAAATATAATATATTCGATTTATAATCTAATAAAACAAAACTTATAATATATATATATATATATATATATATATATATATATATATATATATATATCCGGTAAAAACTTATATATATAAAACAAAATTGAGATAACTTTCTCCCGACGATTTTGAAAATTGAATAAGAGGGAGTCCATATAATAAACTAAATTTACAACAAACACCTCATAAAATACCCCTCTATTTATCTCAATTCACGTGGCTTCATAAAATATATTTTTAACAACATTTATTCATTATTAATATTATAACTCGCAATATTAACAACCAGATCATATCCAGGAAAGAGGGGGCTTTCCGATAAGGAGTTCTCCTTATTGGCGTGCAATTAAATAGCCTAACCCCTTTCCTCGATAGAATTTTTTAGACATTGTCAATAATACAAATAATAATATGAATAACTGTGTCATCTCAATTATTGATTTAATAATATAAAATATTATGCAGATGATACTGTGACAATAATTAAATCAATAATATGAGATACTATGCATCAACTCATGTGGCAATAATTGAATAAAACTGAGTGACTTCTCACGTAAGCAGCAATAATCAAAGATACTGTACAATACCGTGTACTACTGTGCAACCACGCGTATTACTATTTTTTATCACTGGGTATTTTAACAGTTTTAACGATAAAAGTTTTGTCGTTATTTATAGAAAACTTATTCTTGTCGTTTTCTTCATCCGACAATTTTCCGTTATGGTGCCCACAAATGATTGCGCCGTCGTATGAATCTTTCCCGACAAAAAGAATATTTATCGACCAAACGAATATTTCCCGACACAATGAATATTTTATGGCCACTTGCTTACTTTGTAAAACTTGCACAAATCACCCCATAACTTATCACATTCATCAAATCAATCCCTTATTTCAAAATAACATATAAAGAAAATTAAATCTTTATTCATAAAAGTTGGGGTCTTACACATTACATTACATTTATGATAGCGATTAGTTTCATAACCACTGCGTTTACCGTTGAACTTCTCACTTAAGTTCAACTTAACAACGTTCGTAATCTTAACTTGTTAACTAACCACATAATGTGAATTTAACTCACAACATGCATATCACACATATATAATCTTTTAAACCATCATAATCATACCCTACGACAACAATATCCAAATTCACACATAACTTGTTAATATGAGAATTCAAATTGTCTTATACATGTCAACATTATGTTATATTATTATTTTATATACTTAACATGTCATCAGATTTATTACATTCAATTAGTTCATCATGTTAGGGCTTAAAACACACAAGACAAATTTTGGACAGCAAGGAAGCCCGCTGGGGCGGATATCCCTGCTGTGGGAAAAATCAGCTCACGAACTTGTGCAGGAAAAAGTCAATTTGGCTTATTTTCTCGCACCAAACTCAGAATTTAATACATATAATGCATATAAAACTTTATAAAATCATGACTTTAAGCTTCTAACATGTTTTAATATATGTAAACATCACAACACATAATCAAAAACCCTTAATTTCATGATTTTGAAGAAAACACCATTGTTAAGTGTTCTTGATGAAAATCAACACTGTGACTTTATTTTTAAATCAAAACACATACTTCAAATCATGTTTTGTTCGTTTCTTAACATATTATTACAACCCATGATTAATTTATATAACATATCATAATCAAACATAAATTTTGATATTTAAGAAACCATCTTTTCAAAATAGTTCACTGTAAATTGCTATGAACATGATTTCTTCATGTTCATCATATTTACATGAGTTGAACCACATAAACAATTATATAAATCATATATAATAGTTTATACATATAATTTAACACATATAAACTATATTTACATAAATTCTCATAAAAATCAAGTTATAGAGAACTTAAAACTATGAACACAAGGAAGAACAAAAACTTAAATTAAATTATACCTTTGTTGATTTAGGAGAAGAAGATGATGATGATGGCAATTCTCTGTTTTGATTTCTCAAAGCTCTTCTTCCTCTTTCTTTCTCCTTCTTTTCTCTTTTCTCTTTTCTCTTTAGTTCTCTGTTCTTTCTAACTCTGGCTAACATAACGTAGTATAAAATATACATATAATTGATATATACCTATAATTACATATAATATATAACTGACAAATATTAAAATCTTTTATTAAATTGATATCAGTTATATTTTTGTTTGAAAATCAAAAGCCATAAGGCTTGTTTGGCAAACACTCTTTAATTTAAAATAGATTTTTAGGAGTAAAGCCTTGTATGGTAAAACTACTTAAAAATATATTTAAGGGCCTTGTTTGGTAAAATAATTTAAAACTCTTTTTAATTTATTTTAATAACTCCTTTAACACATAGTTTCCAATGTCACACTTTATTTAATTTAAATCTCAATATTTCAATTTAATTAAATTAAAGCTACCATCAATTTATTAAATAAAATTGCTACATAATTAAATTGCTACAGAATTACAATTACTCACTAATCATAATTCCATATAACAAATTAGTAAATCCCTAATTTAATTATTCAAATTAAATTATTATATCCTCATTATCAAATACCACATAATATTTGTCTAATTTAATTATCTCAATTAAATTAAGATTTCATCACATAATTACTCAAACATCAATTTAATTAACATATTGTACTTAATTAATTTACTCCACAATAATCACATCAATTATTTATTCCACTCAATAAACAAATCAGCTAAAATATTTATTTAATTTAATAAATATTTAAAATTAAAATACAAAATTCCCGTTTGTTACAATCTTCCCTCCTTAAAAGGATTCTGTCCCTAGAATCACAACTAAAAAAAACTCATTCGTCACATCAGAAATGGCAAAGTTGGAGCTAGAGGTAAAATATTCGAAGGAGTTGGGCGACAAATTGTTTCAAATAAATACTCGTCCAACTTTAGTGGACAGAGTAAAAGAAGCACAACTCCAGGATGAGTGTGAGAAAATCGGGAAAAGGATGTCTGAGGGTGAAGAAGTTAAGTTCAAAATCGATACCGGAGGGTTATTAAGGTTCGATGGGAGAATTTGGGTTCCACCAATACCAAAAATTAGAGATGAACTTCTACAAAAGGCCCATAATTCGAGATATTCAATTCTCTAGGGGAGTACGAGAATGTACCAAGATCTTTGAAAACATTTCTGGTGGCCGAATATGAAAAGAGAGGTCGCTGAGTGTGTTGCAAAATGCTTAACGTATCAGAAAGTCAAAGCAGAGCATCAGAGACCAAATGGTTTGTTGCAACCATTGGAAATATCAGAATAAAAGTGGGAGCATCTTACGATGGATTTTGTGGTAGGTCTTCCAACGACTCAAAAAGGTTATGACGCAATATAGGTTATCGTGGACCGACTGACTAAATCAGCACATTTCTTGCCGATCAAGATTAGGTTTAATTTAGATCAGTTGGCAAAATTATATGTTAAGGAGATTGTTTCAAGGCACGGTGTTCCAGTGTCAATTGTGTTAGACCATGATCTACGTTTTACATCGAATTTCTGGAAAAGTTTACAAGAACGCATGGGGACACAGTTGAGAATGAGCACAGCGTACCATCCTCAAATCGATGGACAAAGCGAAAGGATGATCCAGACATTGGAAGACATGCTAAGAGCTTGTGTCATGGATTTTAAGAGCAATTGGGATGACCATTTACCTTTAGTTGAGTTCGCATACAACAACAGTTATCATGCGAGTATTGGCATGCCGCAAGAAGTGCAGAACTCCATTGTGTTGGGATGAAATTTGTGAACGAAGACTGCAAGGACCCGAATTAGTGCAGCAGACTGCCGAGATCGTAAAGATTATAAGAGCAAGATTGTTGGTTGCTCAAGACAGGCAAAAGAAATATGCGGATCAGCACCGACAAAAGCGAGAATTTGAGGTGGAAAGTTTTGTTTTCCTTAAAGTATCTCCTTGGAAGGGGAAGAAAAGATTTGGCAAGAAGGGGAAACTGAGTCCAAGGTTCATTGGGCCTTTAGAGGTTTTGCAAAGTGTATGGGAAGTAGCTTATGAGGTAGCTTTACAATGTCTTTTATGTTTCAGTGCTACGACCGTATAAATTTGACTACAAACATGTTATAGAGTATGAGCCATTACAAGTTTAGAAGGATTTGTCCTATGAATAAGTTCATGTTCAAATAGTTGACAGGAGAGAACAAGTTCTCAGAAACAAAGTAATACCTTCTGTTAATGTAATATAGAGAAACTACAACACTGAAAAAGCTACGTGAGAACTCGAAGATAAGATGATGAAAAGCTATCCTTATTTGTTTGCTTAATCTTTGTATAGTGATTCTGGGGACATAATCTTTTTAAGGAGGGAAGAATGTAACGACTGAATTAATTGCGTTGTTATTTTAGGGACAGAATCCTTTTAAGGAGGGAAGGATGAAACGATCGAGAATTTTGTAATAATTTAAAATATTTATTGAATTAAAAAAATATTTTAGTTGGTTTATTTATTGAATAAAATAAATAATTTATGGAAATTATTGTGGAATAATTTAATTAAGTGTGGTAATATTAATTAAATTGATGTTAAATAATTTTATAATTTATGCGTATTTTATTACGCTAATATGTTGGTGATGTTCTAATTTAATTAAATAATTAAATTAAAGGATTAGTGAATTATTAAATAATTAGAATATGATGTAATGGAAATATTCTAATTTAATCATTAAAATAGAGAATTTATAATGGTTAAATAGAAGTTATAACTTTATTAATAAGTTTTAATTGGATTTATTAATGAATTAATATTAATTTAACTTAATTGGGTTATGGGTGTGACAAATAAACTATATGATAAGTGGGAAAATTAAAATAAATTAAAAAGGGTTATTTGAGTCTAAACAAACATGGCCTAGACTCTTCCTTTCCATAACAGTTGAAACCATTTGATTTTGTAATTGGCAAAATAAAGCTACGTAAATCATATGTCAGTTTACGTTTTGCGTATTATTCCTAAGTGTAAGAAAACAGAGAAGAAGAAAGAGAGAAATTGAGAGAGAAAGATAGGTGTTCAGTGAATTTCGGAGTGCTTGACAATCTAAGAAGGAAGAAGAAAGGTTAATTAAAGCTTCCAAATTCTCTAGATAATCAAAGGTAACTCTAAATTCCTAGTTCTTAGTTTTACTTTATAAGTTCTCTGTAATTGAGTTTCTATGGATTAATTTGTTGAGAAATTAGTTTATTGTGTTAATGGGTTTATTTAATCTGATAGATGTTGTTTATAGATAATGTTGGAGTATAAAATCCATGTAAACATGTTAATCATGAAGAAATTGAGTTTACAGTGAAATATATACTGTTGGGAATTGCATATTCATATTTGATATTGAAAGTAAATATAAATGCTTAAGTGTATAGTCCTTCAATGATCATATGTACAACGACTTAGATGATAGATCAAAAATGTTAGGATGATCTGAGCTTTAATGTTTATCATTTATGTAAATAAATGTATAGAAGGAAAGATCAAATTTGTTAGGTTGATCTATTTGTGATGTAAATGTTAAAGCCTTGACAGAATCATAGCCTATCAAAGGTAGCATTCAGAAGACAAGGCAGAGTCATGGAACTTAAATGAAGATGTCCAGAATCGTAGTCTGCCAAGAGAATCAAGCTTGCAGAGACCAAGGCAAGATTCGTGGAGTTTAAGTGAAAGTATCAGAATTGTAGTCTGCCCTTGGAAGTCACACTGAGAATCATAGAGAAAATCAGAGCCAAGTCAAGAAACGCAGTGTGCTCTTGGAAGTGTGAAGTCTGCAAGACAAGCAAGCAGGAATCGTAGTCTACCAGAGAGCTTAAGAGAAATCGTAGTATTCTCTACGATAAAGTCTGAGTCAAGCTGTGCAAGCCAACACACAACGATTGTGGTACAATGACCATAATCGTAGTGCTCCTCCAGTCAGCATCAAAGATCATAGTTCTGATGAAGGGAGGAAGAGCAACAAATGAAGAAAGGCTAATAGCCGTTGACAATTTGATAGTCCCAATGATTCCATTTTCATCCTTAGTTTAAATCGAAGAAGCGTATTGAAGAAGCTAAGGAAAGGACTAAACCGCCTGCAGAAAACACCTTTTCAGGTGTTAGGTGAGTTTTCAGTCTGCTGTGTCAGTGGGCCAGTCTGCAGTGCCGCAGGAAAGCAAGATGTCAACATCAACTGCACAGAAACGTCTGAAGCATTAAATGTAGCAACGGGAGCATTCAAACTGATATATTTTGAATGGCTCTTTTATAAGGACATCAGACAAAGATTCAGACTAAGCAAGCAAGATACAAAAAGAAAGATTATCAAGAGAAAAGCTCAAGAACACTCAACGATCAACTCTACGATCCTGAAAGAGGAAAGCTTGCTTTGCTACTCAGTCCTTCAGAACTGATGCTTAATTGCAACTGAGTAGCACACCTCAAACAACTACTGTCAATCCAAGTGAGGAACTAAGTCAGAGGACTTGAAGAGTTCAAAAGTGAACTAAGTAAAGATCCAAGTCAGAAGACTTGAAGAGTTCAAAAGTGAACTAAGAGCAGATCCAAGTCAGAGGACTTGAAAAGTTCAAAAGTGAACTAAGAGAAGTTCCGAGGCTGCTGGACTTGAAGGGATCTAAGTGATCCAGTTGTAAGAGACATCCTTAGTGGATTTCCTACTCGTGGAGTAGAAGAGTGGATTAGGAGCCTTGTGTGCTCTGAACCACTTAAAACCTTGTGCCTTATTGTCTCTCATTAATTGCTATAGCTGTCATATCTATTATAACTGCTTATCAAATCATAACTGCAATATCTTGAAGGGGAACAAAACATATATTCCGCTGCTGGCAGTATAATTAATACTGATAAAGTATTTTAAACAAACTTTTTTGAAAATATCTATTCAACCCCCCCCCCCCTTCTAGATAACTAACGTGCCTTTGGGAACTAACAATTGGTATTAGAGCAGGTTCTCACATCTAAGGATACAAGCTTGAGTAGATTCAATGGCACAACTGATAAACGAGACCAAGACAGGTGGAGGAAGCAAACCACCAATGTGCAACAAAGATAAATTTGTCAACTGGAAAGTTCGGATGCAGGCTTACATGGATTCAATAGATGATGATCTATTTGAAACTGTTCTGAATGGACCCTATATTCCAAAAAGGCTTGCACCAACTCCAGAAGATCCAAACAACATGGTGGTCAAGGTCAAATCTGAATGGACTGAAAATGAGAAGAAAGATGTTCAGCTTGACAAGAAGGCTAAGAACATCTTGTTCCAGTCTTTAGAAGACAATCTGTTCGAGAACGTGGTTAACTGCAAAACTGCCAAAGAAGTCTGAGATGTATTGCTCGTATGCATGAAGGAACTGAAGAAGTTAGAGAAAATAAGCAATCTTTACTGACTCAATAGTATGAGATGTTTGCCCATGTTCCTAGAGAAAATGTCACTTCAACCTATGAAAGATTCACAATGCTAGTCAACTCTCTTAGAGCTTATGGAAAGACCTATCCAAACAATGATCTAGTCATCAAGTTCATGAGGTCCTTGCCAAGCAGGTGGGATGCCAAGACCACTACAATCAGAGTGTCAAAGAATCTGCATGAGATGACAGTTCAACAACTCTACGAAAACCTTCTTACCTACGAGCTAGAACTGACTCAACGAGCAGAAACTTTATTAGAAGGAAGAAAGAATGATAAAGGAGTTGCTCTCAAAGCAAAGGAAAAGATCTCTAGAGCACAGGTTGAAGATGAGTCTGACTTTGAGGAAAATGATGACGATGATGATGATGAAGCTGCAATGCTTACCAGAAGATTCAAAAGGCTTATGCTCAAAGGCAGAAGCAGCAAACCTAAAAGGTTCAACAATAGCAGCAGTCAAGAGCAGATCAGTGACCTATGCTACAACTACAAGAAGCCTGGGCATTTCTTTGCAAACTACAACAAGCCTATCAGAGAAGAGCTGAAAAGAAAGTCAAATCCGAAGAAGGAGCTCAAAGGCTACAAAAAGAACAAGAAGAAAGACAAAAGGCTTGTAGCTGGAAGCTCTTGGAGTGATTCAGACAATGACACTAACACTGAGTCTGAAGATGATGAAGCACCTCAAAAAGCAAACAAATGTCTGATGGCCAAAGATGCACTCAGTAGGAAAGATGTTGAAGCAGTCATAGACAAGATATTTGACTTTAACTCTCCTGATATAGACATTGATAATTTAAGAACTAGCATTCGTGGCATGTCAACTAATCTATATCAAAATATGAGATGGTTAAGAATTCTATCTAAAGATTATACTGATCTTCAAAAGGAGAAAGAGAAAGTTCAGAAATAGTTGGAAGCTGCTCTACTAAGTTCTGACTCTCTCTCTAAGCTTGAAGATGAGAATAAAATCTTGAGAGAGACAAATGAACTGAGCATGCAAAGAGAGTCAAATCTAAACTCTAAGATTGAAGAGATTAGAAAAAACTATCTCTACATGGAATAGATCTTCTTCATCCATAGACTCCCTGATATCCAATCAGAGAAGTGTCTCTGATAGAACAGACTTAGGGTTTGGGGAATCTACCTTAGAACCCAATGTGGAAACGACAAAGGAAACTAACATGAGTAGTACTTCTAACCCAAATAGAAGTATCATATTTGTAAAGTCCACACAGAAGAATGAACCAGTGCAACCTTGCTCTTCTGATCCAAGACGTGTTCCTAAACACTACGGATCTCATGCTGGCCTACGGTTCAGAAAGGTGAATAGTAACTCAGTCACCACTGCCCAACCTCGACGAATCGTAGAGTGAAGTAAAACTGACTCCACGGATCAACTTGGAAGGAATCGTGATGTCGAGGTTTACTCGGCACAAAATGTGAACTTCAATACTGCATGGAAAAGGAAGATGCAATATAAGGGTAAGGCCAACAAATACCCACACAAGTCCAAATGGAGAAAGAATCCACACACAAACACAAACATAAATTATATTGGATGTTTTGCATGTGGAAGATTTAGTTATAAAGCTGCATCATGCTTTCATAATACTGTGCATGGGAGACCCAAAGTCAAGCAGATTTGGGTCCGTAAGGGTACTAACTTTGCAGGACCCATGCAAGTCTGGGTACCAACATGAAAGTTGAATCTGTCTGCAGGAAATAAGCACCACAACTACAATATGGTATCTGGACAGTGGTTGCTCAAGACATATGACCGGAAACAAAGCCCTTCTGTCGAACTACACAGAGAAAAAGGGACCAACAGTTATCTTTGGAGATAACAGCTCTAGAAAGATAAGAGGCTATGGATCAACTGGAAATGGTGTGGTATCCTTCAGTAAAGTGGCTTATGTTGATGGACTAAAGCACAATCTTCTTAGCATCAGCCAACTCTGTGATAAAGGCCATCAAGTCACCTTTCTCAACAATTAGTGTCAAGTCAGAGATCTGGAGACATCCTCTATCAAGATGACAGGAACAAGAGAAGGAAATGTATATATTGTCAACCTTGCTTAGCTCAGTTCTGATGAGACAGTATGTTTTCTTGCTAAAGCATCTGAAGAAATAAGTTGGCTTTGGCATAGAAAATTATCTCATCTCAACTTCAAAAGTATGTCTAAGCTGGCCTCCAAAGATCTGGTAGCAGGTTTACCCAAGTTCAACTTCATCAAAGAAAGACCATGTAATGCATGTTAGCTTGGAAAGCAAACAAGGAGCTCATTCAAAGGCAAAGCAGTCAACTCAATTAATAGGCCCCTACAGTTACTACATATAGATCTATTTGGGCCAATTCCAACTGTGAGCCTATGTAAAAAGAGATACTCACTGGTCGTAGTGGATGACTACACCAGATACACATAGGTGTTCTTTCTCAACTGAAAAGATGAGACGAGCTCCCAATATTCAAGCTGGTGATGAATGAAAAAGGAGAGACTATCAAGGCAATCAGGAGTGATCATGGCAGAGAGTTTGACTTTTCAGAAATGGATCAGTTCTGTGAAGATAATGGCATCAGTCTCAACTTTTCAGCACCACAAACTCCTCAGCAAAAAAGAGTAGCTGAAAGAAAGAATAAAACACTTATAGAAGCTGGAAAAACTCTACTAGTAGCAGCTCATCTGCCTAAATACTTCTGGGCAGAAGCCATCAACACTGCGTGCTATACACAGAACAAATCTCCTGTACACTCTACGTTGAAGAAGACTGCCTACGAGATGTGGAAAGGAAGAAAGCCAAATGTCAGTTACTTCCATGTGTTTGGCTGTTCATGCTACATTCTCAATAATGGGAAGCAATATCTGACTAAGTTCTAACCCAAGTCAGATGAAGGAATATTCCTTGGATATGCCACAAACAGCAAAGCATACAGAGTGTTCAACAAGAAGACATTAAGTGTTGAAGTCTCAATCCACATCATCTTTGATGAAACATATTTGGATAAGTCTGCACCACAAGACACTACATTTGACGATACCGACACTACGAATGAAGTGGTCGAGCCTGGCACTACAACCGTAGTTCCTGAGCAAAAAATTGTAGTGTCCGAAGAAGAAATCGTAGAGAGAGCTGAACCAGACGTTGATTCTGAACGACAAGAACCAAAAGTCAATCTTGAGGAGTTCAGACAAAAAGGCACCAGAACAGATGTTCTAACAAGGAACAAGTGGGCAAGAGATCACACTCAAGATCTGATCATTGGTGATCCAACCGCCAGAATCAGAACAAGATTTGCAACTCAGAATGAGTGTTTCTATTTGAGTTTTCTATCTCAAATAGAACCCAAGAAGATTGAAGATGAAATGCTAGATGCAAGCTGGATTGAAGCCATGCAAGAGGAACTAAATTAATTTAAGAGAAGCAAAGTCTGGAGATTAATTCAAAGACCAAAGAATCACCCAGTCATCGGCACCAAATGGGTCTTCAGAAACAAGATGGATGAAGATGGGGTGATTATAAGGAACAAAGCTAGACTGGTGGCCAAAGGTTATTCTCAAGAAGAAGGCATAGACTACGATGAGACCTTTGCACCAGTGCCAGACTTGAAGCAATCAGAATATTCCTTGCATTTGCTACTCACATGAAGTTTAAAGTATTCCAGATGGATGTCAAAAGTGCATTCCTCAATGGTGAACTTCAAGAAGAAGTATATGTGGAACAACCCCCAGGTTTTGTCAATCCCCCTCTTTGATTATGTTTATAGATTAGATAAAGCCTTATATGGACTTAAACAAGAACCTAGAGCATGGTATGAAACACTAACAAACTTTCTTATTGAAAAAGGGTTCACTAGAGGTAGAGTAGATACTACGCTATTTCTTAGGAAGCACAAAGATAAAGTTTTACTAGTTCAAATATATGTAGATGATATTATCTTTGGCTCTACTGATGAAAATTTGTGTAAGAGATTAGCCAAGCTTATGCAGAGCAAGTTTGAAATGAGCATGATGGGTGAGCTGAACTTCTTCCTTGGACTGCAAGTAAAGCAAACTGATGAAGGTATCTTCATAAGCCAAGCCAAGTACATCAAAGACTTACTTAAGAAGTATGGCATGGAATCAGTCTCTCCCATGAAAACACCAATTGCTCCAGCAACTAAGCTTGACAAAGATGAGAAAGGTAAAAGTATTGATATTACTCAATACAGAGGTATGATAGGCTCCCTTCTCTACCTAACTGCCAGTAGACTAGATATAATGTTTGTAACATGTATGTGTGCTAGATTTCAAGCTAATCCTAAGAAATCACACTTAACTACTGTAAAAAGGATTTTCAGGTATCTTAAAGGTACACCCTACTTGGGTCTATGGTATCACAAAGAGTCCTCATTTAAACTGACAGGATATTAGATGCTGACTTTGCAGGATGCAAAATAGATAGAAAGAGTACCAGTGGCACTTGTCAACTGCTAGGAAATAGACTAGTGTCCCGGTTCAGCAAGAAGCAAAACTCAGTATCAACTTCAACAGCAGAAGCTGAATACATTGCTGCAGGCAGTTGTTGTGCTCAAATCCTATGGATGAAGAACTAACTAGCATATTATGGGTTTGATTTCAAATCTATACCCATACACTGTGATAACACAAGTGCCATAGCAATAACAAATAATCCTGTTATGCATTCTAGGACCAAATATATAGAGATAAGATATCATTTTATTAGGGATCATGTTCAAAATGGAACAATATCTTTGCAATATATCCCTACTGAAGATCAACTTGCTGATGTGTTTACAATACCTTTAGATGAATCCAGATTTAATAAACTGATAAGTGAGTTAGGTATTTGAAACCATAAATTCTATCCTCTAGATGGTGCTAACCTTGCAGATATAAAGGCTAAGTCAAAATCATAGAGATGACTAATAGAAACCACGATCGTGGAGTGATCCAGTCAAGACAAAAAAGCTCACTATGATAGCAACATCATCCAGCCAGACAACCTTTCTGATAAGTGTCTCAGGGACAAACCTGATCCTTAGTGGCAAACTAAGAGGTTGGCCCTTCCTGAGCAACCTTAAACAAGAGGGTATGTCATTTCAGAAGGCATCACAGAAAAACCGTAGAGTCTACGGTCAAGGAGCAAGCAAAGGATGGAACTCAACAATCGTGAAGTGGTTCTCGGCAATCGTAGTCCTCTCACAAGGACTCACTAGCTCAGGGGGAGCTAAGGGAAAAACGGAGATTTCCACATGGATTAAAATCGTAAAGTTCTGCAGAATCTAACACGTGTCCCACTACATGGAACATATGGAGGGAAGTTTTTAAATCAATTTTAAACTGTCATTTGTCAGTTTACTTTTTAAATTCCAAACGATTATATTTCTCTCTCTCTCTCTCAAGCAAAACCCTAAGTTTCAAAAAACTAAGCCAAAATCGTTCGTTACAGGAAAATCAATCTACACAAATGGCTGCTTCCAGAGTTATTTTAGGATATCAGCTATGCTTTGACGAATTTGGAGATGCTGGTCCAGAAATTCACAAAGTTCTTTCTCTACTAAAGAAAGTGGGACTCGAAGATGCCCTAAGCACCAGCACTCTGATCTTTACAAAACTGGTGAAAGAGTTCTACATAAATGGAGTTGTTGAAGAAAACTCCATCCTCACCGAAGGCAAGGGCGAGCAAATACGTTTCAACGCCAAAAACATAAACCTAGCGAATTCATTTTCTTGTAGGACTAAAGAAGATGAAGCATGTCAGAACTGAAGGAAAGAGTGGCTACAGAAAGAAAGAGTTTCCTCAGGAATATGAGTTCCTTGCTGATATTATTGGAAAATGCATATGCTGTAAAAGTTCAGGCCACGACACTGTAAATGAAAAGCAGCTGAAGTTAATGACAGCTATTCGATACAGAGTTCAACCCAACTATGGAGCTATACTGATGGAATGGTTTGGGAAATGGATGGAAAGCCCCAAAAAGACCAAAAACACTGCGAAGATGCCCTATGGAAGAATTATCAGCATGATTCTTGAGGCTACTATGGGTGACAAGATTGAAGATAAGGAAGGTGTTCCTATTATTCCCAACAGAAAGATGATACAGCAGCTGTTCCTGAATTGGAAGAGAAATCTTGCAGAAAACGTGAAGATGATGTCTGCAACCTCATTTGTTATGAAGCAGGCTGAGGAAGATGAAGAGGTAAACCAAGAAGAGCCTGCAGCTCTGGTCAGAAAGAACAAGAGGAAGAAGAAGGTGAATGAAGATATGCAAGTGGCTGAGGAACCCCAAGGCTCAAACACTGATACACCTCAAGCAGGCCTTGATGCTGAAATGGAGCTTCAAAGCTTAATACCTGATAGAACTATTACTCCTAAGGAAACTCAAGCACCAGAGGAGGAAACTCTAAAAGAGAAGAAGAAGAAGAAGAAGAAGAAGAAGAAGAAGAGGGAAACAAGTGAGGACAGGGCTGAAGGTAGTTCTGAGCCTCAGAAAAAGAAGAAACGCAGTCACAGAGCTAAGAAATCTTCACTGACTACGATTGTGGTGTCTTCATCAATAGTCGAGTCTAGACTGGCTGCCACTGTTGAAGGAGAAACTGCAACGGCTTCTCAGCCTAAACAAGCCATCAGGGCTGAAGCTGGAAAAGGATCTGAGGCTATAGTCAAGCCTAAGAAAAGGAACAAGTTGGTTAAGAAATACATTCTTGTCAATGAGGAAATACTAATGGAAGAGGACAGAAGAAGGGCTGATGAGATTCTAATGGAAGAAGAAACAGCTCTGTCTGAGAAAGAAACGCCAGAAGCACTTGAGCAGAGCCAAGATGAAGTGTTGAACTAAACTCTGGAAACTCACATTGGAAAAAGTGTCACAGCTGAGGGGGAGCTGTTAAAAGCACAAGAGCCAGAGCATGCAGAAATTGAGGGGGAGCTACCTACGAAGGGAGAAAACGTAGTCTCCTCATTTAATGAAGAAACTGTAGTGTCTGCTGATGCTGTGATGGTGGATGTTGAAGATGATGATGTGTTTGAAGATATGGTGGAAAATCTTTATGAAGATGAAGACGATGATGAAGAGCTGAATGATGATATTAAGATCTTAGCCATATGCAGGAATGCAGAAAGGGCAGCTAATTATACACAGTTGTTCAACTACTTGCCTATGATTCCTTATCATAGAGCTCTGATCGTCAGCAACTGGGTTCATATATTCTGGACCTTCAAAGCATATCCAGCAATCTCAGTGCTTGTCAATGGTTTCCCAAGAGAGAAGAAGTTTGCTTAGAAGATGAATTCAAATAAATCAACTTCAGAATCTAAGTATGAGGTACATTCCACTCCCCTCTCTTTTATTATCAACCATTTTCCATCATCGCACTTCAATGAGTTCTATGAATTGCCTAAATGGATGGAAGTGGTTCTTCACCCACTAAACCAATTTCTAGTTACAGAGTCCCAAAACTCTGTGACTGAGGAACTAAATAACCAACTTATTCTCGTCGAGCAAAATACCAGTGACCCAATGGTTTTTGAGCACATCACCAAAATCGTCGAGGGAATGATCGATAACTCAACCATTAAGACATCCACTCAAGACGATGAACTACGATCTATGCCTACAGATCAATCTGATTCGACAATCATAGAGTCACCAGAATTACTCGACGATTCAAAAACACCTGAGCCAAACACTACACATATACAGCAAACACATACCCCCCTTTCCCAAGCTGATATCCCCTCATCCTCCAGCAACCAATATTTTGATATGACTCTTGCCCTCGCAAGCATATCAAGGAGAGATGAACACACTACGACTACCCCTCCTCCTCCTGAGACACAACGAATTCTAGATCAATTGGCTCTAATGCCAACTAAGGAGGAGCTGACTGAAATATTAAACCACATGGGTTCAGAGTCTGGAGAGATTCTTGAAGCACACCCACTTGCGCTTCATCTCAGATTCGACCACATCATTGACTCAGTCAAGACTCTACCAGGACATTTGGGAACTGAATTGTCCAAAACATTGAGAGAGATTTTCAAAGAAATGGCTGAAAGCCTCAAGGCAAGAGATGCCATTCATTTTACTGCAATGAAGAAGCATAAGAAGGCAATGGAGATAATGCAGAAGAATCAAAAATCTCAAAATGAGCTGATGACAGAACAGATTTCAGCACTGCGTATCTCTCTGCAACAATTTCAAGAATGCAGTATAGCTCAACTCTGCCAGAATAACGATGCTATGGAGCTACTTCAGAAACAAAGAAGAGACACCGAGGCTATAGTTGCAAACAAATTAGTGACATCTCTCAAAACCGCTCTCAGATGCATGAGCTAGTAGAAGGAGTCAGACGCCTCTCTGAAGACTTGATGCTGACATAAAGGGGGAGAATAATGAGCAAGGAGATAGAGGCAGAGGCACCAGCAGCAGCAGAGGTGGAAGACAGAGGCAGGAATACATTCAACCACCACCTCAGTAGGGAAGACAAAGGCAAACTCAAGCTGGTCAGTCATCGGGTGGCAACTTTAAGAGTCCCAACCTTCTGACGACACGATCTGATCAGCAGCGCCTTCCCATGGCTATACCTCTTGAAAGGAGTCCAGGTCAAGCTTCTGGTTCACAAGGCATGACTTCTACTCATCAGTTGTCTCGAGAAGAGCTTGAAGACATTGCCTAGAGAGATCAGCAAACCAAAAGGATGAGAGCTGCAGAGTATGACTCTCAGAGAAATAAGAGACAAAGAAGATAGAGATAAGTCTAAGCTTAACTATGTATTGATGTTTCTATGCTAGATTGTAATATCTTTTTAAACATCAATAAATTCATGCTTATTCTCTAGAGATTTCAGCTGCTCACTAAAACACTAAGCCATATTTACTTCCTAGCACTCTGCACTTAGAAAATGATGCTATGATCCAAATCTCCTTGATTATGTCAACTTCAAATAGATAGAAATTGTTGAGAATTGCATATTCATATTTGATATTGAAAGTAAATATAAATGCTTAAGTGTACAGTCCTTCAATGATCATATGTACAAGGACTTAGATGATAGATCAAAAATGTTAGGTTGATATGAGATTTAATGTTTATCATTTATGTAAATAAATGTATAGAAGGAAAGATCAAATTTGTTAGGTTGATCTATTTGTGCTGTAAATGTTAAAGCCTTGATAGAATCGTAGTCTGTCAAAAGTAGCATTCAGAAGACAAGGCAGAATCGTGGAGCTTAAATGAAGATGTCCAGAATTATAGTCTGCCAAGAGAATCAAGCTTACAGAGACCAAGGCAAGATTCGTGGAGCTTAAGTGAAAGTATCAGCATCGTAGTCTGCCCTTGGAAGTCACACTGAGAATCATGGAGAAAATTCGAGCAAAGTCAAGAAACGCAGTGTGCTCTTGGAAGTGTGAAGTCTGCAAGACAAGCAAGCACGAATCGTAGTCTACCAGAGAGCTTAAGAGAAATCGTAGTGTTCTCTACGATCAAGTCTGAGTCAAGCTGTGCAAGCCAACACACAACGATTATGGTACAATAATCATAATCGTAGTACTCCTCCAGTCAGCATCAAAGATCATAGTTCTGATGAAGGGAGGAAGAGCAACAAATGAAGAAAGGATAATAGCCGTTGACAATTTAATAGTCCCAATGATTCCATATTCATCCTTAGTTCAAATCGAAGAAGCGTATTGAAGAAGCTAAGGAAAGGACTAAACCGCCTGCAGAAAACACCTTTTCAGATGTTAGGTGAGTTTTAGTCTGCTGTGTCAGTGGGCCAGTCTGCAGTGCCGCAGGAAAGCAAGATGTCAACATCAACTGCACAGAAATGTCTGAAGCATTAAATGTAGCAACGGGAGCATTCAAACTGATATATTTTGAATGGCTCTTTTATAAGGACATCAGACAAAGATTCAGACTAAGCAAGCAAGATACAAAAAGAAAGATTATCAAGATAAAAGCTCAAGAACACTCAACAATCAACTCTACGATCCTGAAAGAGGAAAGCTTGCTTTGCTACTCAGTCCTTCAGAACTGATGCTTAATTGCAACTGAGTAGCACACCTCAAACAACTACTGTCAATCCAAGTGAGGAACTAAGTCAGAGGACTTGAAGAGTTCAAAAGTGAACTAAGTAAAGATCCAAGTCAGAAGACTTGAAGAGTTCAAAAGTGAACTAAGAGCAGATCCAAGTCAGAGGACTTGAAAAGTTCAAAAGTGAACTAAGAGAAGTTCCGGGGCTGCTGGACTTGAAGGGATCTAAGTGATCCAGTTGTAAGAGACATCCTTAGTGGATTTCCTACTCGTGGAGTAGAAGAGTGGATTAGGAGCCTTGTGTGCTCTGAACCACTTAAAACCTTGTGCCTTATTGTCTCTCATTAATTGCTATAACTGTCATATCTATTATAACTACTTATCAAACCATAACTGCAATATCTTGAAGGGGAACAAAACATATATTCCGCTGCTGTCAGTATAATCAATACTGACAAAGTATTTTAAACAAATTTTTAAAAAAATATCTATTCAACCCCCCTTCTAGATAACTAACGTGCCTTTGGGAACTAATATATACGTTATGGCTTATTTTGAGACTAAAATTAATGGATAGTTGATGTATAAAATCTGAAATTGGTGATAGATGTTGTTAGTGTAATGAATTACAAAAATAATACAAGTTAAATGAATCAAGTTGGTTGTGTAACGAATTCTTAGTGGTTGAATTTGCTAAATATGTTAAAATATTTAAAATTAGCATGAACTATGATTTTTGGGTCTTTAATTTGGTTGTTTATGTTGTTAGAATCATGTTGTGTAGGTTAGGTTATAATTCTATAAGGTTTATAGTGTCTGGATATGTTTAATTTGGTTCTGGATTGTAGAAATTGAGAAATTTTGACTTAGAAACAGTGATGTTCGCGAACTACAGAACTAGATTCTGGGGTTCTCCGCCCCGGTGGAGTTCCCAGTTTAAAATCTTAGCCCTGACGGAGTTTCTCAGTTCAAAATCCCCGCCCCGTCGAACTCTCTGCCCCGGCGGACTTCTTTCAGTACAAAACCCCGCCCTGGTAGGGGTGGTCAGATTGACCAAACTTAATTTTTTAAGTTTTGATGTGGGGAATGTTTATATAACTTCATTAAATGACTATAGTATAGTGTAAAACATGTTTTAAGAGTTAATGTCGTATCGTAATCACACGGTTTATGATTATGAGCTATAAGATAATAAATTGTGGTTAGTCTTGGATGGGGTAATGTGAAATTTGGAATTTGTTATTTAAACACCATGTTGTGTATCATTATTATAAAAAATTCAGATTCTTGGTATGAGAAGTGTAGTCAGACCTAAAGCTAAAGGTTATCGTCTTGACTATAATGAGAAGTAAACCAATGAAGTTAGTATTAAAGTAACTAATTGGCTTTGTGATCCTAATTAGTATATGTAGGATTCATTCAGAACGTGAGTTATAATTGTGTAGCAGGCATACAAGGCAAGTTCCTTATCTTCATCTTGTTTACGATTACGCAAGTCCTTTAACCCTAATCTTTATCAAGTGAGTTTTATAACCTTGACTTATTATTGTTCAAGCAAGGTTTCTTATAATGTTAATGCCTATGTTTTGACTAAGCTTTCTAACTCATTTCAAAAGCATGACTTCAATGTATAATGTTTATTAAATTATGATTTATGGCTATCCTTTCATTATTAAAGTACCCTTTATGATATCATATTGTTATCGAACCCTCGAATATTGTCGAATCCTTTTGATTCAACTAGTACATAGTTGATGGGCGTTCTAAATTTTGAAACCTTTATTAAAGCTAATTCAAACTAAACTTCCTTTGGTGCAGACTCTAATGTCAAAACTGAGTTGAACAACCCTATTATAGGGGATTATACTACGCAATAACATTAAAATGTTTGTGTACAAAATATTGTACGAAGGGCTAATCTCCCGGAGTACGAGATGGATGGTCCATATAGTCTACAAGATTGTTAAAGGTTACGGTACAGATACTTGCTAACCTAGGACATAGTTCGTGGTCTTGTGACCCTCAGATGTACCTTTGACCTTGTTTTCTATTCTTGATGCAAAGGCCAAGTTTTCTATTGAGCTTTCCATTCTTGATTATCATTGGCAGGAAAGATTATGTTATTCAGTTGAGCTTATTCATTGATGATTCATATATTGATATTGTTTATTGTTATTCTAGTGAGCATTTATTTTGCTCACTCTTGCATAAAACATTGTAGCTAAGGTTGAGAAGCCTGAGGAACCCTCTACAAGCAAGGGCAAGGGCAAGATGAACAAATGATAAAATTTAAATTTATATTATGTTGAAAAGTTTATGTATCGAGACTTAATTGTTATTAATATGTTTTTATTTTGCAATTGATGTAATAAAGGTTAGATAACCTGGGATTATTTTATTTGAGTTGTAACCCTTTAATGGAAAGATGGTTTATAAAGTTTATTATTATCCTTTATTATGGGTAGTTAGATGTAATTATTTTGGATCGTGAACACCAAATCTGTGGGATTAAAGTACCCGAATTTTGGGGGTGTCACAGTTGCTTCCGAGGGGAAATGGTCCATTTCAAAGTCTCGAGCGCATTAATAACAATGCCTAGAAGTTGGATTTATTAGGTGAGTATAACGTTAGTGCAACATTTAATATGTCTGACCTTAATCCATTTGATGTAGGTGCTGATTTGAAGGCAAATCCTTTTCAAAAGGAGAGGAATGATGAAGGCATGCCTAGCCCGAGAATGGATGGGGGACCAAGGAGCGAATTCGGTGCAGGTGCCAATCGAACCCGTGACGAGTGCTAGAGCTAAAAGCTTTAAGGAAGAGCTTAATGGACTTATTCGAAAAGCTTGGAGTGATGAAGGAACAAGTTTGAAGACCTTGGAGTTGGAGTCTAAGCTCATGAATACGATAGGAGTGTTTGATCCAAGTCAAAAGTCTAAAGATTTGAATGAGAGTTTTCTGACCAAACGGGGCGCCCCACGCCCTATTACTACTGGAATGGGCACGCCCCGCTTCAGAGCATCAGAGATTATGCAAGAGCAGCGCGGCCCGCGTCATGGCTAGGCCAATTTCGACGCTCCCCGCACCAGGGTGGTAGAACGTTAAGGGCGTTTTTCGAGGCAACACGTTTTTAACCAGATTTCTTCTTTTTACAAAATTTCTTTCATATTTTTTAGGGAATTTTCATAGCTTTCATAGTTCTAATGTATTTATGATACTTTTAGATAGGTTTTTAATACCAAATCAAATTATTAATTCCTTATTGGATTTTAGGGTTTCTTAGCTTGTATAAATAAGCATGAATGAATGTAATTTATACAATAATTCAGATGTATCCAATACAATTTGTGAGATTACTCTCTACTTTTGGTTATTTGAAGAATTCCTAAGTAATTCTAAGTTTTTCTTCGAGTTTCAAACTTTGACTTATCATACTACAATACATAGTTATGTATGGTTTCTTTTACCGCATCAATCGTCGATTGTACCAAGATTACCACTTACATATAAGCGATGGGTCAAGTTGTCGTTGGTGTCCATTCAACGCAGATTTCCTGACGTGAGTAATTGTACCAAGATTACCGCTTACATATAGGCGAGGGGTTAAGGTTTTGTGAGCGATTCACCTTCATAGCTTGCTAGAAACGATCCGGGCGACGACCACCTCACGCAAGCGTGTCATGAAGTCTACCAACATGCAAACGACCCAAATGTGGATTTTGTTTGTTTTAGTAATTGATCCGAGTGGTACCCGTGGATCATGGACATCCACTTGGGTATGGATATTGGATAACCCAATTGGGATTGAAAGAGTCCCATATCACTTGAAAGTATTTTAGATAATAATTGATATGGTTAGGACTCTATATGAGAAAATTCTCCCGATTTAGTCAGTTGAAGACTTATCCCATATTAATTGGGCTTTATCGTTAAATACTGATGCCTAAAGTGTGTAGGGCTAAGGAAAAATAACATATTATTTTTTCCATACAGTTTCTCTCTAAATACTTTCTCTCTAGTATTTACAAACTTCCATCAATAAGCTTGGGTTTACTTTGGTGTGAACATTTTAGTTCGTTCACATTGTTGCTAGTAACAACTTTATATTGACGAGAAGTACGAAGGATCGTAGTAGCTGTGTTCGTGGTATCGCTTGTAGATTTAGCATTCCAGTTCAGCCGCTTTCGCTTCTTGGATACTAATTGATTCATATGTAAGTATTATTTATGTGTTAGTTTCCATTTAAATTCTAACATTGGTATCAGAGCCAGTTTATATGATATGCCTAATCTCGCATAAATATTATGTCATTATTTTTGGCTTTTTGCTAGAACGCTTGAAATAGGATATTAATGGTATAATATGATAGATTACATATTAGAGGCTAAAAATACAGTATGATGTAGTCTATATGCATGTTAAGACACCTGCAAAATATCGTTGCAATCAGATTTATATTTTGAGAGAAAACGCAAACCCTAATTTACATTTACGTTTTTTCAAATTAAAATCTATTTTTCTATAGAAGTCAAAAGTATAATTTTCTTTACAAATTAAAATAGTACATGTCGCCACAATTTCAGAAATTTAAAGTTTGTATTTTTTGGACATTTGTAGAATTAATTATGATTTTTTAAAAATGGGTACCAAATAGTAATTGTGCTTCTAGTCTATTGAGGAAGAAGACGAAGCTGACGTCAGCGGGTCAGTGGGGGCCACGCGCCAAATTTAAAAAATAGGACAGCACGGACGCCTAGTCGCGGCAGTGGCGTGTGGGGTCCACACGCCGCCTTCTGGACATTTTTTCAAAAAAAATTACAAAAAATTTTGTTTTTATTTTTTGGTCACTTTAATTATTTTTCAGAATTTTTCCAGTAATGAAAAATATTTTCGAAAATTGTTAGTAGCTATTTAAAGTGCTTTAAAATTGTTTAAACAAATTATCCAGAAATGATTTTTGGGCCAAATTTTTTCCTGTGATTTTAGAGGCATGTTTCATGTTCTCCACTTATTGGTGTTGAGAATTGGATTTTTTGTGGCTTAAATTATCTTACTATCAATTATTATTTATTTGAAAAATAATTGCATTAAATAGTAAAAAATTCTAAAAAATCCAAAAAATTCACAGTATTCATTCTCATGTATACATACTGTTAGAAAAATATTTAGTCAATTTTGAGGAAAATTGAATATTATTTTCACATTTATTGTTGTATATTTATGTGTAAATAGTATGTTTATTGCGCATAGTTATTGCGTTCGTCCGCTTAGGACTTGACCAAATACATCCGGCTTGCTAGTGGGAGTTGTGGTGGGTCCATTCATGCACATACCCCTTATTTGTTATTGCATGGTATTTTGGATGGACCAAAAATGGTTGATATTTAATTGTTTTGGAGACGGGCTCACTTTGTGATAGAGACCTGAGATAAAATAATTATGAGAAGGCAAAGGCAACATTCTGAATTTTATTAATAGATTGATGTAGTAGGAATCTTTGATGTAAAGTTTTTGATATTGTTTTATTTATATCAAAGCCTTGTAAGGAAATGTAATTTTGCACTTGTTCTTCAATTAATTGATATTATCTCCCAAAGTAAAATTAAATTATCAATAGGTTTTTTTTGGTTCATAAACCCCGTCCTTATCTTTGTTGTAATGGGCTATTTGTTTTTTTGTCATATAAAATAAAATTAATCATAATTATTTATTTTATGACATAGAATGGTGATTATGAGCTTAGCGATTTTTCGGTTTCTATCCATAGACTAAATAATCATGATTAATTAGGATTTAATTATAAAATTATTATATGTGCTAATATTCATATTTCGTGCAACTTTATAATACGTTATCAGCACGAATTGCTCCTCACTTTCGTCTTGAAGCAGATAATCGTAGTTGGTTAGTTGATAAGAAATAGAATGTATGTTTATCTGCTTATATATATATATATATATATATATATATATATATATATATATATATATAATTACTTGTTCAGGATCAGGCCTTTTATATATACCAAAAGCTTCACCTACATGTTTTACTTAATATGCCACTCACTCAAGTATTGTAGTATATTACTTAAGAACTTGGCAGTTGGGTTGATTGATCCAGGTGTTCCGTCTCCATTCTCATTATTACTAGCAGTATCATCCATACTACTAGCAGTATTGCCAATTATCTATAAATTAAATTTTGTTTCACAATGCTATAAAAATTTATCTCCTGAATCCATTTTTAATACAAATTGAAGTACGATTCCTTCAAATCTTATTTATTACTATATCTATTATTGTTTAAATTTCGCATTTACATTTTTGTATTTATAAATCATAAGTATATTGAAGAACATTTAACTAACAAAAAAGCTTTATATAAATTAAATATGTTTCTACCTATTCTGATTACTAGGAGTAATACATGGTTATAAATAGATCCAAAATATAGCTAGTTTTTTTAAGAACAATGATATCTGACAATTTTTATCCTAATAGCTTACTAAAAGTCGTGTTAGATTTCAAAGAAAGCTCTTCCCTACTGCATATTTACTATTATGCTTTCTAATAATTTTTGATATTTTATTTATGAAGTTACAATGACAAACCTTGCCAAACTTGAGTTTGTGGCACTTGATATTACGGGTAAAAATTATTTGTCATGGATCCTTGATGCCGAAATTTATCTGGATGTCATGGGTCTTGGAGACACCATTAAAGATGGTAATGAAACATCTAGCGAAAACAAGGCAATGGTCATGATTTTTTTACGTCATCATCTCCATGAAGAATTGAAGTTAGAGCATCTCACAATAAAGATCCCTTTATTTTTTGGAAAAATTTGAAAGAAAGATATGACCATCAAAAGACAGTTATTCTCCCAAAAGCTCGTTATGATTGGATACATTTACGATTGCAAGATTTTAAATCGGTAAGTGAATATAATTCTGCAATGTTTAAAATCAGTTCTAAATTGAAATTATGTGGAGATAATATCACCGATGAAGATATGTTAGAAAAAACATTCTCTACTTTTCATGCCTCAAATGTGCTCTTGCAGCAGCAATATAGAGAACGAGGTTTTAAGAAATATTCTGAACTGATTTCAAGTCTCCATGTGGCTGAACAAAATAATAAACTTTTAATGAAAAATCATGAATCACGACCGACTAGTTCAGCTCCATTCCCTGAAGTGAATGCTACGAGATATAATAATAATTGTGGTCATGGTCGTGGTCGTAATAGAGGTCGTGGACGTGACCATAGGAGAGGATAGTTTAATTACCGCAACTATGATGGTCGTAATTTTTCAAATTCTAACAAACCTTCACAAAATGAGGAGAAACAAGAAAGGGGGAAGAATATACATAGCAGAGATACCAAGAAGGAAGAAAATATATGTTATCGGTATGGAATGAAAGGACATTGGTCTCGTACCTGTCGTACGACCAAACATCTTGTTGATTTATATCAGTTCTCATTGAAAGGAAAGGAGAAGAACATAAAAAGAAATTTTTCTCACCCACATCAAGATAATGATGATATTTATGTTGACCCTTTGGATATGACGCACCTTGACGTTGCAGATTTTTTTTGTGCAAAATGATGAGAAAGTTGATATTTCTTATAATGAAAAAATTAGTTCAGAATTATGTTAATCCTTTAAGTGTGTTTCTTTATGCTAATATATTTTGATGTATTTTATTTTCTTCAATTCATGTTGACTTATTTAATGTAAAAGATTGTGTTATAATAATAATAAAAAAACACTATGTCTTATTATGAACTTATTATATATTTATTCCTTTTCATGAAGAAAATATGGATTCACATCATCCTATAAATGAGCCTAATATCAGTGGTGGAGATATATGCTTAGCAGATAGTGCAACGACGCATACCATTCTCAGGCATAAGCAATATTTTTCAAAGATCTACTCAGACCTCATCAAAGCTCGTTGAACACGTTGGGTTCTCTGAGTGTCTGAACTCCAACACCAAGATCTACTAAGACCTCATCAAGGAATTTTATCTAAATGTTGTGTTTAAGGAAGGTGTGTTAACAACCAATGTCAAGGGAATCACACTTTAGATTGGAGCTGTCGAGATACATGCATGCTTGGGATTTCAGAACAAAGGAATCACTTCGTTAGATAAAGTTGATTTTAATGAACGAATTAGATTAATGGGTCACAAGAAGAATCCACATTTGAAAGGGCTAAAGAAACGAGAATTCCCCCAAGAGTATAAGTTCTTTGCTGAAATTGTGGGTAAGTGTATCATCTGCAAAGACACTACTCGTGACTCACTAAGTGAACTATAATTAAAGTTCATAACGGCAATTTTTCAGTCAAAGCAAATCAATTTTGGTGCTATCTTCATAACTTAATTAGTTGGGCAAATAGGTTAAAGATTTTGAAAAATCAAAAGCATCAAGAAAGTCCGCCCCCAAAATGTTTCATGGGAGATTATTGAGTATTATTTTGAAGAAAAGTCTGCAGAACAGAATTACAGATGATGAAGGAGCCCCTCTTAATGCAAATAAAAATATTACTCCAAAATTATTTGAGCATTGGAAAAGAAACCCTCTAGAGAATTTAAAGCTCAAACTGTCTGAAGGTGGGAGTGAAAGAACTATTAGTGAAGTACAGAAGCCAGTAAAAGGCAAAGGGAAAGAGAAAGGCAGATCTTATTGAGGAAGAGGAAGAAGCTTCTCAAGGATCAGTTGCTCGTCAAGTTTGTAGAACTCCTGATCAGCAAAAGAAGAAGATGAAAATGTTAGAGATAGCAATCCAAGAATGTCAAAAGGATGCTCAGACTGAAATGCAAACCTCTGAGAAAATGAAAGATACAGAGGATATAAACATTCCCCTATCCAAAATGATTCTGAGGAGGAAAAGGCAAAATCATAAAAGAAATTCTCCTATTCAACTAGAGGAACGAGCTGGAAAATCCATGCCTCCTCTAATTGAAGAAATAGAAGAAGAGGAAGAAGAAGACGAACAATATATGTTGATTCGAAAGAATTAAGGAAAGAGGAAATCATATTCCTCTAGCCTAAGGGCAGAAGAAGATCCTGCTGAATAAAGTTCCACTCGTGAGCCTATACCCAATGTTGAATTGATGGATGAGGCAATTTTTATGCCTGAGCCATAGACAGTTGCAGAAATAGAGCATATTGCTGAAGGTACAAGTTTTGTGCCCAATGAGAAAAAGAAGAGAAGACAATTAATCAAGATGACTAAGAAAGTTGATAGAATACAAAAAAGGCTGAAAGATTGGAAGTAGAACAACAAAAGAAAAAGGTAGAAGCAAAGCAGAAAAGAAGAGAACAAAATAGGAAGAGAAAAGAGTTGAGAACAAAACACAATGAAGATTATGCTCAGCGATCAACACGCTCTTCAAATGTTTCTCTATGATTGACTCAAGTCATCTCTAATATCGTCGAGGACGCTACCAAGGGTTTTGACCCTCCGGTCATAAAGCCTGAAGATCCTACCTCTGAGGGGGAGCAACAGCCTGAAGATCCTACCTCTAAAGGGGAGCAACCAAGGGAATCTCAAAAACCTCCTTCATCTCAACCATCCACTTCTCAACCCATGCCAAAACACTCTTGGTTACCTCCACGAAGAGCATATCAACCAGGGATGTGCAGAGTTATTCTTACTGAGCGAGAGGTTCCAGAAACTGCTCATCTTCTTCCCAATAAGTTTGAAGGCACTGGGGCAGGTCGAATGAGAGGCGTCCATTCCACAGATGATCTCTACAATCTCTTTTATGATATGGACATTGACCGAACTACAACTTTATTTGAGCCAAAAGGTGATCAACTATTTTATTTCATGTCATGGTTGCCTCTGCTTCGAGCAGTAATGCAACGTGATCACAACTTTGTTCGTTGGGCATACACTGCCTATCCCAGTATACCTCTAGTATCTCAGAATTTTCCTGGAGTCTTGAGGTATGCCACTAAATTGCTTTACTATGCACCTTACTAAAATTAGTATACACGTAAGCCAATCATATTTGATATGATGTAGCATATACTTTGTAATTATCTACATGATGTTGTTATATTAAATGTGATAAACTCATAGTTTTAAGCAATACTTTTAGAATCATGATGATGATTATGCTAATGAGATCTAAATTCTTAGATAGCTTAAAATTAAAATCATTCTTAATCGTTGGATTACTAAAATGGGGATTAGTAAACCCAGATAGATTGATACATACTTTGCTTGCTCTTGAGAAAAGGATGATTGATCTCATAACCATTTGTGTGGAGACACTAAAGCAATTATGTAGGTGCTTATTGGAGAATAAGTTCACTGAACGTGGCTCGCTAAAGAAATACCAATAGATTTTTATTTGCTTGTCAATAGGAATTTCTTAAGTGATAGTAGTAAAAGTGATCCTTAGACTTAAAATCATCATAGTATCTCGTGTATGATGAGTTATACTTTGACATGTCCTTTAAGACCCTTAGGGTATATCAAAATGGTATGATTGGGTATAATACGTTGTACATGGAGATAATGAATGATCAGCAAAGAATCTACCACTTCTAGTAAAAGGAGAAAATGTCTTATGTGATTCGATAAATGACAACTCAATAGTCTTTGGCAAAAGTATAATGAAATTAGAAAGGTGTTTCTAATTTGCATTATTTAGAGTTGTGTATTTGAGAATCGAAATACATATAATAAAAAAAAAGACTTGACAGTATTTTCATGTTTTATATTTGATTGGGACAATGTATGGTAGAAGGATTGAATTGTACGGTAACTATTCACTGAAAGGTTCTTTTATGATTAATGTTGAAATATATATTATCTGAAAAGTCGTTGATCGCTAAGGGGGCTTACTCTTATTGTAGAATAAATATTATTTATTTAAACGAATTAAATAGTTTAATTTATTTATTTAAATAAGATTAGAATTGTTTTAATTTATTTATTCACAACCGGATTAATATGGAGAACATAAAGGGTCACACCGCAAAAGAAAAATATTTATTTAAGAAGAAAATTGCATAATCGTAATAATATGTTAAGTATATTTAATTTATGCTATGATGATAGAATGAATTAAATAGCTTAATATTTATTATTTAATATTTTAGAAATATTAAATATAAATTAATAAGAGGAGTCTTATTAATATTATTACTATTATTATTATTTAATTCTAAATGGTTTAGGAATTAATTAATAAAAGTATTCTCATAAGTTCCTAATTGGATTAGAAATTTAATTAATTAAAAGAGTTTAATTAAATAAAATCCTATTCCTAAATAGTTTAAGAGGATTGCCCACATCTATAAATAAGAGGAGTCTTATTATGGGTTGATGTAACATAACGTGATTTCCTAATGGGTGGGAGAGTACTTACATATTTTATAGAGATAGAAAACTAGGGTTTTGCCAACACCCATCTTTTTGAATAAAGATTATTCATTGGTGGATCACCTCTAGAGGTCAAACACTTGGGTGGCTAACGTTGATCAAATGAAGGAATCTAACCCAATGAATTCAAGGAGAGCGCGAAGGAATTGGAGGTGAACTTGTACCTGAGGAAGTTTTGATTTACGAGGGTATGATTCTATATCTCCATCTATTTCGTTTAATTGATAATTGAGCGCAAGGATGATCATGGTGATGGTTTGTATAAAAATTTTAAAATTCAATTTTATCGCGCTTTCCGCACTATGTATGTACTTTGATTGCATGTCCGCGCTATATACAAACCTAACACTTTCAATAAGGAGACTTGGTCATTTCCTCCAATCTTGTCAATAATCACATTTATAATTCCCTCTCATTCTCTCCCATCAACATATGTCTGTGATGAAGAAATCCCTCCTCCGCCCGAAAAGTCTCATCACTCTCCGAGTGATGAAGATAATAGAAATCTTCAAATCATAGAGCTTCAACCCCCTACTGATTCTTCACCCAACTTTCACTCTCCAATCGTAGAGCTTTTATCTCCTACAATCGGAGTTGAACAGTCTACAATTTTTTCTCCGCTTCTTATCGTCGAATCTCCTTCCCCTGTACATATATGTAGTCTCTTAGCATCTCCTCATGATTCATGTCTTCATTTCGAGTCCTCTACCCCATGGTCCTCAACTTCTCCAGACATAGACTCCCCTTACCTTACATCTGATAAATCAAAGGCTAATTCACACTCATCTCCAAAATAATCAAATCCATCGATTTCCACCGATATTCCCTCATCTTCTCAAAATGAATTCTTTGATCTCCCTCTTGCTCTGTTGAATTTATCTCAAGGCCCTCCACCCACTCCGGAGGTCACCTCCACTCCAGTTTTTGAATGTCTAGCTACTATACCTCAGCTTACTACCCAGATGGCTTATGATCTTGATGATAAAATTACCAAGAACAATGCTGGCATTCAAGATAATATGCATAATATTACTTCTGCTTTGCATGGTCTGCCTGGTGTCACGGGCAGAGAGGTTCATAAATAGTTGCAGTCCATGTTCTCTAATATGACCGAGTGTCTACATGAGCGAGACCGAGTATTCTTTGACACTTTGGCTGCTCATAAACGCGCTATTGTCGCTCTTTAACAACAATATGAGTCTTCCCTCAAGTCCGCCACGGACAAACTTTTTGCGCTCAGTGGCACTCTCTTAGACTTCATGAGCGCTATGGGAACCAATGCACTATATTTTAAGGCATATTTACTTTCAAGTTACTGCAATTTAGCTCTTGATGAATGTTATAGAACTACTGGTTTTGTCATCATCAAATAGGGGGAGATTGTTAGAGTTTGCATATTTAAATTTGATGATGAATGAGCTTAATGTATATTTGTACCAGTATGATTTGTATAGTCCTTGTAAAAAATTGATCAAATGTACAATGACTTAGAATAGAAAGATCAAATAATGTTAGGTTGATCTTGAAAAAGCTGAATTGATGTATAGTTGATAGGTTGTATTATTGTAAGGTTACTATGTTATTTTGAGTTCAAGATCGCAATACATCAAGAGGATCGCTGGACTACTTAGGAGTTATCTCAAAGTTCACCTTGATTCGTAAAGCCACTTCAATTCGCAAAGTGAACAAGTGAATCTTCCAGTTAAGCAATAGATCGTAGAGAAGAACTTGATCGTAGAACAGTCAAGTCTGACAAACTGACTGGCATTGGAGAGTTACATTATTGAAGGTCCCAATGCTCTCCCCAAATATCATTCGTGAAAATCAAAGATCAGAATATATGTCTACCAACTAGTTGGTGGACAGTGACACATCAAGAGGGTGATGTAAGAAAGCAGACTGATGTGACAGGCAAGGAAAAAGGAACTGTCTCCTATGTTTAAAATGTCAACATCAAAGATCCTAGGATATCTGAACATTAAATGCACAAACGAGCATTTTGCAACGGGAATATTTCTCAACAGAGTATAAAAGGCAACAAGGATTTAACTTAGAAAGTGACGAGCATTGATCAAAAAGCCAAAAACTTTTCTTAAGTCCAAAAAGCGAACTCAACGATCCTAAATTCAAAGTTCAAGTTGTTAAGTACTTGAGAAGAAGAGCTTAACGCCAACATTAGCAGCACCTCTCAACACCATAAATCATCAAATCATCAGAGGGTTGAGAGTCTTTATCTTTGTGACTAAATATCAAAATCTGAATAAGGTAGAGTGTCCTTGTCTTTGTGACTAAACATCCAAGTTTGCTGGGCTTGAAGAGGGCAAAGTGTCTTTGTCTGTGTGACTAAACTTTTAGTGAATTTTTCTACTTGAGGAGTAAAAGAGTGGAGTAGGAGTTATTCAGTCTCTGAACCACTTAAAATTGCATGTATCTTTACTTGTTGTTCTTATCATTTATTTGCTTGATTATCATATTTATTTTGCTCATATTCAGAACTGATATTTATTTTAAGTTCTTCAAGGGGTTTTACAAAAAGATAGATTCCACTGTACTTAAATCATTAAGATTAATAAACATTTGATAACACATTTTTAATCAACAGAAATTTTGAAAGATCTATTCAACCTCCCTTCTAAATCTATAAGTGCCTTCGGGAAATAGCACACTATTTTACATGCAGCAAAACTTATTCGGATTAGGCCAACATCATATCACAAATTATCCCCATTACAATGGGTTTTTGGTCATGAGTCAAATATTTCCCAATCTAAGAATATTTGGTTGTGCGGTATATGTTCTAATTTATCCTCCATAACATACAAAGATGGGTCCTCAAAGGAGGCTGGGAATATATATTGGGTTTGAGTCTCCATCGATAATTAAATATCTTGAACCCTTAACAGGTGATTCATTTACGGCACGATTTGTCGACTGTCATTTTGATGAGACTGTTTCTAGCATTAGGGGGAGAAATTAAACCGCTAGATAAAGATATTACATGGAATGCATTGGCATTATTGAATTTTAATCCGCGCACAAAACAATGTGAAGAAGAAGTTCAAAAGATATTTCGTTTGCAAGATATAGCAAATCAGCTACCGAATGCATTCACTTACTAAAAAGGAGTAACCAAATCTCATATACTATTTGTAAATGCTCCAACTCGGATTGAAGTCCCAATATGACAACCTGCAAAAATTGTAGCAAATGAGTCTAAGGCACGCCGAAGTGTGGGAGACTAATTGGTTCAGAAGACAAAAAACCTTGAAAAAGAAAAGTAAATAAACAAGTTGACATTATTGAGGAGGAAAATATTCATGAGGATATAGAAATAGCTAATCATAAAACCTCAGAAGAGGTTCAGGTACCTGAAAACAGAAAAAATAAGGAGATCTCGATAAGTTATGTTTCTACAAAGAAAAGATGGAACCGAAATGAGATAGTTGTCAACAACATTTTTTCATATAACATATCGCTTGATATCATTAATGAAAACGAGGATCTTGGGCCTAAATACGTAGAAAAATGTAGACGCAAAAATGATTGGCCAAAATGAAAAGAAGCAATTCAAGCAGAATTAAATTCAGTTGCAAAACATGAAGTTTTAGGACCTGTATTCCAAACACCTGAAGAAATAAAGCCAATTGGATACAAATGGGTATTTGTACGAAAAAAAAATGAAAAAAATAAAATCGTAAGATATAAGACACGACTTGTGGCACAATGGTTTTCATGAAGATCTGGCATTGATTACAATGAAACATATTCTCCCATAATAGATGCAATTACATTTCAGTATCTTATTAGCCTGGCAACTCATGAAAAACTAGATATGTGTCTAATGGATGTTGTTACAACCTATTTTTTATGGGTCAATTGATAATGATGTTTATATGAAAATCCCTACAGGATTTAAAATGCCTAAAGCATATAATTCAAATCCCCGGAAAGTTTACTCAATCAAGTTGCAAAGGTCCCTATATGGGTTAAAGCAATCAGGACGCATGTGGTCCAATTGTTTTAGTGAATATTTATTGAAAGAAGTGTATAATAATAATCCTATATGCCCATGTGTTTTTATAAAGAAGTCAGAATCAAGTTTTGCTATTATTGCTGTGTATGTTGATGATTTAAATATAATTGGAATTCATGGAGAGATACCAAAGACAATAAATTATTTAAAAAAAGAATTTGAGATGAAAGATTTGGGAAAAATAAAATTTTGTATCGACCTGCAAATCGAGCATTTAGTTAATGGAATTCTCATTCATCAATCAACTTACATAGAGAAGGTCCTTAAAAGATTTTATATGGATAAAACACATCCATTGAGTACCCTAATGGTTGTCCGATCACTTGATGTGAAAAATGACCTTTTAGACCTTGTGAGGATAATGAAGAATTACTTGGTCCTGAAGTACCATACCATAGTGCAATTGGTGCGCTAATGTATCTTGCTAATAATACACGACCTGATATAGCATTCTCTGTGAATTGGCTAGTAAAATATAGTTCTTCTCCTACCTGGAGACATTGGAATGGAGTTAAACATATTTTTCGTTACCTACGAGTAACTATGGATATGGGCTTATTTTATTCAAATAACGATAATTATAAATTAGTTGGATATGTTGATGCATGATATTTATCTGATCCACATAAAAGTCGATCTCAAACTGCCCAACCCGACCCATTTATCTTTTACCCGATTTAACATTTTTTGCACTTCTGTCCCTCCAAGTTACCCGATTTTATTTTTTTAATTTTCAGAAGTAAAAAAAACTTTATTTTCAGAAGAAAAAACCTTTATTTTCAAAAGAAAAAAAAACTTCATTTTCAGAAGAAAAAAAAAATTATTTTAAGAAAAAAAATAGAAAATTTTATTTTTAAAAAAAATTGACTAAAGTTTAAAAAAAGAGTAACGCTACTATCACATAAAATCGCACACATACCACTCACATACACTCACACATACATATTGGTATGGCCCGCATGACTTGTTCTGCACGTGGGCCATACCAATATGAATGTGAGTGTATGTGAGCGGTATGTGAGCGGTTTTTATGTGATAGTAGACTTATTGTTGAAAAAATATATTTTCAAAAAATAAAACATTATTTTTAGAAAAAAAATAGATTTTTTTTTTAAAATGAGTAAAGCTTCATAAAATATAGATTCTAAAAAATAAAAATTTATTTTAAGAAAAAATAATCTTTTTTAAATGAGTAATATTTCATAAAATACATATTCTAAAAATAAAACAAAAAATAAAAATTTATTTTCAGAAAGAAATAGAATTTTTTAAAAAAAAAATGAGTAAAGTTTCGTAAAATAACGATTAAAAAAATAAAACTATAATTTCAAAAAAATAGAAAAGTTTATTTTTTTTAAAGAGTAAAGTTTAATAAAATATTGATTCAAAAAAACATTATTTTTAGAAAAATAAAAATATTTTTTTTTTTTAGAAATGAGTAATGTTTCTTAAAATATAGATCAAAAATATATTTATTGTCATGAAAAAATAGAATTTTTTATTTTTTAAAAAATGAGTAAAGTTTCATAAAATATAGGTTCAAAAAAATAAAATTATATTTTCACAAAAAACGGATTTTTTTTATAAAACAAATGAGTAAAGTTTAATAAAATATATATTCAAAAAAATAAACTTTATTTTCATAAAAAATTTAAAAAAATTTAAAAAAAATGAATAAAGTTTTATACAATATAGATTCAAACAAATAAAAATTAAAAAAAAAATTTATTTTCAGGAAAAATAGTATTTTTTATTTTTTGAAAAAAAGTTTAAAGTTTTATAAAATATAGATTCGAACAAATAAAATTTAAATAATAAAACTATATTTTAAAAAATAAGTAAAGGTTCATAAAATAAAGATTCAAAAAAATAAAATAAATTAAATAAAACTTTATTTTTCAGAAAAAATAGTAATTTTTGTTTTTTTTTAAAGTAAAGTATCATAAAATATAGATTCAAAAAAATATATAAAATACAAAAAGTAAAAAAAGTAAATTAAGTAAATGAGTAAAGTTTCATAAAATAAATTTACACATATTTTAAAAAATAAAGAAAATTCTATTTACTTTTTTTGAATCTATATTTGATGAAACTTTACTCATTTTTTTTTTAAAAAAATCTATTTTTTCTGAAAATAAATTTTACTTTGTTATTTATACTTTTTTAAAATATATATTTTATGAAACTTTACTCATTTTTCAAAAAAAAAATCTATTTTTTTCTGAGAATAAAGTTTTATTTTTTTGGTTTACTTTTTTTGAATCTATATTTTATAAAACTTTACTCATTTTAAAAAAAATCTATTTTTTTCATGAAAATAAATTTTTATTTTATTTTTAAAAATCTATATTTTATGAAACTTTACTCATTTTTTTAAAAATAAAAATGTATATTTTTTCCTGAAAATGAAGTTTTTTTTTGAATCTATGTTTTATTAAACTTTACTCATTTTTTCAAAAAAATAAATTTTCTATTTTTTTTAAAATATTTTTTATTTTTTCGAATCTATATTTTATGAAACTTTAATCATTTTTTAAAAAATAAAAAATTCTTTTTTTAAAAAATATTTTTTTTCTTTTTTTTTTAATCTATATTTTGTTAAACTTTACTCATTTAAAAAAAGTAACTTGTTTTCTAAAAATAATGTTATATTTTTTTTAAATCTATATTTTATTAATCTTTACTCATTTTTTAAAAAAAATCCTATTTTTTTCTGAAAATAAATTTTTGTTGGTTTTTTTATTCTAGATTTTATGAAACTTTACTCGTTTAAAAAAAATTCTAAAAATAATGCTTTATTTTTTTTATTCTATATTTTATGAAACTTTACTCATTTTTTTATAAAAAAATATTTTTTCTTTTTTTTTTTGAAAAATAATGTTTTACTTTTTTGAATATACATTTTATGAAACTTAACTTATTTTTTTAAAACAAAAAAAAATTCTATTTTTTCTAAAAATAAAGAAAATAAAATCGTGTAACTAAGAGGGACAGAAGTGGAAAAAATGTCAAATCGGGTAAAAAAAATAAATGGGTCAGGTTGGGGTTAATTACAATATAATCGGATAAAAGAAACATAATCGACAAAAAATCATTTTAAGGATTTAATTGACGAAAATAAACTTTAAAAACGCTTTAAAAGTGAGTGGGTACTAGAAGTGACATAAGTGCCGTTCGATGTCTCCCAAAACAACACAAGAGGTCAAATTGAGGGTATTGCTTTATTTGTTTTCTTTCTTCTCTTATAACATTATGAACTTCATCGTTAAACAAAACAGACCATACTTCATCCCAAAAAACAAAACAGACAATACAATGTGAGTATGTTTTCTTTGTTTTCAGCTTGTGTATCTATGGAGTATGGACTTTTTTTCTTTTTTTCTTTTTTTGAAAGGTAAAATTTCATTAACATAAATCAAAGGCCAACACATCAACAAGAAAAGAGGGAGGAGATTGACCCCACTCTTCCTGAACAGACTTAGAACCAGCTACTCGTGCAAGAGCATGCGCTACCTGGTTCTCTGATCTTCTCACAAACACAAAATGACAATTATCAATATCCCTGGTCAGGGATTTACAATCTTCCACTATTGAGCCAAAGTAAGAAAAGTCCTCTTGAGTACCTGTAATCGCTTGGATTACCACCTGTGCATCAGATTCCAAAATCACATTATCGAGTCCCATTGTCTTCAACCAGCTTAACGCCTCACGAACAGCAATTGCTTCCGCAACCATAGCATCCAACGGACCATCCACTATTCCATTCTTGGCTGCCAACATGGACCCTTCCGCATTCCTTACCACAATGCCATAACCAATACGCCTAGTGTGAACAAAAAGAGCTGCATCAACATTACATTTATACGTACCGTTAGCTTGCTTTTTCCAAGTCGTGTTAGCATCCACAGCACGTGCTTCACTATTATTGGTAATAACCTGAGCCTTCCTCCACTGCTCATGTAATGAATCTGCCATATAAATTACTTGCCCTTCCTGACTCCTGCGATGAAGCCAAACCAAATCATTCTTACTGTTCCAGAGGCCCCATGCAACCATCGCCGCCATACTAGCCTCTTCTCTATTTCTACTAGATACCACCCGTGTCCACCAATCCCTAAAGCTCTCCTCAGACCCACTATTATCCCCGATCCGCGATAACCTTCAAACATCTTTCGCTTAAGGACACCTCACCAGGACATGTAACGCATCTTCAGAATTGTTATTACACCTTGGGCACATATCATTAACCTCAACACGTTTTGTTCTCAGATATCTCATAGTAGGTAAACTATTTGTGCACGCCCGCCAAAGAAAGTGTTTCACTTTTGCTGGCACATTTAGAGCCCACAACTTGCGCCACAAGTTAGAATTATCATGTTGTGACACATCCCTATTATGACGCATTAGAGTATGATAGCCACTTTTAACTGTATAGATGCCTCGTCTTTCTCTGGACCAACTCCAACAATCTGACTTCACCCTACGACTCAAGGGAATCTCAAGAATGAGCCTCTTATCCCGTAATGAGAAGAGATGATTCAAAATATCCAAATCCCAGCACCTCTTCTCCACACAGCATAAAGACTGGACAGTTATCTCTTCCATTCCGGTATAACAGTTTCAATATAAGGGTGATTATCCCAAGTGCAGCTTGTAATCATCTTCTGCAAATCTTATCAGAATGGAATCACTTAATTCCAAATAACGTATGATAAATAAATTGATTATAATAACAAAATTTCCCGCCCCCCACTAAAAAAAATGTAAAACAAACATGAAAATAATTAGAGCACTAACTCAACACTATCTGGAAGTTAGGTACTTCAGAATACAAATACAAGCAAGGGTTACACAAGTTATTATATCCTTCAGAATACTCGTGCTATTGCTTATCATTATTTGTTGCAGATATTCCAAGATGAGATCATTGCCTTTCCCTTGAATGTCAATACATGAAAGCTTCCACTATTTCTTAGGAATCAAGCCTCCTTCTGAAGGGTTCCCAAGTCTCCCCACGACAACTGTTTTTTTTTTTTGCTAAATAAAAAGCTAGGCTCATGGCTCAGGCGAGCTCCTAGCAACGATGCATATGTGCGCCAATGCTGACAACTATTTTGCATAAAAACAAATTGTAAAATATATTAATACATAATTACATGTACATGTGAATGTGTGAGGTGTGCGGGTTTTTTTTGCGCTCGCGTGGGGGTGGGGGTTGTGTGAGAAACACTTCAGATATTATATTGTTCAAACCATAGATTTGTGGTAATTGATACCCTACTTGGGCAGAAACTGAACCATCTCCACTAAAATTATCTTTCTTTCTCCTCTCTTTGGTGTTATGTTCCCTTAATTCTAGGAAACAGCCTCGGCATTTCAGTTGGGACTTAGATAAGGAGGAATAATACTCTTAAGTTCAGTGTACTATATGACGTTGAAATGACTAACTTCCACATTTAAGTACCAAAAACTTCACCATGTAATGCTCTTTACATATTACTTGTATAGCTTAATCAACTAGCACCTACCTGTTAAAAGTAACAAATAGTCGCACACTTGAGGTGAATCAGAACAGAAAAAGAAAATTAAAAAGTTAATTATTAATTGTTTTGTTTTATTGTTTAGAGATAAATATTTGATTTATGGAATTATATTTAGTAAAGATAAAGTATAATATACTAGAATATGAATTAAGGTAGTAGATAATTGATAGGTTAACTTTCCTTGTTTTAAATTAGGGTTTTATTTGGCCATTAAGTCTTAGATTTCTATATAAAAATCCACATTATTATTCAGATTATTGAATATAAACTCATTTGAAATAGATTTGTTCTTTGCGTGTTTCTCTACTGATTCGTTGTTGGGATAGATACTCCAAGCAACCCCAAAACAACCAACTTCTTCTTCTTCTTAACTCTCCCAATTAGGGACCCACTTGCCTAACCACTGTCCCAAATAAGAGAACTCCATCTTCCAGCCGCTGCGAAGGGGAAAAGAAAAGGAAAAAAGAACTGCTACAATAGCGTAAGTACTATTCACAGTACATTACCCAGAAAATAAAATCATCCATCACAAACAGCCTCTATCCTTGCCTATTCCAAACAGCACCCTATATTTTACACGAACTCAACCTTAAATCTAACCCTGTTTAGCATCCCAAAAACAAAACCCCAACCAGAAAAAAAAATAGCCAAACAATATTACCAAACCACAACCCTAGCTGATAATGCTAAAAACCCATTCCGTCCCTGCTTCAGCAAACAACAGCAGCCCTTGTCGGAAACAAACAGCCGCTACCTCCAGCCAGCCACCAACCCCACCTCCATTGTGTCATTGTCTCGGTGAACCAGCCACACATCTCACTGGAAAAACAAAAGAAAAACACAAAGGAAGAGAAAAAGAAGAACCTCGCTGCCAGATCCCGTTGCTGCCATTGCTCTGCCTGTCTCCGTTGTTGATCCTTTCATTTCATCGTCACCAGCTTCCTCCCGATTGCCTTTTGCATCTTGCCTGAGTCTGTTCTTAGCTTGAGTCCGTTAACAGGGCTTTTATTTTAACGTTGCCTAACTTATTTTTTGATTCCCGCATGTTTTCATTTTTTTTGTATTTCTCCTTTACGTTTAAAGTTTACATTTAGGTCCCTGAACTTTTTTGTTTATATTTTTTTTTGGGAAAAATCATCCCTGAGTTTTCATTTTGGCACTCAGACCTGAAGTTTCTGTCTTTTCAATTAAGCCCCTACTTTGTTATTCTGTTTTCTTTTTATGGTTAGGTCCCTAGAATAAAAAAATGTCAGAACCAAAAAATACAAAAACAAAGTCAGAAGAGAAAAAAAAGAGTGTAAAAAGAGAGAAAGAGAGAGCTGAGTTAAAGAAAAACTGGAAAAAATATATACACAAACACTGTTTTCATTCAAGTTTGATGATCCAAACTCCTTTTGGATTAAGATAAAAGCAACTGGAGCATCAAATTCCTTTTATGTGCAAACAACTTCAAAGGGTTTATCCATAGGCCTTAATAGTATTGGAAACTGTGCGATGACTTAGCATTGTTGGAAACAAGCCTTGCAGATTTAAGAAATCATTACCACTTCGTCCACATGCTATTCTCATTCAGATTTTGTTCAGGACCATATAAATGTTGAATTTCACAAAATTGAAGGCACAAATATTGAGTTTGTTCAACTTGAAGATTCAAAAAGGCTTATGAAAAAACAGATTTTGAGAATGTTGGGTCAATGGGAGACACAAAATGATTTGTAAGAGGTTGAACAAAAAAAAGAAAAAAAAACGTGTAAATCAAACATATTAAATTTTTCATTCGAGATGGCTTATTAGAATCCCAAACTGCATTGAAGTTCTCTATAATGTCAATGTTGTTCCCAAAAATTGTGATAATGAAATTGAGAAATTGGATTCACATGTTTTGTTGGAAGATCACTCGTCGATCATGGTTTATATTTTTGACGAAGCTACATAACCCGTGGACGAGTTTCGTTCAATTGTGTAGAGAATTATGTGGAACGAAATGAAAATTAAGAAGTTAACTATTAAAAATTTCTATTATTGTTTTGAGAAAAATATTTAATTATTAATGTAATTATATATAATTTAGATTAAATAGAATATTCTATAATATTAATTAAGGTGGCAGATACTTGATGATGGGGACGGAGGTCTTGGGACGAAGGATAAATATCACACAGATAATCTCACACAAAACTAAATCAATTCTAAGTATTCAATATATCAAAATAATGAAGTACATCACTATTTATAATATTCCTAGACAACTTTCCTAACCTAACTTAGACTCTAATAAGATAACCACAAATTAAATAAGATAACTCAAATAAAATAAACTAATTAAAATACAACTTCTATCCATAGTTGTTAAGGTGACGCCTAGCCGTCCAGTCGACAGTGTAGTGGCAAGGCGGAAGGGCGACTTGGTGGAGGCTTGCAAGTCGGGCGCCTAGGAAAACAAGTCGTCGCCATGGACGACTAGTCTACGAGTTGAGCGAGAGACTTGATGGCCAACTGGGTTAAATTAAAAAAGAACAAAACGACGCCGTTCGAGGCTAGCGATTGCAGCGGTCAAAGAACCGAAGAGCAAAAGTAGAAGAGTAGAAGGGGGAGAGCGACTGAGAGAGCGAGATTACTTGGTACTACCCACAACTCCGACGCCGACAACCGACAAGGCGGCGACGACCCACAGCTCCGATCGCTTTTTCTTTGTCAAGTATGCTCTTCTTTCTTCTCTGGTGGTCGCGACTCGCGACGACGCGATGACCGATGCTGGGTTTTTTTTATTTCTTCTATCTTCTTCTTTGGTGGTCAACTGGTCGGCTACTTTGCTTCCAAACTTTTGTATATATGCTTCTCTGCTTAGTGCTTCTTTGCTGCTTTCGTATTTTTTACTCCAGTAACTCCACATTTTGCCACATACACATTTATAATATATATATTTATATTTTATATATGTACTCTTTACAATTTATCCATTGATATGTAATATTTATATTTTATATATGTACTCTTTACATTTTATCCATTGATATGTAATATTTATCTACTTGACAGTGGTTTTATTAGACTAGTAATATGTGATGGATGGTTGCAATTTTATTTTCTATGTGGTGTTTGTTGAATTTTTCATTTCTTCTACTAGTTTTTAATTTCAAGTGTTTTTATTTTTGGATTGATATTGCTATGTATTTACATAATTGTGCTTTTAATGTTATTATATAGTGTTATGTCTTAGGTTTTACTGTCTATGAAATTTTATTGCAAATATACTTGTTAAGTAAAATAAATAATATATAAATTATACATTGTAAATGACTTGTCGCCATACTGACGGCATGACGGTCGCCTTGTTGCCTAGGCTTCCTAGCAGTCGGCTACCGCCATGACTCGCCGTGGTGCTGTGACAACTATGCTTTTATCTCATAGGCTTCCAAATCATCTTATATTGTTCCAATCAATTTCCACGGCCTCGTCCAACATCAGTTCTACTCCGCTAAGAAAAACTCAACCTCGTCAACTAAAAAACATTAACATAAGAATAAGCACACTGAATCACCAAGAAATTTTTTGCAAGCTCTAAATTTGGCATGTCAATAGCACAAGAGTGAATTTGGTATTGTCTTTAATAATCGAATAGATATTAACACGAGCACTATGTTGCGCATGACGATCCCATAACCATGTACACCCTAAGATAATTTGACAAACCTTAAGGGGTAGAACATCACACATAACGGTATCCTTAAGCTTGCCAACGAAAAATGTAACCAAACACATTTGGGTAACCCACAACTTTGTATTGGTAACTCATGCAACATCATACGTACAACTCAACTTTTAACCCAAGTTTCTTAAGTGCTTCCTCAAAGATGACATTCGTACAACTCCCAGTATCAATCACAAGAGAGCACACCTGTCCAGCACATGACTCTCGTCTGAAAAATTCGCCCACGATGGATTTTAGGATCATCCTTGTGTTTCTGAGCAACAAGTAAAGGTCGAAGAACACCTAAACATCCTTTCAAATGAGCATCAACCTCTAAATTTTGTTCATCGGCCTCATATTCGACGTTTAACGGCTTGCAAACATCTTCATTTAAGTCAGTTTCCTCGCACTCATTGTTAACAATAGCAAGTGTCTGGAGGGAGAAGAGGCAACATTCATCTTCGGGGAAGGACACTCAAAAAGATGTGACCAAAACCACGACAGTTATAGCACCTAGACGTATGGTTGTTGCTAACATTAGAAGAACATGGGGTACGATTAGGCCTGCTAGTAGCTGAAGGACTTGTTAACGATCTTTCCAACGGCCTATTTAAAATAGGCTCTACAAAAGTACGCTCCCTCCGAGTTTGGAATTATATTGGAGGCCTAGCAGAATTCATTTTCAAATTATTTTCTACTTGGGTGGCAACTTGAACAACATCATCCAAGAGCAAAAATTTACCTAAAGCTACACCACCTGCAATTTTCAGATTCAATCCTCGACGATACATGGAGATTAAAACTTCAACCCAAGAGAATTCAGACCGTGTAACCAAACTGTAGAATATTGAAGTATACTCGACTACAGATTTACTTCCTTGTACCAACTCGGTTAACTGCAAATATGCTCGCTGCTTATAATTTGAAGGTACAAAACATCGTGTCAATGCAACCTTCATATATTCCCATCTTCTCGCAGATGTATATAAATTTCACTGATGTTGATCCCACAAAATACGAGTTGTCCTTTTCAATTTCGCTTCAGCAAAGAACAATTTTCTTTCATCACATAATTCATATCATCGAAAAAAACTCTCCAAGCTATGAATCCAATCGAAGAATGTTTCGGGACCATTATCGCCATTGAAATCTCCAACATCTAATTTTGCTCCTCTATCCATTACATTCATCCTAGTATCTGAAACATGAGGATTAACTCATGGATTAAGGTCATGCTGATATAGTCTCAGATAATTAAGATCCAGGATGGGGTCTTCAAAATTCTTATGAACATCTTCTCGTCCCTTATCTTCGCGTTCCGTGAGTACATCAACCTTTACTTTAAATACTGTAATAGAAGCCTAAACATTTGCCGCATTTACAAAAAGCGTTGTAATTAAATCTTCAATCCTTTTGAGACGCTCATCTTGTTGTAACATATAAACATCAAGCTTGGCGTTGATTTCTGCGGCATTTACCATGGTTCCTGCAAATAAAAATACTCCTTTTTTTTGGACTTGCTCTAGGGGCTTAAGTGCAAAAAGTATAAAGAAACAAGGATTGAACCAAAGCTAATGAAACTTCAGGGGCTGGAATTGAAAATGAAAGTAAAGGGACTGATATGTAAAATTTTCAAGGGGTATTTTAAAATTTAAAAAAACCTAGGGGACTAAATTAGAAAACTGTAAAAAAAATTGGGGTACCTATGAATAATTTACCAGAAGATATTTAGATTGGTGCTATTTTTTTCTCCTGTACGACGAAGCAGCAAGGAAGGCAGGCTATATTAGAAGAGAACTCTTGTTAAATGAAGATGACAATAGCTAGGGGCGGATCTACTGCTGGGGCTGAATTTTCAAGAGGAATGATTATACCAAACACGAGAAAAACTCATTCATATTAACAATATTAGCAATACAGATGTTTAAAAGTCCTTTTAAATGCATAGATCCTGCATAAAAAGGAACCTAACTGCAGCAAAAAGGTAGTTATATAAGACTAGGACTCAGTGCTGGAAAATAGGAAGAAAAAAAATTAACATTTTCACCCACTAATTACTGTTAGCACAAGACCATGAGATACCACTATTTATTGTTCTCTATATTAGATTAGGATTTAGGATTTAGGGCTTACTGGTATCCATTGGTGGAGACGAGGACTTAAACCATGGCTTGCAAGCCAAGGGAATCGTTTCCGTCGTCAATTCGTCATTGGTCAACATGATCGCCGGCCGATTGCCGGCCAATTTTTTTTTTTTTTTTTTCCATTTTCGGCGTAGAATTAGCAACAAACAAAGATAGTACAGCAGTACTCTACTACAATTTGTTTCTTTTTTGTCGGTAAGTGTAGCAGTAGACCAATTTTTCGACTATTCAAGGGATTGGTGAATTGACTGAAATGTTAAAGAAATGATGATGTTTATCCTCAAATCTATTTATTGTTGAGCTACTGTAACTGTTGCTATGAATATTGTGAAGAATGAACTCCATAACCAAATAAGAGATGAATGGATGAATGACTGTTAAGTAACATAAATTGAGCGTAATATTTTTGTAACTATTAAAAATGAGACTATCATGCAACAATTTCAAGCAATGAAACCTCTAAAAAATTATTGTAAGAAATATTTTTTTTTAAATTTGATCCCACTGAACTTTCAGATTGGATCCGCCCCTGACAATAGCGGCGGAATGCAGCAGTAAAGATGGCGACTCTCTTCTACCTTTTTTTTATTGGTCTATTTTAAAATAGAGTTCCTTGATTTGGACAGGGGCAGAAATTTGGCAATTTTGAAAGTTAACCATGGTAATACATTGTAGGCGATGATGTGAGGTTACGTTTTGGGTTTGGGAGATGGTTTAGGGTTTGGATAAGGCTTTGTTTGGCTGCGCATTTTTTTTAGCTTAGCGTGATGACACTGATTTTGGGATGGCTGAAGATAGATTGAATTTGGTTTTGATACCAAAAATGGGTAAAAATGCATGGGTTGCTCCTAAAACTTTAGGTGTTTTTGGGTATTGAATCCCCTTCTTTTGGTCAACGCTAATCAAATCCCTTTTTTGTTCGAAAATTTGGATATTGAGCCCATCATTTTTGCCATGTGAAACCGCTTACATGTTCATTTTCCAATTAATTGTCAAAAAACACGACCCCCCGAAGAATTGAACTCAAAACCTCAAATTTGAGAACTTGGTCATAAGACCAACTAAGCTACACAAGACTATCTTTTACTTTAGCAAAAGGATTAAGATTTATACCAAATCAATTAATTTCCCCTAGCAGAATATTAAAATGATCAAGTTTTATACCAAATCAATTCATTAGTATTATTAGTATTATTATTATTATTATTATTATTAGTATTATTGTTATTATTATTATTGTTACCCAAAGAATATAGCTATATACTAAATAAATTCATTTCCCTTAGTAGAATATAATATAAATAATAATTTATATCATTTAATCAAAACAAAAAGGAAAATACTAAAATTTAAAAAACATAACATATATACATCACAGGAAATCGGTAATTTCTTTACCAGATAAAGAGATGAAGCGGATGATTCGAAGCTTCGTATACTTCTAGCCACCGAAGTGAACACGGGTTTTTTATCACAGGAAATCAGTAATTTCTTTACCAAATATAGATTTGACTAGAAAATAGATCTAGATCTAGATCTGACCAAATTTTGAAATCGGTAATTAATAGCTCCGTTTATATTTAGGAGACTTGAGTTTCCGAATTACACTTGATTGTTTTTGGTTTTTTGGTTCTAATATTTAAAATCCCCCAATAAGGTTTTCTGATAAGATTTTCTGGGGGTTTGAAAATAAAAAGTTGTTCTGAAATCTCTCCAATCAATCGGCGATTTCATCGTGCGATGATATTAGATTGGCAGAAAGGAAAATCGAGCTGCAGAGTTCGTTGACTTCCAAAGCTTTTCAAAAAAAAATTGGATTCTATCGTTTAGCGTCGATTTGAAGATAAGGGTATTCATTTTGATGCGATCCGGCATGTCGGCAGAAGGCCTTCTTCGACTATCGCTTCAATCTGTTAGATCTGGTTGAATTCTCAACAACTAGTAAACTAATCAGCATTTCTGAAGGATTTCTCTGAACAAATTTTTTATACATTAAAACCATAGAAGAATTTGCTGATCGATCGGAGTTCTTCGGCTTTGTGATTGCTATTATTTTTTTGAGAAAAAAATTTAAAGAATTATGGAAATTTATTATAAGTTCAAAAGTGCTCAAGATTACAACGAGAACTATGATTTAAATAATGCATAGATCAGAGTGTTGTTATCATTATTATTATTATTATTGATATTCTTGTTATTATTGTTGTTATTTTTATTGTTATTATTATTATTATTAGTAATAGCAGTAGTATTATTGTTATAAAATATTTATCAAAATAATTCCCCCCTCCCTCTGTTCGTCATCTCTTTTTGTTTTATTTAGTTATGAATTAATTTAGTATATAGCAATATTCTTTGGGTAATTTAGTAACTAAGCTTATAGTGCTTGAGTGGTCTCTTGGCCAAAACCTCAAATTTGAGGTTTTGGGATCAAATTTGGGTAGTGACATCTTTTAGGAATTAATTTGATTAAAGTTGACATCAGCGGTGCCACGTGTGACACGTCAGCAGGTCAACGCCCATGTGACGCTTGGGGGCTCAATATCCAAATTTTCGGATAAAAATGGGCTTGATTTGCGTTGACCAAAAGAAATAGGCTAAATACCAAAATGACCTAAAGTTCAGGGACAAACCCATGCAATTTACCCTACCAAAAATGATGGGGATGAGGGTTTTAGGATGAAGGAGAAATATCACATAAATAATCTCACACAAAACTAAATCGATTCTAATTATTCAATGTATCAAAATAATGAAGTATATCACTATTTATAAAACTCCTAGACAACTTTCCTAATCTAACTTGGACTCTAATAAGATAACCACAAATTAAATAAAATAATTGTAAGTAATAAACTAATTAAAATAGAACTTCTATCCCATAGGCTTCCAAAACCTCTTATATTATTCTCCAACCAACTTTCACGGCCTTGTTCTACATCACTTGGGAGTTATTTTGTTTTTTTACTTGGTTATTAAGTATTAAATTTCCTATATAAAGAGTTGTTATCCTCATTATTATTGACATTATAAAATATGAATGACTTAAGAATAGTTTTGTATGTTTGTGTGTTTCTCTACCAATTCTATGTGGGATAAGTACTCTTGCTCCTTATTTTTGTCTTGTCCTATACCATGATATACACATTTTAAAACTATAATCTAGCGCATCCAACACATGATCCATCCATCCCATAACCATAACCGTACCCGTACCATCTTGAGTCAAAATTTTCAAAGAAATAAAGTATAAACTTTGACAACCTTTTCAAATATAATGGTTAATTTTCATAGACAACGATCTGGTATATTCCAAAAAGGAAAAGTGAACCTCTAATTGTGAAAAGGAAGGAGTATTAATTTCATTTGATCTATGTATTAGTATTCAATGGCCACGTAATTTATGGATTTAAACCCAACAATCATGTTCTTGTAATATTTTGTAAGTAGCTAATTTTCATTGTACCTCGAAGTATCCGTGTCTGACACCCAAAGAAGGGTATGTTCATTGTACCTTGAAGTATATGTGTCTGATGCTCAGAGAAGGGTATGGGTGCTGAACCAAAACATTTCATTTGTGTATTGACAATTACTAGTGTCGGTTTCTTTTAAGTACTCGTGTCCAATTGGACACTCCATTCGAGTGCATGTAACTTAGACCTCTAGTTTTGGAACACAAGGAGTATTTTACATTCTGAACAATTATTAAGCTTTACGTGGTGAAAGATTTCCTTTTTTTCTGTTCATGACACGGTTTAAAGTTTCGGTGTATCGACTAAAGTTTTAGCAAAGCGGCTTCCGCCCATGCCGAACTACAACCTTGATACAAAGTTGAAAAATCAATGATTATTCATGTAAAAGGTATGTTTCAGCGAAATTTCAACCTATCAATATAGCAGAACAGTTTCAGGCCAAAATGCCAAAATTTCGGGTTAAAGAGGAGAAACACCACAAACAAAAGAAAATAAAATAAATGTATTTATACATTTGATTATTTGAACTAGTACCTAAATTGGTAGTATAAAATAAACTAAAACTAGTATCAAGTTAACTACAACTTATACATTTATATTTAAACTACTTAGCTAAAAACAAGTATACATACTATATAGTACCCAAGTTAACTAGAGCTTAAAAAAAATTGTACCCATTTTACTTGGCAAAGGAGAATATATTTTATTCATATTGATTAAAAAAGAGAAATTATACCTATATAATACCTAGTTAGGTAGAACTTAAAAATATCTTTAGAACTTATTGTCCAAATTTTATAAAGTGTAGCATTAGACACGTCTATGAGACGAGTGTTTTATCTTTTGGGCACTGCTATGTATGCAAGATAATGTGTTAAGTGAACTTAATTGATCCATCTTGTTGTTCTTATTATTTAGATTTTTTTATAATTTTTTTAAATTTTTTGTAGCTCCTAACTAGCATAACGGTGCGTATCGCCCAAAACCATATCGAGTCAAAAAAATAATCTTGGCGTGACTTTGAAGCTTAATTCACAAGTACTCCATGAATCCTATAAAATGTCTTTATTACACTTTCACACAATTTAAGAAAACAAAAGTCGAGGAGAGACAATGAAGTTCCTACTTTATCCACAACAAACCCCGCGTAAGTAACTAAAGATTCTCTTTTTCTTAAAAGTAACAGACCCTACTTAATTAGTTTTGGGGGATAAAATAGACTTTGTATAACATTTTTCATTTAAATTATGTATTTCAGACATATTTTATATGACAAATTTTCGTTGTACTAATTAGTCATCTTGTTGTGGGACAGAGGGAGAATATTAGTTGATATATTTCTATTGCTACCTTAAATACCAAGCTAAATTTGGAATTGTACATTCTTTGCATATAAAGAAAGTTTATAGAATTCCTTCTCATCCGTCATCTCAAATCCCAAACACTTTTGACTTATAAGTAACCTTTGCGATTAAGATCGATCATTCAATCGAATAAAAACAACATTAATACAGTAGCATAGTAGCATAGAGTGAACTACAAAAACTAATACCAGAAAGGCACAAACAAAACAATGACGACCAAAGTAAGCATAATTGATTCTTAGCTTAACAAATTACAGGTTCCTCTATGTTTAGAAAGATTTCACATCTTAAACATCAAATGCTTCAACCATCGTTTACATGTCAATATTATGGATATGATTAAGCTGTAAGAACTTCATCTGTCTAATCCTCTTTAAACGGTTCCATAATAACTTAATTTTCTACAATTTTCGTCTTTTTCTTAGCTTTAAAGAATACTTGTTATAAGGAAATAGCATAAAGGCAAAAATCTCAAAGAGGAAATCAAGCCAACAACAATGTTCTAAAAGGCACTAGGCGGGAGGCGGGAGGCGGGAGGCGGGAGGCGGGCGGGCGGGCGGGCGGCCGGGGGGGACTAGCGCCTAAGGGCCTTAGGCGGGATTTTTTATTTCAAGTCAATTTTAATATTTTATCTTACATTTATCTAAACAAAACAATAATATAAAGCAAAACAATCTATAATAAATATAATAAAGGCCTTTGCTTAAAGTTCAAACACATATCCATATTGCCAATGTCAAAGTTCAAACACAAACATGCAATTGTTTAAAATTCAAACATATCTTTAACGTATTAGTTTTATTCATAAACAAGATTGCTATTAAATAATAAAATTTAAAATTTCAAGAATTCAATTCAATATTAAAACTAAAGAAACTAAACATAAATTTAACAATTATATTGAATTAAACTAAATATTACAAATGTATCATCATTTATATAATTTAAAGTTGGTACAAGTTCAAAAAAATTACAACTATAATAAAATTATCCATTTTGACTTGATCTTGTTCACTTCTTGTTGTGATTTGATATGCTACAACTTGCATTATGAATATGATAAATCATTAAAAAAATAAATATATCAAGATCTGGTTTGAGTAGTTATTAAAATAAAAAAAACCTTTCCGCCTAGGTACCGCCTAATTTTTTGTTGGATTTTTTTGCCGCCTTGAGCCTAGGTGAGACGCCAGAGGGGGCCTAGCGCCTAGGCGAGGCGCCAGGGGGGCCTAGCGCCTAGGCGGGACACCATGGGGGGGCCTAGCGCCTAGGCGGGACACCATGGCGGGGCCTAGGCGGGAATTTTTAGAACACTGGCCAACTATCATAATGGGCAAGACAAAATGTTAAATTAACTATGAACTTGGAATTCAATTAACAAACTGAGTCAATTACCTCCATTGGAAAATTACTTCAGTGTGCCTTCCATTTCAGTCCCACGTTCTTGGTGTAAATTTCATACAGATCTGGAAACTCAACTTCATACTTCAATATAAAATTTTGTATGAACTTCAACTCAGGATAGCACACAAGCGTATAAAGACATGTCTTACGCTTGAGCAGCTGCTTCTCTAGCAATATTTTCAAAACTTTGTTCCTGGGAATCACCCTTTTCTCCAAGCTGAGTGATAAAAACTTGGGATGAGAGGCCAAGTATCCAGGTGTATACTCAAGCTCCTTCATGAAATAATTCAGCCCACTTCGAATCTTAGCTTCTGATAAGGTCAGATTGGATGGTAGATTTCTTACCATAGTGATTACATCCGAATTCAACCACCCAAAGCTCCTGAAGATTTCATATTTCATTTCTACTCTTGATTTACTAATAGAAGCAAGGGCAACAACACCATGTAAGAACATTGCAGAATTACGAGGAATTCCCAACTTCCCTTCAACTCGACCCAATATATTATCAAGCCACTTGGGACTTTGCATCACATATCTAGGGTTACTAGTTACAAGCTTCTCAATTTTATCATTTGTAATACCATACTTTTGTAACAGCAACACGTTGGGTCTAATTCTGTCTTGGACATTACCCGATAGCAACCATTTCGATCTATTAATAGCCTTAACAACATTTTCATCACTACCCACTAAACCTTTTAGATAATCAATTGAAGGTTTGATGTGGGTTTCTAACCCTCTACCGAAAAGGGGAAGATTACCCGATATTACCTTAACCAAGCGAGACCCAGATAAGCCAATTTCTAACAGATATTTAAATTTGGGTTTTAGGGTTTTGTCCGGCCTTGATAATAAAAGTGCAGGTACAGATGAAACAATGTTTTTGATCTGGATTTTGTCTAAACCGCATTCAATTAACAAATTAACAACAGATTCAGGGTTTCTAGTGGATTTCAAGTGAGTTACCTTTGTAGAGGCGGAAATTGCTTCTTCTCTAGAGAACCCAAGTGAGTTTATGAGGTACTCAACCATAAAATGGCTTTTGGTAAGTGAGGAATCAGTTGCAGATGTTGAGTAGTGAAACAGGAGACGTCTAAGGCCAGAGACTGAGTTGAGCTCCCGCAAGCCATGGCTGCGAATTCGAAGTCGAAACATCCTAACGGTCTGAAAGTATCATTATGTCAAAATTTAACCGTGTACTATTATTTCTCGTTTGTATATGTATGATTATGTATATGTTTGTTAGATTATAATTATGTTAATAATAATTACTCCCTCCATACTCTAAAAGATATCTAAAATATATTTTGCATACAAATTAAGAAAAATTAAATTTATCTTTAACAGCCCTCACAAAATTATATAAAATAAGAAGTCTTTTTTATGCAATAGTGGCAATCCTCAGTTATTATTTATTTTATTTATTTTTTGGTGCAAAGGAGACCAACATGTCAAACTAAATAGAAATATTAATATTAACGCCAAGATTCGTCCACGCGCTCCAATCACCAAGCGCGTCCAATCCTATACAAAACGGGTAAACACCAAAGCTTGATGGCTTGGGCCATCGGGGGATAGCTCCGGTGTGAGAGTAAGTACAAGCTGACAAGGTTTAACAATGAAGGGATAAATTATTCTATTGCTGGAATAATAAAGTGTAAGTGTACCTTTCAGGGTTTAAGCCATGTATTTATACCTCACATTCATGCTAGAGTCCACCTCCCTTTAGGGTTAGGATTCCCCCGTATATCCCTTGCATAATAGGATAGTGTCAAATCCCCCAAGATATAAGAAGTTTAATTATTGCAGGATCCTTCTTTCCATAAGTAAAGTCTCCATATAATTAGGAGTGTTCTCCTCATATAGACCCCTCGGCCTTACCCCAACCCAACCATAGTTTGGGTCGAGGCCCATTCGCAACCAAGCCCAAATCGGGTCTTGGGTCTTTAAATATCCAGGCCCCAACATTGCCCCCCAGTCTTCCATTAAATGGAACATTTGATGGAAGAGTATTATAGCTCTACTATGCAAGATGTTCAGCCCATCGGCTAAAATCTAGAACTCTCAGGCCGAGCCAAGGTCAAAGAACCAAACTATTCAATGCCGGCCCACCGTACACGGCCCAATAGCTACTTCACACCCAAACAGTCCCCCTGTCTATGACCCTTCACTTCCCCCGCGCCTCATCATTTCGTTCCATTAATACGCCGCCTCTTGGGATTTGAGGACAGCCGTCAAAAGGACATAATAAAACTCTCCCAACACCCTTCCGTTTATACTTTACGAATTTTAAAAATTCCCATTTCTCTCTCAACTCTTCTTCTCCGACAAATAGCACCCTCCATTTCCTAAGCTATTCAGATACACAGCAATGGCATCCTCAAGAATTTCGGCTCCCTCCCCGGCACTGCTGACCCCATCTTTGCCATTCCTTTGTCATCCATTCCAGCACCCGCTACTGCTGCCACCGCAGCTCCAATCACCTCCCCTGCTGCCATCTCCACCAATGCTACCATCACGACCACCTCCATCAAAAATATCCCACCACTAGAGACACCGATAGAAAGTGACCATGAAAAAGCCCTACGCGAATACTTTGATGCGATCCAATTCCCACAAATTAACACTCTCTCCCGACTCATCGACGAGGCAATGGATGCCATTCGCACCAACTACCAAATCCCCGCCTACCATGAACTGAAAGCCCCCACCGCCAATGACCGGATGTACCACACTACGGACGGCTGGACCACCATCCCTCTGACCTTGATGGAGAAAGGGGTTCGATTTCCCCTTCACCCGTTTATTCCAACCCTCCTCGAATTCATTGGCATCGGCTTCAGTCAGCTGGCACCGAATTTATACATCCACATTGTCGCCTTCTTTGCCTTCTGTCATGAGGCGGAGGTACAACCTTCTGTTGACTTCTTATTCAATCTATTCAGCCTAGCAGGGACCCCCACTCTAGGCCTTAAGGTCTTTAGCAAGATCGCCAACAAGCCCAACACCCCACCAGAAAGGTTCATAAGACCGCTGATGAATGCCCCTTCTAGCAACAAGAAGTGGTACAAGGACTGGTTCTTCGTCCGAGGACCAGAAACACTCCGTCTGCCGAACTGGGCTTCTCACAAACGAGCCAATGTTCCCCTGGGAGATATTCAGCCAGAACGCTTCAGAGAGATCACCAAACTTGTCCAGAAGCTGCCCTCTACCGAATGGAGCTTCACCCTTCTGACCAAGCAAGCCTGACTATTCAACCACAAATGTAAGCAACTGAACTATTTTCACTTTTTACGATGCATCATTTCATAACTTTGACTAGCATCTCAATTCCCTTTCTAACTATGCAGTATCCCTCATCCGACCGACCACAACTGAGGTGCGTGACCTGGAAGAGTATCTAGCGGGAAAGCAACCTATCGAAGCCATCGAGATAGCAGAGGTGGCCGAACTCACTGCTGATCCACCTGCCGAGGTCCAAACTCCAATCACGAGTATCGACGAGCCGGCTGAAGAAGACATCCCAGAAGTCTCTCTGAGGGTCAAGCACAAAAGAAGAGCCTCCAAAAGGCCCCAAAGCAATCTCAACCAACCCCCAACCATTCCTCGAAACTTAATCGCCCTCCAGGCAAGCGAGCGAGCCCAAATTCTCCGAGCCAAGCAGAGGCGCACCAAGATTAAGCCTCTGACTACCGAGGAACTACGCATTCCTTCTTCTAAAGTGCCGACCGCTTCTGCCGAAGTCAACACAACCCAGAAACACAAGACCACCGAGGATCCGACCTCCGAACCGATAACCAAAAGACTCCACACTGAGAAGCCTTCCTCTACGCAACCAACCCCTCCCAATCCAACAGCAGAAAAATCCTCCCCCAGATCCTTTTACTCCAAAGAGCTACCTGATCGACGCCCTCAACCACTTCAACATTCCTGCCGACGACCATCGCTACAAAGATATGTCCTTCGATGCCCTTGTCTTGAATGGCCTCGTGCAACAATGCAAGGTAATTCTTTCTGCTTTACATTCTGATAATGCCCTTCTCCCCTAGTAGTTTTTGCCTTAACCACTACTGATCTCTCCAGGCCAATGCGACATGGAGCCGCGTACTCAAAAAATGGGACGAGCGAGATGTCGAAGGGACCCAGCTCGGACAGGAGATAGAGAACCTTCGAGCTGCCCTCTTAACAGAACAAACCGCACAGGCCGAGGCCAACCAAGCCAATGAACACATGCAGAATGAACTGTGCAGAATGAACTGTCCAGCCTACGCAATGAAAACACCAGTCTGGAAGAACACGCAGATCGCATGGACGCAGAAGGCCAATTGCTTCGAGAAAAAGCCGACGCAGATAAAGCAAAGATCTACCAACAAAAGCAAGATAACACCGAGCTTCAACAACAGATCTTTGTTCTGACTAAGCAAGAAGAAGATGCTCGGCGGTCGAATGTGATTTTGGAAAAGCAATTATCTGAGCTCAGAGCCGCCGAGCCAACCTTCATCGAAGAGGCCAAACTTCGAGCCATTAATGAGTACAAGGAATCGGCAGAACTGAACGAGAAAATTATGCATATGTACACCGAGGGTTATGAGGCCTGTCGATCCAATGGTAAGGCCAAGATGGCTGAACGTTGCATTAACCCGTCTCTGCTGGATACCTCAGACTCCGAAGAGAATGTTAATGAAGACCCCTCAGACTCGGAGTATGAGTCTTGTAATCATTTCCTTTTCCTGTAATCAAATTTGAATCAATGAAAAATATTTATCTTTTTGTCTTCATTCCTGAACCTGCATTTTCATCAAGCATTTACATTATTCATGAAATAATCACAAGTAATTAAAACATGAAAGTCTTCTTTTCCCCTCAAGGTTAAGTAAATCCAACCTTAAACCTCTGAAGTCCTTATCTCCGAGAGCCGAAGGAACATCATGAGAAATATTCACATCGCTCCGAAGAGGCGAAGGAATCCCACCTTAGTCACTCCGATGTACCCTCTCTCCGAGAGCCGAAGATACACCGGGAAAACTTACTTCTAAGAGAAGCCCCCCATAGTCACTCCGATGTGCCCCCTCTCCGAGAGCCGAAGACACATCAGGAAAAATATTACTTACACATGAAGCCCAACCTTAATCGCTCTAATGACCTTCTCTCTAAGAGCCGAAGATGCACCAGGAATGTTCCAATACACTCCAAAGAGGCGTAGGAACCCATCCTTAAGACACTCCGATGTACCCCCTCTCCGAGAGCCGAGGATATACCAGGAAAAGTTGCTTCAAAATGAAGCCCACCATAGCCCCACTGATGACTTTCTCTCCGAGAGCCAAAAGCACATCAGGAATAAACACTCGCTTCGCTGCAAAGAGACGAAGGGTCTTCCACCATGATCACTCCGATGACCTTCTCTCCGAGAGCCAAAGGTACACCGGGAAAAATAAAAACTCCGCTCAAAAGAGACGAAGGGTCTTCCACCATAACACCAAAAGAACCGATCCGCTGATCGGTTATGCAGGTTTGGGTCCGTTGATCGAACAATCATAAACACAGAATAAGTTCGATGGAGAAAAGAAAAATAAAAAATATTTCTTTTATTGATGAACCCCTGGCACTACTACAGACGATTGACTCTGACTTTTGGATAACTGAAGACTCTGATAAAGATAAAATTGGAACAAGTTAACCCCTTTTATTTTCATTTCTTTGGACTCCGTAAGAATTTGTCGATATTTCCAATTCAATCTTATTGTTCCTAGATATTCCATAGGAATAAATTGTTATTCCGTTCCTCCACAGAGAAACTTCTCATCTTTCTCCGTAACCAATCTTCTCATTTACGCAATTTAAATTTTTATAAGTTAATTGACGAAGTTCCTTTTCTTTAGTTCTTTAGAGAGAATCCTAGATGAGATGATTCCAGGTTAAAAAATAAAAATACATATAAAATGAGGAAATGTGGGTTGCCCGGGATTCGAACCCGGAACTAGTCGGATGGAGTAGATAATTTCCTTGTTAAATAGGTAAAAACCCCTCCCCAAACCGTGCTTGCATTTTTCATTATTGATCATATTTCCTGAGTCTGCCGGCATGCCAGGTATTTTGGATGTCTGAGCCATCCAATGCTCGAAGGCGGTAGGTGCCAGACTTTGGTACTTCTGTGATCTCATAAGGTCCTTCCCAGCTTGGCATCAATTTTCCTTGATTTTGGGGCATAGAGGCGTCTACCTCCCGAAGAATAAAGTCCCCGACTTTGAATCTTCTCAATTTCACTCCCTTGTTATAGTGTTTAGCCACCCGGCATTGGTAAGCAGTGAGTTTCACCAAGGCAGCTTCTTTGACCTCATCAAGTAGATCCAGATTAGCCCGAAGTCCATCTTCATTATACACGTCTTTATACTGGTTGACCCGGAGTGAAGCGGAACCTATCTCCACTGGTACTAAAGCATCTGTCCCATAAGCCAGTCTGAAGGGGGATTCACCAGCAGTGGATAGAGGAGTGGTCCGATAGGCCCATAAAATACTGAGTAGTTCTTCCGGCCATTTTCCCTTTGCTTCATCGAGTCTTCATTTGATTCCATTCAGTAGGGTTCTGTTAGTGACCTCGACCTGTCCGTTAGACTAAGGATGTGCCACCGAGGTCTTCCTATGATGTATATCGAGTTCGGCCAAGAATGACTCGAACTTAGACCCCACGAACTGTCGACTGTTGTCTGAAACTACCGCCATAGGTATGCTGAATCGAAACACAACACACTCCTTCAAAAACTTCAGACACTCTTGTTCTGTGATCAACTTAAGTGGTTTGGCCTCCACCCACTTTTTCATATAGTCAATGGCCACGATGACGAAGCTCACTTGCCCCTTTGCTTTTGGTAATGGCCCCAGTATATCAACCCCCCATACGGCGAAAGGAATGGGTGATAGTACAGAATACAACTCTTCTGGCGGTTGATATGTGATAGGGCTATCCAGCTGGCACTTGGGGAACTTCTTTACGTACTCAGTAGCTTCCTTGAAAATTATGGGCCAGTAGTAGCCCTGCCGAAGTACTTTGTAGGCTAAAGACTTGGCTGCCATGTGATCTTCGCATATCCCCTCATGAACTTCCCGACGGGCGTGTTCTGCCTCGGACAGCATCAGACACTTCAGTAATGGGGATGAATAGGCCTTTCTATACAAATCTCCATCTATCAGCACAAAATTTGCACTTATGTGCTTTATTTTTTTGGCCAGCAACCGATCCGAGGGCAGTATACCATCTGCGAGATAGTCTAGGTATGGAGCTATCCAACTTGTTGAACGCTCTATACACATCACCTCAGTATGCTGAACACTTAGTTTATTCAGTATTTCCAGGTAGACTGAACTGCTGAAGGTGCTGGCTTCGGTTGTGGCCAATCTGGCCAATGCATCGGCTATGGTATTGTCTGCCCGATCTACCCCCTGGAACTTAAAAAACTCGAACATCTGCAATCGATCCTTCGTTTTTGCCAAATATTTTCACTATTCTGGATCCTCGGGCCTCATACTCCCCAGATATTTGTTTGACGACCAACTGAGAATCGCTGAAGATAACCATTCTCTGCACCTCCAGACTTTTTGCCAGCCGAAGCCCCGCCAGAACTGCTTCATATTCTGCCTCGTTATTTGTTGCTTTGAACCCAAATCTGATGGCCTGCTGGACTTTGAACCCCTCGGGATTGGTCAGGATAACCCCAGCTCCGCTAACATCTGAAGTCATTGATCCATCTGTATACAAAGTCCAAGTATTCTGCCTAGGTAGAATAACGACAACCGTCTTTTCAGTCCCCTCAGCTTCCCTCATGCTATCATCTGCTTCCGAGAAGAAACATTCCACCACAAAATCTGCTAAGGCCTGTCCTTTGATGGCCGTTCGAGGGTGGTACTCTAGTATGAATTGGGACAACTCCATAGTCCAAGCTGCAAGTCTTCCCGAGACCTCTGGTCGACCCTAAAACTTTCTTCAAAGGCTGATCCGTATAAATCACTATCAACCATCCCTGGAAATACTATCGAAGCTTCCTACTTGCTATCACTAAGGAATAGGCAAACTTTTCCAGGTTCGGATACCTTGTTTCTGCATCCCTAAGGGAGTGGTTTATGTAATAAATCGGGTGTTGCTTACCCCCGATCTCCCGCACCAAGACAGCTCCTACTGCCAACAAACTTGCCGCCAAATACAAGTATAAGGGTTCTGTATGAACAGGTTTCACCAGCAAGGGCGCTGAAGAAAAATACCTCTTTATCTCTTGAAACACGTCTTCACATTCTGCTGTCCACTGAAAACTCTTTGCATTCTTCGGCCCCTTTAAAGTATCAAAGAACGGCAGACATCTTTCTGCCGATTTGGACATGAATCGCCTCATAGCTGCTATCCTCCCAGTTAGACGCTGGACGTCTTTATGACCGTGGGGACTTCATATCAAGTATGGCCCTGATTTTTCGGTGTTGGCTTCTATCCCTCTTTGACTGATCATGTACCCCAAGAATTTCCCGGCTCCTAGACCAAAAGTGCACTTTGTAGGGTTCAGCCTCAGATTGTAATGTCGAACCGTCTGGAAGCAATTCTCCAAGTCATCTAAGTGACCTCGGACCGTCATACTTTTCACGATCATATCATCTACGTAGACCTCTATACTCCTTCCCAGCTGGTTCCGGAAGACGTAGTACATCATTCTTTGGTAGGTGGCTCCCGCGTTTAATAAGCCGAAGGTCATCTTCTTATAAGCATATATCGAATGATGTGTTATGAAGGTCGTCTTGGGTATATCTTCCTTGCACATTGAGATCTGGTGATATCCTGAGAATGCGTCCATGAAACTAAGCAGTGCGTACCCCGAAGTGGCATCGATTAGATGGTCGATGTGTGGCAGAGGGTAGAAGTCCTTCGAGCATGCTTTGTTCAGATCAGTGTAGTCAATGCAGACCCGCCACTTGCCATTCTTCTTCTGAACCAAGACTACGTTTGCCATCCACTCCGGGTAGTCTATCTCAAATATGAAGTCTGCTGCCAATAGCTTCACTATCTCCTCATCAGTTATCCTCTGTCTCTCGGGGGCGAAGATCCTCTTCTTTTGTAGAACTGGTTTCTTTGCTGGGTTTACATGAAGTCTGTGCTCGGCGACCTTCAGATCCACCCCTGGCATATCACTGGGGACCCATACGAAGATGTCTGCATAGCTCTGTAATAACTCTACCAGATGGGTCCGAAAGGGCTCGGGTAGCCCCATCCCGATTTTTACTATTTTGTCTGGCTTCCCTGGTACCAGCTCTATGTCCTCGGTATCACCGGCCAGTGTGACTAATGGCTCTTGAATGCTTTCGGTGAAGGGCTCGATCTCTATTGCCATGGTCTGCTTCTGCTTGCTGACCCCTACGTCCGAAGTGATCAGTGAGTTCTGATAGCACCTCTTTGCCAGATCGAGGTCCCCTGCTACCTCTCCAACCCCATGTTGGGTAGGAAACTTTATTTTGTAATGGGGTATGGAAGTCACTACCTGGAGGGCTGTCAGTGTGGGTCTTCCCAAGATGGCGTTGTAAGCCGAGTCAACATGTACCACATAAAACCGGCACAAGATCTCCACCTGTCGAGGAGCTGTACCGAAGATCACTGGCAGCATCTCAATGGTCCCTACCACTTTAACCGGTTAGTTGCTGAAGCCGTAGAGGGGAGATTCCTGCCCGATCTCCATCTTTTTTCCATCCAGACTCATCCTCTGGTAGGCATGAGTGTATAAAATGTCCACTGATGATCCTTTGTGTATCATCATTCTTTTTATATAAACCGACCCTACCTGTGCTGTGATCACCAGGGCTCCTTCATGCGGCTCGATCGGCTCGGTAGGGAAATTCTCGTCTGTAAAGGATATGACTGAACCTGAGAAAGGCCTCTCTCGTCTCGCAGGTTGGTCTGCCACTGACATCACTGAATCCAGATAATTGTGCCGCTTTTGTCCCTAGAGTTTTCCCATCATACCCCTTGTGATGACATCTACCACATGGCGAACCCCCTGTAGTTGGTGCGGCTGGGGCTGTTGATCAGCCTGAGTTGGTGTAGTTGTCTGCCGAGTCTCTTCCTCTCTTCCTGAGATAAATTAGATTAAGCCTCCGTGCTGTACGTTCGTCTCGATTAGCTCTTTTAGTGCCCAACAGTCTGCGGTGTAATGTCCCATGCACTCGTGGTAATCACAGTATCTATGGGAATATTCTTTCTTAGGATTGTAGCCATCATCTGGCTTCGGATAACCTAGCTGTTTCTTCAAGTGCTCTAGGTCGGGGGGTGTTGAGCTACCTTCCTGATCTTTTGGCAGGGGGGACGGCTTCCCCTCGACCCCTTGTTGTTGTCATATCGCTTTTGGTAACCACCCGACTTATCACCCCCATAACGCCTTGAATTTCCCTCGGGTTTGCTCTTCTCCTTTTCTTTGGGCCTCTCTGTGGAGCCCCATTTCAGACTTTCCATGGCCTCTTCCATAGTGATGAAGCTTTCCGCCTTTTCAAAGGCTTCGGCTAAACTCCTCGGGTGGTTGAACATCAGTTTCTTCATCAGCTTCTCAGATTTGACCAGATCCAGTCTGTTCTGAAAGAGTCCTACGGCCTGTAAATCATTGAGGTCGGCAACTTGCCCGACCACTTCCCTGAATCTCTTCACGTACTGACCCAACATCTCGCTTGAATGTTGTCTGACTTGGGCCAATGATCCAGTAGGCTTTCCCCTCTTCCTGTTGCTCCCAAATCGAGCATGAAATTTATCACACAATTCTTCCCATGACGAGACTGAGTTCAGGGCCAGTGTGTTCATCCAGTGCCGGGCATCTCGCCTTAGAGAGGTGATGAAGGTGTTACATTTTGCTGTATCGGTGTAGCCGTAGTAATCTAATTGCATGTCATATGTCTGGCTATGCTCATATGGGTCGCCCGACCCGTCATAACTCTCGATGTACGGCAACCTATTATTGAGATCACCCTTTTCCCGAAGGATCTCTTTGGAGAACGGGGAGGCTTTCTTCCCCGAAGTCACTTTCCCCTGCTGCCTCGCGATCAGCTGTTTCTGCATATCCTCCAACTTTTTAGTCAACACTTCTACCGCCGCCAGAGCTGGGTCAGAACTCTTCTTTGGGGATAACTTTTCTCTCAGATCTCTCTGGTTCCGAGGGCTCCTACAGTCTCTCCAACCCTCCCGTTGAGATCGGGGAGGGCTTCTATGATCTCTCTCATCATCCCTGCGGTTCCGAGGAGGGCTTCGGTAGTCTCTGTCACCCTCTTTATGGTTTCGGAGGGGGCTTCGGTAGTCTCTGTCACCCTCTTTATGGTTCCGAAGGGGGCTTCGGTAGTCTCTGCCTTGATTCCGCCGAGGACTGTCTTGGGGATTGTTCTTCGACTTCTACACTGATGGTTGGGCCTCCTGATGAGACCGCTTCCCACAAGGGCTATCTTGTCTTCGGCTTTGCTGGCGGTTCCCTTGCTACTTTCTATCATCGCGCCGAGGGCTGTTGGAACAGTGTGCTCGCGAACGCCCCTCGGTTCGACGGCCCCCAGATCTGCTTCGTTCCCGAGAATGGATCCGAAGCCTTTTCTCGGTGTCCCTTGTGCGGTCGTCATGCCTTTGGGATTCTCTGCGTGGAGACCTCCTCCTCCCCTAATGTTTAGGGTGGCTGGAAGCCTCATCTTCGACTATATGCACCACTCGTCTGGCGAGCTCTTCCTTTTGCATCAGGAGGACCTTTAGGGCCTGTTCTGTGTCCTCTATCTCTTTCATCTTTCTGGCTATGGCCGCTTCACGATCTTCCCGGGGACGGGTTCGAGGCGGGGTGCCCTCCACCTATTTCCGGTCTCTCCTCTCCTGGCTGGTGGTGTGGAACAGCCTTCGTTGGGCAGCGGGATGGCCCCCTACTTGGGAGCCAACTGAATTGGTTTGAGGGCCAAGCCATGAGTGGATGTTGGATGGCCCCAACCTATCTTTCACCGACCCTTTCTATGTTGACGCTGCCGTTGATGGCTGTTTTCTACCAGAAACTTCTTTGCTATTCACCATGTTTTCTGACGTGGTGATCTGTTAGTTGTGATTGATCTTCAAGGCCCTCCTTCTAGCGCCAATGTTAACGCCAAGATTCGTCCACGCGCTCCAATCACCAAGCGCGCCCAATCCTGCACAAAACGGGTAAACACCAAAGCTTGACGGCTTGGGCCGCCGGGGGATAGCTCCGGTGTGAGAGTAAGTACAGGCTGACAAGGTTTAACAATAGAGGGATAAATTACTCTATTGCTGGAATAATAAAGTGTAAGTGTACCTTTCAGGGTTTAAGCCATGTATTTATACCTCACATCCATGCTAAAGTCCACCTCCCTTTAGGGTTAGGATTCTCCCGTATATTTCTTGCATAATAGGATAGTGTTAAATCCCCTAGGATATAGGAAGTTTAATCATTGCAGGATCATTCTTTCCATAAGTAAAGTCTCCATATAATTAGGAGTGTTCTCCTCATATAGACCCCTCGGCCTTACCCCAACCCAACCATAGTTTGGGTCGAGGCCCATTCGCAACCAAGTCCAAATCGGGTCTCGGGTCTTCAAATATTCGGGCCCCCAACAATTAATATTCTTATAATCATAGGTTAGTACTATGTTTGTTTGCAAGGATTACACTTGGAATAACACTATTAATCTCAAGTAACTTTTTGTTTTCTAATTTAGACTTAGGACTCTGTTTCTGAGTTTTGGACGGAAAAGAAAAGAATAGAAAGCTTAAATTAGAATAGAAAAGAAAAGAATAGAAAACTTGAAGTTTTCATTTGTGTTGTTTCTTAGTTTTTAATAGAAAAAAATAAAAAATTTAAAAATTTACTTTTTTTTGCGTTTTTGAGTTCCAATGAAAAGAAGAAAAAAATATCACTTTTACAAATTTACTCTTCTATTAATTATAACCATTGAACCATGAATAAAAATATGCAAGATAAATTTAATCAAATAAAAAATTCCATAATCAAATATAAATATCTAAATAAATGTTAAACAAAAACTACTTCTATAAAGTCATTGTCGTACCATACCCAAAAGTCATCAAACACAATATTTATTATGAATACTAACATAGGAACAGAAACCCAATTAAAAGTTATAATTTTTTTTACACATGCTACTTTTCAAGATAAAATTAATACAATCAACTAAAAATAGGAAACGCAAAAAAGAAAAACATATATAAAAACACTGAGAAACAACAATTTTCAATTTTTTATGAGCTGGAAGAATTAAGAAAAATTCCAAAAGAAAAAAATAGTTATTTTCTTTCAACAAGAATCAGTCATATGAAGCTTCAAAATTGACAGAAGCAATTAGAATTGAAAAGGACGTAATCTTGATTGAATGATGGTGAAAAATTGGAGGATCAATTAATTAACATTCAGTGTGGAGAAGCAAGAACATGTATGTATACAGAACTAACATGTAAGAAGAAGAATTGATGGCTGATGATAATTAATAATGATGAGAAAGTAGAAATAGAAGTATGGAATGCGAAAAGCGGGAAGAAGAATAACTGTACCTGGGAATAAGACGAAGCAGGAGGAGGAAGACTCATCGCCAACAAGTCTCTTTCTCATCATCAGCTCAGCTAAAGTTTAGTAGATAAAAATAAATTGGGTACATGACTTGTAATTTAAAATTTATTATATTAAAAATTAAAAAAATTTGGCAGAAAAAATGGACAAGTTTTTTATCATTTCTTTTATTTCCCGTTTATTAAAAAATTTAGAAATATAAGAATTGAAAATAAGACTTAAATTTTTCGTCCATTTCTTTTCTTTTCTGTCCATTTTAAAACTCAGAAACATAGTGTTAAGTCCAAGAATTAAAAAATGACTTAAGATTGGGGACTATTTAATATCATGTCTTGCTAGGTATTATAATCCTATCATGTGCGATCAAAATTTATGAACAAAACTAACATTTATAAATGAGGTACTATAAGTGATTTCGGTTATTAATGACTAGCTTGCCCTAGTATTAACTATTAAGTTCACACATGACAAATTTGTATCTCTCGCTATATTTTGGCAATTTAATGCTAAATTTGGAATTAAAATTCAAAATGAAATAACTTTTGTAATTTCTTAAAATAAAAAATTAATTATAATATGACACTCGGTTCTTGTTAAACATAACTTTTGTAAAAATTGGGAGGAAAAAAAGAAATTTGCATAAAAGTTAGGTTGGAACAAGAAAGCAAACAAAATAAGTGACTGGGAAAATAAATACATAAATTGCAAGGGTAAAACAAATTTATTTATTTATTTATTTCCATGTAATTTATGGACAAAACTAACCTTTATAAAGCTTACAAAATTTATAAGCTTCAAAATAATATTTAAAGTTTATGGTTAATAATAGTATATATTTTCTGTAAAAAAGTTATGGTTAATAATAATATATATTTTGAGTAAAAAAGTTTTTTTTATGAGAATAAAAACTTATTTTGAAAATACATCTACATTTATTATTAAAAAGTTTATCATTTATTTTTCTTAAAATAATTTTTTCCATAACGAGCTTCATCATAAATGCCTCTAGACTCTAGTATGTAAAGGTGATATGTTTAAATATTTTTTTTTTATTTATAGGCGCCTTTTTTTGATGTATAAACAAATTTAAATTATAGTTTAAAATATGTTATTATTAGTAAGGGTATAATAGTCCAAATTATATTTTTATCCAACCCTTTAATTAATCTTATAAAAAACAAGCATAACATGATATTATTTTAAGTTATCCCATGAATAATCCTATAAAAAATAATTATGTGAGTAGAACTATTTAATCTTAAGATTAATAATTTTGGATTATAATCCCATGAATTATAGTCCCAAGATTATAATCCTTGGAAACAAACATGGAATTAGAGTTTTATTTAAATTCCCAAACTATTTAGGAACTAAATTATTTATATTAATAATAATAATAATAATAATAATAATAATAATAATAAGACTCCTCTTATTATTTTATAATTAGTATTTCTCCAAATACTTAATTATAAATATTATTATTTCTCCAAATACTAAATTATTATTATTAAGACAATTACTTCTTAAATAATATTTCTCTTTTATGGTGTGACCATTTAGGTTCAATATTATACCGACAGTAGAATAAATAAATTAAAATTGTTCTAATATTATTTATAATGAATTAAACTCCTTTAATTCAAATATAAATAAATAATATTTATTTTACATCATGAGGGACACCTCTCATCATATCATGACTACCCGAATAATATAAAATCAACGTTTAATCACAAAGAACTTATTCTGTGAATAGTTACCGTACAATTTAATCCTTTTATCATATAATGTCTCAATCAAATATAAAAAATGGAATTACTTACAAGTCTTATTTATTTGATCATATGCATTTTGATTCTCAAATGTACAACTCTGATAAATGTAAATTAGAAACTTCTTTCTAATTTCATTCCACCTTGACCAAGGATTCTTGAGTTGTCATTTATTGAATCGCATAGGACATTCTCTCCCTTTACTGGAAGTGGTAGATCCTTTGTTGATCATTCACCTACCTTCATGTGCACTTTATTATACCTGAATATATCCTTTGATATACCCAAAAAGTCTTAAGAAATATGGCAAAATATAACTTAGAATACACAATGTATTATGATGATCTCAAAGTCCAAGGATCACTTGTACAACTATCACTATAAGAACTCCTATTGTTAGGCAAGTAAACTACATTAGGTGTTCCTTAAACGAGTCATGTTCAATGAACATATTCTCCAATAAGCACATACATATTTGCTTTAGTGTCTCCATACAAATGATTATAAGATCAATCATCATCTTCAAAAGAGCAAACATGATATGTACTAATTTATCCGGAATCAGTAACCCCACATTATTGACCTAACGATTAGGAACATTTTAGTTTTGAGCTATCTAGAATTTATATCTCATTAGCATGAACTATTCATGATTCTAAAAGCATTGCTTCAAAATTATGGGTTTATCACATTATTTAATTCAATCAATTAAACATGAATAAAGAATGTTTTTAACTAAATAAATTCTTTTATTAATAAATAAACAAGTGTCGATGCCAAGGGGACTGATAAGCCTTCTTTTCCTAAGGGGAGAACGAAAGTGCATTATTTGCTCTTTCCTACCCTTTTGCCCTTTAGACTATGTTTATTAAGTTATTTCAAGGGTGAGAACTTTTAGGAAAACAGGACTGACATAAATGTCGACGATTTTGAAAAGATTGATTTTAATGATTAGGCCGAATGAGACAGAGTCGCCAGTTGGTACAAGTTCAAAAGGATGTACCAACTCATTCGAATTTTGAAAGTTTTCGCAATATGACCCAATATATGACTTTGTAACATTAGTCTAGAACCCGAGATTCATAGAGTCCGGGGGCTTGCTTAAGCGGGAGGGGGGGAGGGGGGGGGGGGGGGGAAGGTGTTAGGCACCCCCCGACTTCTGTGAAAGCACGGTTACCGCATCTTGTTGATTTCCTAAGCATAAAGTGTGTGTGTGTGTAGGTTTGAGAAAGCTTTTTATTGTGCTAAGTGCTTTGATTTTAAAGTTTATTCTAAGCCTCATTTTGAGTTATTTGAAAGTAGTGTTGTACCTTTTTGGACCTATTCACGAAGGATTTGATTTTAAAAAAAGTTCATTTTAGACAAAAGTATATTGAAATGACATTTTAGAAAACAAGGTTTTCAAATCCTTTATCAAATAGGAATCGAGATCCTTTGATACTTTCGATTATTAACCTTAAGTTTATGATGTTATTCTGAAAGTAGTGTTGTACATCTTTGGACCTATGCACGAAGGATTTGATTTATGTAAAAGTTCATTTTTAGAACAAAATACATAGCAATGACGTTATGAAAAACAAGGTTTTCGAATCGTTCGTCAAATAGGATTCAAGGTCCTTTAATACTTCCAATTATTAATCCCTAGTAAATCTATCCCCGAAATGCTTTATTTTTATACAAGTTCTTTGCGGTTTTTGATTTGAAAATCGTCTTTGGGTGATAATGTATGAAACAAAGCGCCACAAAGAGCCGGATCATCGTCGGGCATGAAAACCATCCTGATTAACCCGAGCACGCACAATCATAAATTTTCACTATCAAGAGACCTTAAATCCTATCTAACGAGACGAAACCCTCGAGATCGTTTTAAGGTCTAATATTACATGTACAACGATTTTGTGTTATTTAAGCATTACATTGCAAACAAAAAGTCCATCGTGAGAATCTAGTCGAGATCTGGTTTTAGATCTCGACCCCGAGATTTCTAGGCTCACATTAATATACTTAAACATATATATACAATATATCCTAAACCCGATATTAGGTGATTCATCGATTGGAATCCCTATCACGAGTTATTAGGACCCCTTCATCTCTAGATATAGATCTAGGGCTCCACGTTGTGACCGGGACTGAGCAAAAGTATGTAAATGACTAGATCTACCGTATATCTAAGTCGATCTAGCATAGGGATTAGGGCTTTGAGCTCCATAACCTGTTAAAGGACTAGATCCGGCTCGATCTAGGTAGATCTAGTCAACGAACTTGATTTTTAACTATATATGTACAAAATAATCAGTACAATCTCTAGATCTACCAACTAAAACACAATATATAAGCCAAACAACAAGTCTAACTAGATACAAATAATATATGAAATAGATCTAGTAGTTAGAACAATATTTACAAAGGAAATGACCAAAGATGCACATTTTTCACCTTGGGGATCAAAGAAACAAGCTTCTTTTGGCTTGGAATCAAGCTATATCACTCTAGACACACAAGATCTACAATATAGGTGATCAAACAACTCAAAGTTGGTATAAAGTTCTTAGACCCGAGGTTTTCTCTCTCTAGATCTGCTTTCTCTCTTTAATTTCTCTTCTTTTTTTTGAAATAAACTGCTGGCTGCTGTTTAAAGGCCAGCCGTAGGTGCACCTGAGGCTGGGCCCCGTGGGTTCTGCCGTCTCAAAGTTCGTTCCTTCGATCGTTAATCCAGTGAAAGTTGGGCTCCGTACCCAAAAAATCCTAGAGAGCTAATGCTGAAGGCTGCAAAATGAGGTCAAGTCTGACTGAATCGGAGTCCGGGATGATGAAGCAATTAGCTAAAAGTTATCTTTTGGCTCCCAAGGATCGTCAATTGGCTCGTCTTGGATAACTCGCAGTTCAATGATTGATGTGGTGACTTCTTGTGACCACGTTCTCAACTTTGCGATCGTCGTTCGGACCACGCCGTGTTCAGGCATCGTTGCACTTTGATTTCTCCACGGAGTTGTCTCCGGGGTTAAATTATGCTTTTTCCCTCTCTCGTGGTTGTCTTCGAGGTGAAATTATGCTTTTACCCTCTTGCAAGGTTAGTCCAAGGAAAGCAAAATTTTGAGTGTCTAAAGAGATACCCGTCTTTGTCATGTTTATATAATGTAATGGAATGAACACGACAAAGATTACTAGACACTCGATACATGATATGGTATATCCAATGATGCAATACCATGTGTAAAGTATGAAATGATATATAAGTGTTCAATTTTAAAATGATTGATCATATCTACTAGGGAGGATGATTGTTATATTACTATCATCGGGTACTGCCAATGCCTTCGTTGAAGATTTACTCCAACGGATTACACCACCGGGTACTACCGATGCCTTCGCTGGGGTTAATGCAACCGGATTACACCATCGAGTACTGCCAATGCCTTCGCTAGGGTCAATGCCAGTGGATTACACCATCGGGTGCTGCCGATGTCTTCGCTGGGGTTAATGCCAATGGATTACACCATTGGGTAATGCCAATGTCTTCTTTGAGGTCAATGCCAACGGATTACACCATCGGGTACTGTCGATGCCTTCGCTGGGGTTAATGCCAATGGATTACTCCATCGGGTACTGCTGATGCCTTCGCTAGGGTTAATGCAACCTGATTACACAATCGGGTACTGCCGATGCCTTTGCTGGGGTCAATGCCAACATATTACACCATCAGGTACAACCGATGTCTTCGCTGGGGTCAATGCCAATGGATTACACCATCGGGTACTACCTATGCCTTCACTGTGGTCAATGTCAGCGGATTACACCATCGGGTACTGATAGACTCCACGGCACGCTTGCGTGAGGTGGTCGTCGCCCAGATCATTTTTAGCAAAGTTGTTGGATGAATTGCTTGCAACACCTTAAGCCCTTGCCTATATATAGACAGTAATCTTGGTATAATTTCTCGCGTTCGAAAATATGCGTTGAATGGACACCAACGACACCTTGACCCCTCGCTTATATCGAAGCGGTAATCTTGGTACAATCGACGATTGATGTGGTAGAAGACGCTATACACAACTATGAATTGTTGTATGATAAGTTAAATTGAATCTCAAAGAATAACTAAGAAATTAGCTTAGAAATTCTTCAAAGAACCAAAAGTAGAGAATAAACCTCACAAGTATATTGAATAATGAATATTGTGTTTTTTACATCAACTTGGATCTCTATTTATACTACTCAAAGTAATTTTAATCCTAATAATAATAGTAACAAATAATTATAACCCTAATAGAAATTATAAACCAATTTGGAATAGAAATCCCTATTTCTATAAAGTAATAGAAACCTATTTAGAAAGTAAATCTTAGCTAATAATAAATCCTAATTATAATAGAATTTGATAAATATCTAAAAATCCCTAAACTCATGTTAATTACCTAAAACAAAAGGCAACAAAAATATAATATAAGCTGCCTAATATTTTAGGAAACAAAATCTTTTCTACTTTCTGAATTGGGTTTGTATCAAATTGACCCAAACTTGTGTCTCATGCTCTTTAGTCTCCTCTTTGTATTTCCTTGAACAACTTTTAGCCCAATTACTTGAAATCATTTGTTGAACACTTGATGCTCGAGTTGATAAATTAACAAATTTTTTTGACCTGGTCAGTCTATCATCAGGTACTGCCGATGTCTTTGTTGGGGTCAATGCCAACGGATTACACCATCGGGAACTGCCGATGTCTTTGCTGAGGTCAATGCCAGCGAATTACACCATCGGGTACTACTGATGTCTTCGCTGGGATCAATTCCAACGTATTACACCATCGAGTACTGTCGATGTCTTCGTTGGGGTCAATGCCAACGGATTACAAGATTGGTTATCGATGAAGTGATTTTGATCATAACTCTTGATTTTCCCGTCGTTCTACATCGGGGTTTTTGGTTTTCCCTCATTTTATCCCTTTTTAGGGGTTTTCAGGGATTTTAAAGCCTTAAAATAATCTGAACGGGTACCTTTCTAGGTGAACACCCTTTTCTGGACCTGAAGGACGCGTCTTGGCCTAAATTTTTCCAAAAGGGGAGCCGCGAGGCCCACCACAACCAGCCCCAGGTACACCTGCGGCCAGTCATGGCTGGGTTAATACCCTCAGGCAGGCTCATTTTCATTCATTCAATCTAAGTTTTCTTGCATTCTCTCTACAATCTCCAAGCTTCCTTCTCAGGTCTATTCACTTGGGGCTTGATTTCGAGTATTCCATCACCGTACACTTGTTCAGTGCACCAGAGGTAACATATAAACTCATTTCTTTCTCGTTTTCTCTAATGTTTTACTGCGTTTTCTTCATTAAACACAATGTATTGAAAATGTATGCATAGGTAGCTTGATAGATATGTTATATTGTAATGCATGCTTACGTATCATCATATGGGTAGATTTCATTTTAACATTTAGTCTAGGCATGTATTCTAACAATCCTTTAGAAACTTATTTAGATTTTTATCTTATTGTTGGGCTGTGATTGTACACCCTTAGGGGACATTTTAATGCATGCCTACGTGTATGTGGATAGTCCATATTATAGGAAAAAATTTGGCAAAAAAAATTCGCGAGTTTGAAGACAGGATCCTATATGCATGCTCAGCTATGATAGGATATATGCTGAAATGATGTAAACATTTATTAGGGCAAGTGCAGGAGATGTATGATGCTATGATCCCAATTATATCCTTAGGAGTCTATTATCTCTAGGTCTTCGCAAATGCAAATTTAAATATAATAGGATAAATTTATACCTTATCTTACTCTGAATGTCCTGAACTTGTTTTCTAGGTATGGATTTAGATAGACCCAGTAGCTCTTCTTCCCATAGGGCTTCGTCTGGGGTCCACCTTCGGAGTCACGCATAGGATGTTCCCACTCTACGAGTTACTCGCCAGGTTTGCCATTTCAAGGAGTCGGTGATTCGCCTTATCGGCGTTGCTCATTTAGTCGATGAGGAGGATGATATTCCTGAGCCTGAGGTTCCTCCCCGGCCCGCTGCTACGCATCGATTTCTACTTAGTATCCAGGTGTCCATTCCTGACTTTCTAGGCACTGACTTGAGCCGTCAACCATCTGTTCACTTGCATGCAAATGAGGTACATGAGTTTTTATATTAATTCGCCATAATTCCCCACTCTTGACAAAAGTCAATTTTTAACCTTAATGCCATATAGGTTCCTGAGTTCACCCAGCCGTGGGGGAACTGGTTCAACATTTTCTCTTTGTATGAGTCACTGCATGCCAACTATCAGGCTCGAGTACCCTCTTGGGGATTACAGGCTTTTCACCATTACCCCTTGTTGCTACCCTTGGGGCTATCTCCGAGCTCTGTCAGAGGGATGGTTCCATCAGAGTCAGTCCTTCATCTGCTAGACTGTGAGGTCATAATGACGCCTATGTATTGGCACTATATTATGGGTTTATAGTTCACCGGAGACAGAGTGCCTTTAGATGCTGATATCACTCCCACTGCTGTTCGTACTCTTCTTGTTTCTCCTCAGGAGTGGGCTTTCAAGGCCTGTAGTATTCGCTCGGGACCTTTGAGCATTGATGTTTCCTGTTACACTTTGCGGGAGTCTTTTCCCGATGATCTAGCAGAGCGGGATCGCATCTTAAGGCTCCAATTCTTGACCATTATAAGTGGTTATTTCCTTGCTAACAAATCCTCCAATGTGCCTTTTAGCTTAGTGGGGGATCTCCGTGATGTAGATCGTATCGGGGAGTATGACTGGGGGTCCTTCACATTTGCCTACTTCCTCCACCGGATGCGCATGTGTTCAGAGGGAGTGACCGATGTTTCGCTCGGGTTTTATCCATTTCTTCTGGTGAGTCTCTTGACTAGTTTTGATTCTTTGAGTCTTCGTTTGTCTCTTCCCATGACTGATGTAGTGTTCTTTGGATTAATATTTTTTGGCTTACGAGAGGCTTCATTACCTTCAACCTGTCACCATTCTGGGTTTGGACACATTTCCTCGGGGGCACAGATGGCATTAGTCTACTTTGGAGGAGGTCCCGATTTTAGAGAGCTTTGCCCACTGCCGTCTCCAGCTAGAGCTGCTATCAGCTACAGATGTTACGTGGGTCCTTTATACTAGGGGATCATTTGGTAGAGGGATTCGAGGGAGGCCTCCCAATAGGGCCGGAGTATTCTTTGTCTACACGGCGGGTGCCTCTGATGTTTGATGGAGGCTGGGAGATCTACCTTGGGGAACTCACTTTCAGATGTGTTATAGGGGAGATCCATATTCCTTTCCATCCCCCAGCTCAGCGATTTTGACATTTGGCTCAGTCGATTGCATATATTCCTATAGCAGGTCATGAGGGGTTCCTCTTGTCAAATAGTCCCACCACTTCAGCTGATTTCTCCATTTGGTGGGGGCCTCGCCTTATCGGAGCTCAGACCCGGGCTACCCAGTTTCTTGGGGATATGGTTCTGGGGTCTGTCATGATGATCGATTGGGTGGCTTGTGTTCGGGAGTCGATTCATCTGTCTTAGATCGCGAAGTTAACACTGTCGATGTAGGGAAAAAATCTTTCGGCGGATCTTCCCTTTCCCTAATGTGTTTCTACCCTTGTTTGTCTTATCTGTTTGTCTGAAGGGTGAATTTTTAGAAAAAGGCCGACATACAATGTCGATGATTTTAAAGTTTTATTTTACAGAGTCGCCAGTTGGTATATTGAAAATAGTTGCACCAACTCAATCGAGTTTTATTTGAAAAGTTTGCAAGTAGGCCCAGTTACTGGACTCTGTTGACTTGGCCTTGGAAACCAAGATTCATAGAGTTCAGGGACTTGATTAAGCGGGGGGGGGGGGGGGGGGGGGGGGGGGGGGGGAGGTGTTAGGCACCCCCCGACTTCCGTGAAACACGATTATCGCGTCTTTTCAATTTCCCTATTTTATTTGCAGTGTGTGTGTGTGTGTGTGTGTGTGTGTGTGTGCTTGCAGTAATTAAGCCTACGTGCTTGATTTGAAAGTAGTGTTGTGCTTTGCTAGACCTATATACAAAGGGTTTGATTTGATAAAAAGTCCATTTTTAGACAAGATATGAAAATGATGTTTTGAAAGATGGTTTTCAAACCCTTTCGCTAACATAGGAATTGAAGCCTTTTAATACTTCCATTTTTTATTCTGCCTTCGGCTGATTTTGATTTTATTGTTGGGATGCGAAGCATCCTCGACCAAATAAGATATATACAAGTGTCGGGCTCTTTAGGGGCATGACAGCCATCGAAGTGACCCGAGCACTATAAACCAATATTTACTAGGCTGAGACCTTAAATCTAGATAACCGTTTTATGGTCCCTCTGATTTACATTTACAAAAGGACAGACATGCTGTATTTACAGTGCAACAGTGTCCATCGTGGGTTCGAATCTAGATCCATGTGATTGATCATAGATCCTATGATTCCTAGGCTCACAGAATATTATCAAAAAGCCTGCATAGCAGAGATATTGAAATAAAATGCAGATTAACATCTAGATGTCGCATGACCGAGGATTCATCAGTTAAATCCTTGCATGCGCGGAACCAAAGCTTTATGTTTCCTCTAGATACGGATCTAGGATCGCGTAGTCGCTTTAATATTTACAAGACTAGAAAGAAAGCTAGATTTAAATAAATCTTAGTCATTCTAGCTCAAAGGTTCAAGTTTGACAACATTTGAACCGGTTGAAAGTTATAAATGGCTAGATTTAGATGAATCTAGTCCACAAAATTTATGTTAGAACAGATTCATATCAAATGAACAATTAAAATAGATATTTAATCACATTGAATAAAGAATATATATATATATACTTATATATATATATATATATTAAAGCTGTAAAGAGCCACGAATTTCCAATCCAGGCGTAACTGAGAAATGTAAATATATATATATATAAGAGGTAAAAAGCCACGGATTAGCAATCCAGGCTAACGAAGTTAGTATAAATACATATATATATATATATATAAAAGCAGTAAAAGCCACAGATTTATAATCCATGCATGACTGAATGAAATGTTAATATATATACAGTTAGTTTTATATATATTAAAGTTGAAAAGGTCACGGATTTACAATCCAGGCCAAACGAGTTAGTATATATATATATACTTATATATATATTAAAGCGATAAAAGGCCACGAATTAGCAATCCAGGCTGCAAAAGCAATTAAAAACGTATATATATACTTATATATACATAAAAGTAAGCTAGAAAGGCCACAGATTTGAAATTTAGGCGAAACCAGAAGCTATAAATATATATATGCTCATATATATATGATCAAGCAGTAAAAAGCTTCAGATCGTAAAAAATCTTACAGTGTGTAGCGCTACGGGCTTTAAACCACTCAGAGGGCTTCAAAACTCCATTTTCACCTATCAAAAATTGATATGTTGCTATATATACTTATAAAAATGTATTGGAAGAATAAAATTGAGGTTTGGAGCACTATAGGTAGGGCTAAGGGTCGAAATGGGCAGGGTTTTCTTTTTTTTCTTCTACTTTTTTTGCTAGGTGAAGGGTCTTATTTATAGACCAGATGGCCGCGGGTCTACTCGCAGCAGATGCTGGTCTACCTGCGGCTCCTCGAGCGGGCCCCGATCCCGTGGGTCCCATTATCTCGAAGTACGTGCACTCTGACCAACGTATTGTCTGCTTCGAAGCTTCATAACTTTCAATCCGAGAGTCCGATTGAGGCGTGATATATCTTTTCGGAAATCCCTTTCCGAGAGCTACACAATGACATGAGATTTTACCTTTTCTGAATCTGGGAAGATGGGTCCATGACCATATCTTTCAGTCTTTGCAGTCTGTCCGTTGAGCTGTCTTGTGCTGTTTTAACTCGAGATTGATGTTATGACTCTGAATGATCTTCATAGCATTGATTTGGCTTGATTTTTACTTGATTTGATGTCAAGTTAGTAAAATGACCATTTTTCCCTTCCGGGGGTTGTCTCCTGGATTAATATGGTTTTCGACTGTGTATCGGGGTTGTCTCCAAGGTTTAATCCCAGCCGACTCTGTTATTCCTCAGGTTGTCTCCTAGGTTGACTTGATATCTCAGGGTTGTCTCTGAGGATGATTTGATGCTTCGGGGCTTTCTCCGAAGGTTGATTTGATCTCCCGGGATTATCGCCGAGGTTTGGCTTGATCTCCCGATGTTATCGTCGGGGTTGACTTGATCTCCCGGGGTTATCGCCGGGGTTTGACTTGATATCCCAGTGTAGTCATCGGGGCTGACTTTGGTCTCCCAGTGTTGTTGTCAGGGCTGACTTTGGTCTCCCGGTGTTGTTGCCGGGGTGTCTGTACCTCCCGGGGTTATCGCCGGGGTTTGACTTTATATCCCGGTGTTGTCGCCAGGGCTGACTTTGGTCTGCCGGTGTTGTTTTTGGGGCTTGACTTTGATGATTTGGACTTCCAGGGTTGACTCTGGAAGGTAAAAGATGGTTTTGCCCTCCTGTAGGGTTAGTAACAGGAATGCAAAATTTTGAGTGTCTACAGATGCCCCTCTTTATCATGTTTATGCAATAAACATGATAAAGACTGCTAAACACTGGAAATATGACACATGCAAATGTAATGCAATGCATGATATGCAATGTTATGAATGCTATATGCTCTTGTGGTTTTAGCTACCACGATATTCTATCACTGACTATTCCCGACACTTCTGCTGGGGATGATGTTTGTCAATGATGGCTTTACTGAACTCTTGTGATGCCTACTAGAACGGTGGTTTGCAAAGTTTAACCATCACCGAACCTCCTCGGTGCCTACTCGATCGGTAGTTTATAACGGTTGGTTGAAGTGATTTGATTCCTACTTGAACGGTAGCTTGCAGAGTTTGACCATCACCGAATCCTCCTCGGTGCCTACTTGAACGGTAGTTTACAACGATCGGTTGAACTAATTTGATTCCTACTCGTACGGTATTTTGCAGAGTTTGACCATCACCGAACCTCCTCGGTGCCTACTCGAACGGTAGTTTACAATGATCGGTTGAACTGATTTTATTCCTACTCGAACGGTAGTTTGCAGAGTTTGACCATCACCGAACCTCCTCGGTGACTACTCGAACGGTAGTTTACAATGGTCGGTTGAACTGATTTGATTCCTACTCGAACGATAGTTTGCAAAGTTTGACCATCATCGAACCTCCTCGGTGCCTACTCGAACGGTAGTTTACAACGGTCAAGAAATCACCAAACCTTCTTGATGCCTCAGCAGAGGATTTATATAATAGATTCCATCATCGATCCTTTTTAGGGAAAATTTTCTCCATGGTTTTCATTATCGGATCTTTCCCGATGCTACGCTGGAGTTGTCGCCAACGATTTGCAATGTCAGATACTCTGATCCTCTTTGAAGCAGTTCTCAACGGCTTTCATTACCGGCTCTTTCCCGATGCTAAGCTGGATTTCTCGCCAATGGTTTACAATATCAACCACTCTGATCTTCTTTGAAGCAGTTCTCAACGGCTTTCATCACTGACTCTTTTTTGATGCTACGCTGGATTTGTCGTCAACGGTTTGCAATGTCAGACCTATCTGATCTCGATGTGGTGAAATCTTTCTGATAAGTCATACCCTTGGACAAATCAGGATACTTGGACGCATTCAAAACTCACTATTCACAGTGCCTGATGAGTGGGTTTTATACCTACGAATCAGACATCTCTTAGGCTTAATTCTTTGTTAACTTTAAGTATTTTTAGTGTTATTTTACTTGTTTTTGTGTTTGTGTTGTAGGAAACGGCTTCGGAGGGTTAAAACATGAAAATGGAGCTTAATGGCATTTTTGTAATTTCAGTCACTGTACTTTCGCCCCCTCGGGCTTCCACAGGCTAAAAAGCCTGTCGGGGCGTGCATGTCGAGAAGAAAAAGCTGATTTTTTAGAAGTTGACTCGGAAAAGGATTCTGAGCGTTAATTTGAAGAAGCATCATAAGAGGACTATAAAAGGAGAAGAATACATAAGGATTAGTGAGTTAGATTCCATTAGATTAGATTTCAATTAAATTAGATACAAACCCTAGTTGGAATTAGATTGGACATTGAAGCAACTTGGAGACCATTGAAGATTAAGAGCAGGAGCAAGAGGGAGCATGAGATTTGCTGATAACAGATTCTATTCTCTTCTCTACTCTTATTTTTATCTTTTAATGTGTATTCAATTGTGAATCATGGATTTTGACTTAATCATGAGCTAAACTTTATTTTGAGATTATAATGGATCTTATTGCATAATTTACTTTGATATACTTCCGTGTTAGTCTATTCATTAATATTGGATTGTCTATTATGATTTGTGTTAAATTGTTTAATTGCCTAGCTAACAATTACCGTAATAACCCATATGAAATCGAGAGATGGATTATGGGTTTAGATTTGATCATAATAGTATGTAATTATATTTTCTGCATGGCGTTGGACTTCATGATTTGTGTTTAGGATAAAGATATACCTTTACACCACATGTAATCTGATAAAGAACTTGGGTTTTAAATACTCTTTAATTGTAATTCACATAGAGATATAGTGGATTAGTTAATTAGGGTGTTCTTCTTAATTCTATCATCTGTGGATTTAAGTTGATTCGGGTATGATGCATTGAGAGATGGTCATATTTATTTATGTGTTCTTGATTAACAATTCAGAATAGTGAGCATAATTGATAAGAAGTGTATTAATTTAAATAAAGTAATAAGTGAAGTTGTGATCTTAATTCTCCGTAATCTTATTTTAAACTAGTGGTATTTAGTAGTAGTTTAATTATATATTGTTAATTCACATCTTTTTAAATAAGATTAAGTTGGTTACGGGTTAGTACTTGGTGATTTTTATTTAATAATTCCTTGTGGGAACGATACTTTACTTTCACTTTATTTCTTGTTGACCATGTATACTTGCGTGTTGTGCGTAACTAGATTATACACAACAGCGCCGGACTTTCCCGATGCTTTGACAGAGGCAGTTTTCAGCAATTCTCATCATCGGCATTCCGAATCCCACACCAGGGTTCATACCAATGGCTTACTTGAAGATCTTGTTTTGTCAGGAGTTTAACGCTCGAAATCAGGGTTTCAGGCCATTTCTGCTCAATCACGTAGCACTTTTTTCCCTGATTTAACTTTTTAGCTTTCGGGAACTCCACTTTAACTTTATTTGGATCGAACCGGAGGGGGTGGGACCCACCCTAAGGTCCCACAGGTCCACCTGCGGCTGCCGTAGGAAGGGTTGCGGCTCCCTACAGGTATAACTTGCCCCCCCCCCCCCCGTGGCTTTCACAAGTCATTTTCAAGTTTGAACTATATAGAAAATCCAAAAATTCCTCTTTAGATCTATTGAGTT